>CM021107.1:627949227-628322177 GCA_007115665.2 Sequoiadendron giganteum
AAAGGAAATATGATGACCCAAGACTATTCCTTTCTCTACCATTATTAAACATTTTTCATGGCTAAGGGATAGTCTATTTTCCTCACAAACTTGCAGAACTCAATCTAGGTTCTGAAGAGCTTCATCATATGTTGACCCATAGACTGTAAAATCATCCATGTAGACCTTGACATAGTCATTAACAAGTGCAACAAATATGGCAAGAACAACTCTTTGAAGGTCGCTGGAGGATTACACAGTCCAAAAGGAAGCACTCTGCATGCAAATGTGTGCCATGGGCAAGTGAATGTAGTTTTGTCTTGGTCTTCTGGAGCAACTTGTATTTGATTGTAACCACTGAATCCATCAAGAAAGGAGAAATATTTCCTCCCAGCCAAGTTGTCCAGGACCTGATCAACTAATGGTAGGGGAAAATACTCTCTATAAGTGGCTTTATTGAGTTCTCGATAATCTACACAGATTCTCCACTTCCCATTTTTCTTTGGGATGACCACCATAGGTGATACCCACTTACTATCAGAGATTGGATAAATAAATCCAGCATGAAGGAGTTTCTCAATCTCAATTTTGACCAGGCCCTTTAATGCAGGATTGAGTCTCCTCTGCGGCTGGCGAACAAGCCTTATACTGATGTCAGTGTAAATGTGATGAGTACAAAGACTTGGGTGAATTCCCCTCATGTCCATATAATCCCAAGCAAATGCTTTAAATCTTTGTACCAACACATTAAAAAAATTATCCTCTCGAGTTTCTGTCAGCCAGCTATTGATATTCAAAGTTTTTCCTAGTAATAGCATTATCAATTTTGTTCCAGGATGGACCCAGGTGACAGTATGAATTGGTCACAACAAGGTATTAAGAGGAAAAATATGAGGTACCAGTTGGTGAAACCTTGTGATATCCTCATAGAAATGACTTGTTATGGGAATCATATTTTCTAAGGGACAAGGCATTCCCATTGTAGCATACCTGTGCTCCATCCTGTTTATATCAATTGGTTGCCCAAAAATTCTTGGGGCATGCATCACTTCTTCCTCTTTCGGGGTTATAGCAAGGCGTGCTACTTCATTTACTAACTCTTCCTCTAGTTCTTCCCCATGTTGTTTAATTACTACCATGGCTAGGGAGGCTAACCTATCTGAACCATTGGATTCCTTAGGTTCATCAACCCATGCCTTTTTATTCTCAGTAGGCTTAGTAGGGGGATGTAAGAACAAACATTTACTATCTTGGCCATGCGAAATGGTCATTCCCCCTTCCCTGCAATCAATCTTAGCAGCAACCATGCCTAACCAAGGTCTTCCAAGAATTATAGGATAGTTATCTTTAGGTGTAAGTGACTGGATTAACTGGAAGTCAACTGGATATTCCCATCCATCCACTTTGATAAGGATGTTTTTAATGACGCCCTTAGGGATGGCTATAGACTGATTTGCCATTTTTAAGACTGTGGTTGTAGGATGTAAATCAGTTAAATCTAATTTTTCCATTACATCCATAGTCATCACGTTAATAGCTACCCCTAGATCCACTAGTGCATTTGGTATTGCTACCTTGTTGATTGTAACGGTTATAAGTGGACTCCCAGGATCATCATATTTCATAGCGAAAGTCTTTCGAGACAGAAAATCAACTAAATAACCATTAATATGAAAGATATTTATCTTTTTTGGCTTCCTACCTAGTGTTTTGATATATAGCTATTTGATTAACTGGTTTAACTCAGGAATTTCCTTTATTGCTTGCAATAAAGGAACTTTAATTTGCAGATGCTTAATCTCCTGAATTAACGCAGTTTATGAAGCTAAGGATACTTTCGGAGTATCTTCCAGAGTTATGAACTTTAAACGCTCCGGATATGGTACCATCCTTTTCTCCTTTGGAACATGATCCTTCTTATGTTGACTTAAGGAATGACCTTCCTCCCCCTGAGACAAGTCAGTAGCCCTTGCCACTAAAAATGGCTCTTTGTCTTTGGGAGTGGTATCCTGATTAGACGACGTGCCTTTTATTGGACTTTTAGGCTCGGGAATCCTCCACTATTTATTCAATAGCTGGAGGTTGAAGAGTTCAACTAGAATGCAAATGCACATTTCCGAAGTGTATCGCATTAAGTCCTGTAACATTTTCATGCTCGGTAGAATAGACTGTTGTATTCTGGCGATTATTCTTAGGATTGGGGAGCGGTTGTGTTGGACGCTGATGTTAGTTCACTTTCTCATTCTGAGGAGGGTTTTGAGCTGGAGGTAACAGATTCTATTGTTGATTCCTCCTAGGTTCAGTATAAAATTGATTCTGAGCCCGATTCCATTGAGGGGCAGCATGTTGTTGGTACCATTGTTGCTGTGGTTGATTTGTCCACAGCTGATTTCCCCATGTGTGATTTGTCCATTCAGGGGATCCCCAATAAGGAGTTCCCCAGTTAGGTTGTGGTGGGGGTGATTGATTCCAAGCTGGAGTCCATTGATTATGAGCCCAATTATTTTGTGGTCTCCATGCAGAATTAGGATTCTGTCCATAAGAGAAATTACCTCCTTGGCATAGGTTTAAGGCATTTATCTCTTCTTCAATCTGAATGGTTTTTTTCTTAGTATTATTGATATCAGAAAAAATCTCACATTGATTTGTAGGATGGTTTTGCTCACAAAATTGACAAACATTGACTTTATCTAAAGGACACTCATGTAGTAGGTGTTTATTTCGACACCTTGGACAATAAATTGACAAGGTCTTTGGGTTGCGAGTTTTAGCTTGTATACCATGTAATGTGGTATTCAACTGAACAAGAATGTCTATTTTCAGATTTTCTATTTCTTCGTGGAGCTTACCTATCTCGTTAGACCCTTTAAAAAGATTATTTTTGTGGATTCCTCCCTGAGTACGGGAGAAATTCTGACATAACTCACATATTTCCTGAAGGGTTAGTTGAGATATGTCACCTTTTCCCATTAGATCAATATTTCTTCTAGCGTCATCATCAAGACCTTTAAGAAAAATTGTTTTGAGAATCTCAACGCTAATGGCTACTTCTCCACATTTTTGGAGAGGAAGAGGAACCTATCAAGATAATCTTCTAAGCTTTCATCCTCATTCTATCTCAGCTTAAATAACTCCTCCTTACGGTAACTCTAGTATTTTTGCAAGAAAACAGTCTCCATTTTCCCCCAGGATGTTATACTTTTAGAACCTAATCCCATAAACTAGTGCATTGCTGAGTCTTTCAAATTCGATGGAAAGAGCTTCAACTTTTGGTTGTCATTCTTGTAATCATAAGTTTGACACAGGACTTTAAATTCAAAGAGAAACTGGTCTGGGTCTTTTGAGGACAAGCCACATAAGGTTGGAAGGAAAGCTGGGGAGATGTTCTTCATTACGGTATCATCGTCTATATCCAAAACAATAGGATAAGTAAACATTATAGGAGGATGAGGTTCATTTTGGTTAGGTTCATCTCTATGATCTCCCATTATGTTTAGAGGAGTCTGTTCCTCAAAAACAATTTCTTCTATAACTGGTTGTTCTGCCAGTTGCTCGATAGGTAAATAATGGAAAGCCTTAGGTGGAGTAGGCTCAAATAATTCTTTAGAAGTGTGGTTGTCTGAGCCTTGGGCTTCCCTAGGTATGATTGGTATGTATTTTGGGGGGGTGTTTGGTATAATACGTCCGTGAGGGCCTCTTTTCCTGACCATGCAGAAAAGGAAGCCGACTGAAAACTTTTTGGTATAAAACTTGGTATTCAAATCGTCTCCTAGTAACACTTAAGCACAAAGGCTATTTAAGTCCCCAACAATAGTGCCAAAAAGTGATAGGCTATTGTTAGGTCCTACTACTTTAGAATATTGAAATGTCAATTAGTCGACCAAGCAGTGTCCAAGGCAATCTACAAAAGAAGATGATTTGGATAACTCATTTTATATTTTCTGATTTACCTTAAACTAATGGAATTAATTTTAACCTAATACCATTACTATTGAACTAGAAAATAATCTTACTCTAAGAAAAAACATAAATACTAAATTAAAAAGCATAAGTCAACTAATTTAGAAAGCATCACGACTAAACTAGAAAGCATAGAAACAAGCAAACTAAACAATTGATATACTACAGAAGCATAAAAGTAAGTGAAAAAACAATGAAACATCTTTTAAACAGTAAAGGATTTTATCAACTATGAAAGATAACCCATACAAATTATAAAAAATGGTGCTCTAGAACTAAAGACTCGACTCTTCGAAAAACTTAGTTACTTCCTATTGAATAGTAATCTACCTTTAACAAAGAAAATAACTTAACAATAAAATACTTATCTATCTAAGCTAACTTCCCTCGAGTGGCTAGCTCATGGGTTAACACTTCATCTTTAAATCACATAAGCTACAGGTTCTCAAGTCTTTCCATTATGAACAGTCATCATCATTCATAATTCAACAGTTTACCAATAGACAAAAATCAGGTAACTCATTTCAACAGTATTTTGAAAACTATGTGAACAACATAACGATACTTCTTGTCTCTTATTCATCACCTTTGAAATTATATTCTGATAGATAACTTATAACTAAATCCTAAATTTAATATGGCGTGGATAGCCATTGAAAAAGTCTTCAACAACTTAAAACTAACTTTTATATCTTTAAAGCTCATAAACATATAAAAGGCTTGAGAAGAGCTATGAAGTTTTGATAACATAATTTTAAAGAACATAAACTAAATCCTTGGTTCATCAGCCTGAGATTCAGGAGGAGGTTCACAACATTTATCTTCATTATTCTCAAGGCACGTGCTGGCTTGGCTTTTTGTAACAACTGCTAGATGACTGATTATTTCCTACAAAAATACTCAAGTCAACCTATAAAACCTGCATTGGCAAATTTACTCAATTGATCAAAAGAAAGAAAGAAAGCACAATTTTCCTTAAAATAAGCAATTATTTCTCCTAAAGTATAAATAAATTGGCACATGCTTAGGATTGAGTTAGTAAAAGTAAGCTTTTTAGATTTTATTATAAAGAAGTTATTTTTACCTCATTAGTTCCTTTGAATGGGCCCCTTGGTGTCTTGAAGGGTTCCCTGTCAAAGGAACCCCCTTTGAAAGATTTTTCCTCTCAAATGAATTCATTAGCATCTAGCTTGGGGGAAACCTAACTAGACCTATCTTATATATTTGTATCTAGCTTGGGGGCAACCTAACTAGACCTATCTTATATATTTGCATCTAGCTTGGGGGAAACCTAACCAGACCTATCTTTTCTGTGGCTATCCTATAATGCAGCTTACAGTAGCCATAGGATTTTCTGATCAGTCTTGCTCTATAGGACCGAGAACCTATAGAACTTCTTTGCATCAAGCTTACCTTGCAAGATCAAGCACTTGTAAGGGCCCATCAAACTTTGTACAGACTTTCACATTGGGCTTCCCTTAGGACTGAGCACTTGGGGCACCTCCTTTGCAAATTTGAGGACCTGTAAAGAACTTTCATCTTGCGGGATCTCTTTGTTTGACTTTATAGGACTGAGCACCTATAGAGAATTTTTTTCACCTTCCATAGGTCTATAGATCTGTGATGCATTTGTTCAACCCTCCCCAAGAGAGAGTACCCGTGGGGCCATCTCTTTTTGAACTTTTCATTCCCCTCTTAAATTCTCTTATCTCTTCTCTTCTCAATTGTATATATCAGATCAAAGATCTATATCCCTCTTTATCCTAGGTATATACTTCTTTCTTTCTTCGACATTGGTTGCTTCCCTATCTTTTGTATGTATTATTCTCTTGAAGAAAGAAATCGTTACATTCTTCTCTCCATTTAAGAATTCTTCTATATGTATTTCTTAATCTGGGGACGACACATGGTACTGAGACAAATTTCTAGATCGAGGTCTCTTTCACTTTTCTGACTCAAATCCTTAAGTTTTTTGTGTGCCTGCGTGTATGTGTTTTTATATGTTCTAACTTTGTGATGTAAGGGATTTTATGTTCTAACATTGTTGTCTTGTGCAGGTATTTCTTGTCTAATGTGTTTATTTTGTAGGTCTTCAACCTAAGGGCATGCTTCCTTGGTTCAAAGAGTTTTCAGCTTCCTCTACAGTATCCTTTTGGTCTCATGATGTTATTTATGTTTAGTAGATTTCCTTTAGCATGCATATTAATGTAGATTCATATGCCCACTAAAGTGGGGGCAAAATGTAATGACGTAAAATTGCACCCCTTGAAATTTCACATGCATTATTTTATCCACTTTAGTGTCCACTCCCTTAGCATTTGTATAGGTTCATTTTAGCCCTTGCATAAGCCTTTTTCCCCTCTCAGGATGCCCAAGACCCCTTTTCAACAACTACCTTCATGCGTCAGCTTTGCATCAAACCATGTACTTTTCCTGTTCTTATCATTTTGTAGCCTGATGTGTCTAGACACTAGTACACCACACAGATGTCCATGTGCCACAATAGCATCCTGTAACATTTCAATGTTCAAAAAATTGGTTTTGAGCATGTTTTCCAATTGTCAACTCCTTTTATCAGTGGTAACAACTTGGGATGCCTTGAAACAACTTGAGAACCTTCTTTTCCCTTGAGTTATCTCTTTTAAATCCATCTCTTTCATTCTATTGCTCTCTCTGACACTTTCTCTATGGATCTCTCCATCTTGTACATAATCTCATTTCTCTTACTCTCTTGCTTGCACAACTCTCTTTCTTTTTGCAACAAACTCAAGCTCTCAAGTTCTTACAATGCTCTTTGCAACTCTCTGGGTTCTTGTAGCTCTATCTCTCTCCTTGGATCCCTCAAGCCTTGCAGGCGATATATTTCTTATCTTATATCTTTGATCATCTTGGGATTCCTCACATCCCCTCTCTAAGCATTTTACTATTTCATATATCTATCTATCTTGTGATATGATTTCTCCTCCTCGAGCAGGGATTGATTTTATCAGTTCATATTTTCTTACTTTGTTCATTTTCTCTATCTATTTGGTTGTCCACGGAGGTGGGAACAACAAAATGGGGGTTTGATTGAGGAAAACCCCTATACAACCCCAACACTTTCCCTTGGTATTATGTGTGTAGGTATTGAAGAAATTCATGTGTTGGAGGATTCATTACTTGGGTTGTTGTGAGAACTTTCTATCTCTTATTCTTTTAATTTATCATTTATACTTCACTTTATTTTAGTTTTGTTACATTTTGTTACCTTCCTGTATTGTGGAAGTTTTTAGTAATCAGATTGTTAGTAGTCACTTTGCTGTTTTCTATGATAATCTCAAGTTCTGATCCATACAAGATGCTAGTGCATCTCTTGGAATCCAGCACACCACACTTTTGTCCTTGTTCTATGTTGTCATCCTTTAATCAAGAGCTCATCAATTTGTCTAGAAAACCTTTGTGATCTACTCATTCTAATTTAGGAACTCTTGTCTTTTCAATCCAAGATAGTTTAGGGTAGTTCATTCCTTGAGTCTCTCTTGAGAATAAAGAGACTCATGAGTAGATAATATCCATTCTCCATATTTTTATTTGAAATTTGAAGGTGAGCATATAATAATTGTTGTTGTGTATGTAGATGACATCATTTTGGTGACAAAAATGATAAAATGTGTAAAGGGTTCTCCATTCAAATGAAAAATGAATTTGAGATGTCTATGCTTTGATAGATTTCTTTCTTCCTTGGTTTAAAAATAGCACAAAATGCTAATGGGATATTCATATCTCAAAATAAGTATGCTAAGGAAATGCTCAAGAGGTTTAAGATTGAAGATTGTAAGCTAGTTAGCACACCTATGATCATTGGATGTAAGTTCAACAAAGATAATAAATCTAAATTAGTAAATCAATCATTATACATGACTATGATTGGAATTATTTTATCTTACAAAAAATAGGATAGATATCATGCTATTTGCATGGTTGCTAGATTTCAAGTTGCTCCTAAGAATAAACATGTTAAAGATTTGAAGCAAATTTTTAGGTATTTGAAGAGTACTATTGACTATACATTATGGTGCCCTAAAAGTGAAGACTTCAATTTAAAAACATATATAGATGCTGATTGGGCAGGAAGTGTTGATGATAGAAGAAGCACTAGTGGAGGTACATTTTTCCTTGGAAATAAACTAGTTTCTTGATTGAGAAAAAATAAAGAGTCAGTTACACTTTCAACGACTGAAGCAGATTATGTGGTAATAGTGGCATGTTGTACTCGGGTGTTATGGATGAAGTAAACACTTAAAGATATCAAGGTAGAGTATAAGGAACCTATTTCTATTCTTTGTGACAATTCAAGTGCAATAAACATATCAAAGAATCTAGTGATGCAATCTAGGACCAAGAATATATCAATCAAGTATCACTTATTGAGAGAAAAGGTAGCATATCAAGAAGTTTTCATGGACTATGTGTCAGCCAAAGATCAAGTGGTAGACATATTCACCAAGCCTCTTCCCAAAGAGAAATTTGAATATCTGAGGCAGAATTTGGGACTAATTGCTCTCACATTAGATCACTAAATTTTAGTGATAGGGCATGATTCTAGGGGGAGCTTCACAAGAATATTTATATAACCCTGAAAGAGTGTGAAGAAGTCAAGTCAGCTATGCATAGTTTTAAAAAATTCTAATGACTTGATGGTTGTAGAGTCTTGGACACTTTCTTTCTATTTGCATGGTATGCGAAAGGGGGAGAACATCAGTAGCAACACGTATCTTGAAGAGTTCCTTTTCCATTGATGTAAAAGGAGGAGAGAATGTTCAAATGCTCATGCAATTGAGCAGGAGGAGAAATTGGGAAAAATTCTCATTGTTTGTCAAAGGGGAAGATATGCCTAAGGGGGAGAATTTTTTCTATGTTGAATTATCAATGCAGAAGGTTGAGTGCAACATGCATTTATAGTGCTATTGTTTTGGGTTGAGAATTTGGTTTTTCCATCAATGACAAAGGGGGAGATTGTTGTAAATTTTATTTTCATTGATGTCAAAAGCTCTTCATAAGGATGGAAAAAAGAAAGATTCATTAACCTTATGGTGTCATTAGAGCAAGCCTTTAAGATTGTAAGAAGTTTAGGCTTCATGCCTCATGTTTAGCTTATATCCCTTCCTAAAGTAGGAAGGAGTTAGTCATTTTGAGCTGAGTCCAAAATTTTTTGATAATTTTTATGGTTCTCAGAACTCTTTCGGTCCCTAGCTAAGTTCTCCTAACTTTTATAAGCTCCTCCCAAGTTGAAATTAAGTCATTTAAGTATTTGATTGTGGTTTAAAAACCTTCGTTGGTCACAAATGAGGTTATCAAAACTCCCTTCCTTCCTAATCTTTGGAAACAAAAGATTTGTTTTAAGAAAAAAGGTGAAGAATACAATAAGGACAAAGGTTTTATGTATTTTAAAAGGGTTATGAAACCTCCATTGGTCGCTGACAAGGTTATAAGAACTCCATCAGGAACAAGGTTATAGGAACTCCATCAATCACCGACATGTTTTTAAGAACATCTCTTTCTATCGAAACTAGAATGGTGGATATCCAAAAGGGTGTCAGGCATTAGGGTCAAGTCTTATGGCTTACCTGATCAGGCTTCGATGGCCAGTTTTAAGGCTTATGCCTTAACTTAAAGTAATGTAAGGGGTATGAAGAAACCCTGAACCCCAACCCTTGAAATGGTTTTGGTGTTCATGGGTTGGAGCTAAGGCTTATGCCTTAACTAAATGCAAAGAGATGCAAGGGGTATGAAGGAACCCAAACCCTAATTTTTGACATCTCAAAGGCGTTTCAAAGTTTGGAGCATTAGTGTTTCAGTGTCTTGGTTTGTGAATGGTTTGAAGGTGGCAAAGGATAAGGCCGATGGCCAAAACCTAAAAACATGGTATAGGTGGCACATTCCTACCGTTCGGTGGAAGTTTTGTGGGACCTAGTGATGGTGAGTGTGGGCTCGTAGGGTGATGAAACATGTCCCCAACAATAGGTAGATAGTATGAAGGATGAGTGACTCCCAACCCTCGAAGGAAAGGAAATGAAAATTCACCAAAATTGGAGTATTTCCATAGGATGCTTGTGTTGAATTGTGTTGATCATGTAGGTTTGTAGGAAGGTGACATGCGAATAAAAGTGATTAGCTAAGTTGATTCACATCGTTGTTGTGAATAATTTTGACAAGATGACACCAATAATTGTATCATGGCATGAATTTCATGATCGATGGGTTGCATTCAAAGATCAAATTTTGTCAATGGCTAGGTGAATGGAATTATGGCATGAAAAATAAGATAATTGCTCCATCTACATTTTGGTGAAGGATTGGTAGAAGTGAGTGACACCATTAATGTTCAACCAACTATGTATTTCAAATGAGATCAAGCATACAAGAATATGAAATTAAATGTGTATCAAAACCTAAGATTGGCAGATTCCAAAAATAATAATTACATTGAATGATGTAGGTGGTTTTTTGGCTCAAGGAGAGTTGGCTTTTTGGAGAAGCTATGTGAGAAAAGTTGAACAACTAAATGTGTGTTTGTGTGTTACAAAATAGGGGTGAAAAAGGTGCATTCTCAGGTTAAAGTAGAACCAGTATTTTGTATATATGAACTTGTAATGTGGTAAGAGGTTGGTTCCTCAAAAATAGTGGGTTGGTGCTCAATTTGGTGTGTGTAGTTTACCTTGAGGTTGGGGCCTCAAAACATTGTCTTTAGTGTACAGTGTATTAGGAGGTTGGTGCCTCAAAAAATTGTCTTGGGTGTTAATGTACCTAGAAGTGTGTGCTTACAAAACATATGTAATATCTTTGATTGTGAGGTTGAATTTGAGCAGTAGAGTAAAGAAAATTTTCTCACTGTGTTTTTTCCCATCTAGGTTTTTCCACCTATATTTGGTGTCTTCTTATGTGTGTGTTGTTTTGCTTGATCTTTAATCTTGTCTAATATTTTAAATAAGACAAAAGACATCTAAATCATTCATATCATCAACAATTTTTCTTTGATGATTAAAATGAATGTCATGATAGAGTAAACAATTTGGAATCAAAACCAGAGGTTAGACTGAGAAGACCTTCAGATGAAGAGATCAGATCATCAACTATTGCTGCTATTGCACATTCTAGGAGTACCTATAATTTGAGAAATAGAATAGTCAACAATGTTCAAGGGAACCCTAATAGTATTTTTATAAAAGAAGGAAATACTGATGCAAAGGGACCAACCCTACAAAGAATAAAGACATAAAGGGGAAGGATGTTAAGAAACTAAGAATCAGGTTGTACCTCTCCTTATTAAATCCAAGTATCAAAAGGAAAAGAATAATCAAGAGAACAAGGAAATTAAGCCTACTCAGAAAAATAAACTTGAAAATAAGCAAGAATAGGTAAATGAAAAGGTTGCTTCAGGTTGTGATCTCCCCAAGTACAATGTTGTAGATATGACTTAAATCTTATAAAAAATCAAGATCTATATTCCTTTGATAGAGATGATGAGGATAGAAGAGGATAATGAAAAGGAAATAGCCCTCATTAATGGTACTACCTCTATATTTGAAAAGAAAAGACAAATGGCTCCTATTGAAAAAGGAAAAGAGAAGGTGAATGAATTTGAGTTTGAAGGAATTCATACTAAGTTACCAGAGGTATTTGTAGGCACCACCTCGGTTTATTTTCCTAATCAAGTAGGTCATTTTTATGTACCCTTACAAGTAAGTGATAAATTGATCAAAAATCACATGATAGATTCAAGAGCTTCCAATAAACATCATGCCTTAGCAATTATGAGGGAGATAGGGTTACAAGTGAGTCAAACATATGGAAAGTGTTTTGCTATGGACTCAAGGGAAGTCCCTATAATTGGAATAGTAAAAGAGGTTCCTTTCAAGTTGGTAGCTTTCCCTGAAAAGGATTATGTGAAAAATGTGACTATTCTTGACATTCCAGCTTAGTATGGAATGCTCCTGTCAAGAGGGTGGGAAACAACAGTTGGAGGAAGCATGAAGTTAGATCTATCTTATGCCACTATACTTATGAATGGTAGGGAAGTTAAACTAATTAGGGAAAAAAGATCTCTTAACCTCATTGAGGGTGCTTACCTAGTTGATAATGTGCATTTTATTGATATAGACATGGACAACTTCAAGGTTGCAGATGCAGAACCAAGAAAGGATGGGAATACACAAAAAATAAAACAAGTAAAGAAACATAGTCAAGAAGATGGCTTATGGGCCATGTATTTTGATGGAGCCTATTCCAAAGAGAGGTCAAGTGTAAGGGTGATCCTCATATCAACAAAAGGTAAATCCTACAAGTACTCCTTCTCATTAAAGTTTAAATGTATAAATAATTTTGTTGAGTATGAAGCTCTATTATTAGTACTAAATAGAGCAAGAAAACATAAGATCAAAGAGCATAGGGTTTTGGGTGAATTTGAGTTAAGTGGTGTCTCAAATTAGAGCTAAGTATGTATCAAAAAACAAAAGAGTGAAGCAATATAAAAATGATGTTTGGGGCATAATTGGGATGTTTGATGCTTTTTCTATTGATGGGATAGAAAGTTCAAAAAATGCTATGGTAGATTTCCTTGCCAACATTTTTTGTATAGGAAAAATAAGAGGGGGGGGGGAGTGAATTAGTTGTCACATATTATAACCTTAAATTCAATTACCAGAACTAACACATAAACTGATTAAGTGATTAACCATCAAATGCCAATGCACAAACATACTAACACTAGATTTATGTGGAAAAATCAATGAGGGAAAAACCACGGTGAGAATTAACACACACTATAGAGAATATCAAAACCAATTACAAAAAGGCTCACTCTTTGAAATGAGGCTCACTTCCTGAGATAAGGACTCACTATTTGAACTCATTGTCCATAGGGCTACAACTCGAAGGGCTCACTACCATAGAGATACAAAGAAGACAAAGAAGACCTATTATAGAGAGACAACAATCCCAATGCAACAAAGGATTCCACCACAATCACTGATCAACTTGCATGAATGATATATTTCACCTTCTGCTCACTGCATCTATAAAATTAGCGTTAAGCTTCATACTGATAAAAACACACATAACTCACACACTTTCAGAATAGCATCAAACTCATGCTTGCTCTTTCACTTATATTCCTTCTTTCTTATGTACAATTTTCATTGCTAGCAAATTTTGTATTTATACAATCTCCAACTTTGAAAAGATATAAAGTCGGCCATCCAACTTCAAATTCAAATTAGGTCAGTGCCAAAAATCCTAGGGTGGAATTAGAATGAGGGCGAACCAAAAAAATGCTTCACTGAGACCCATAATAGATCAACGCGTTTCATCAACTTCGAGGATAGTGCTTGACACATGATCGACCAAACCAGTGTAAACACATAGATCAATTAAGCTCAACACTTCCAAATGCTGAAACCATCTTCAATAGAACCGAAGAAACACAACTCTAGAACCACAAGTCATAAGACTTCAACAAAGAGAAATATGGACCAACAACAATTCTCGTAGACCTCAGCCAGAACATAAAAAAACATACGTCACAAGTATCGGATCAACATCCTCAATAGCTGAATACTTATAATCTTCTTTTAACACAATTTTCTCAATATCTTCAACATATACAGTCAACAAAAATTAGTGGATAACTAGCTGACCAATTGAAATCAATGACAACACATTCATTCCTCTTTCTATTCTTGCAAAAATATCCCCCTTTGTCATTAATGGCAACAAATGATGTGAAAATCCATCAAAGACACACACCAGTTCTGAGAATACTTCTCAAGATTTTTCCTTTTGCTTCTCCCCCTTAGAAGATCCTCTTCCTCATTACCTACTTTCTCTTATTATCTTTCTTTCATTTTCACATGCTCTCTCTCTCTCTCACACACACACACACATGCTCTCTCTCTCCCCCTTTGACATCAATGGAAAAATATATGTTCATTGAAACTTCGTTTGACCTAAAAATAGAATACTCATAATGACAACACTTAAAACTACTTGCTCCCTCAGAGAGGTAGCCACCAAAAACATCATTCCAAAAAGATAGAACCATGAATCCACTAGACTAGTGCATCTCCAAAAGCATCTTAGTTTGTAAAAGGAGGGGCAATAACCCCTAGCTTATCTTGGGGATACTCAAAATTATCTTAAGGAAGAGCCTTTGTAAATATATTTGCAATATGATCCTTTGGTGAAACATACTCAAGCTTGACTTCATTCTCCATGACCTTCTCTATGAAGAAATAATACCTGATAGATATTTGTTTCGTTCTCGAGTGCATTGCAAGATTCTTTGAAATGTTAATTGCACTTGTATTATCACAGAAGATAGGAATAGAATCATCATACAGCACTATGCTATCCTTCAATGTCCATTTCATCCATAAAACTTGTGTACAACAAGATGTAGTAGCAATATACTTAGCTTCAATAGTAGACAAAGAGACTAAATCTTGCTTCTTACTCAACCATGCCACCAATCTACATCTAAGAAAGAATACACCACCGCTTGTACTCTTTCTATCATCTATACTTTCGGCCCAATCTACATCTGCATAAGCACTATGTGTAAAGTCAATGTCTTTAAGATACCATAATCCATAATCCAAAGTGCCATTCAAATATCTGAATATTATTTTAACTACAGTAACATGTGTTTCATTTGGATCTTCTTGAAATCTAGCTACAAGATAAACTAGATGCATAATATCTGGTTCAGTAGCAGTCAAATACAATAGTCCACTAATCATAGATCTATACTTGCTTTGATCAACCTTAAGTGAAACATCATCTTTACCCAACTTGCAACCAATCACCATAGGAGTACTTACCGGTTTGGAACCATCCATCCCAAATCTTTTCAACATCTCTTTCACATACTTAGATTGTGAAATGAAAATTCCTTTCTTTGATTGATTAATCTGTATCCCAAGAAAGAAATTCATCTCACCAAATATAGACATTTCAAATTATTTATGCATCTCTTCCATAAACATCTTGCACATATTTTCATTTCCTCCAAAGATAATGTCATCAACGTATACAAATACAATCAAGATTTTGTCATTTTCAGGCTTGAAATATAAATTTTTGTGTACCATACCTTTATTGAATCCTTATTGACTCAAATAATTATCTAGCCTTGCATACCAGGCTCTAGGATCTTGCTTCAATCCATATAATTCTTTCTTCAATCTACATACCATATTTGATTGATCTGCTAACTGAAATTCTTCTAGTTGTTCCATGTAGACCTCTTCTTCTAGTTCACCATTCAAAAATGTTTACTTGACATCCATCTGATAGACTTTGAAATATTTAAAAGAAGCTAATTCCAAGAAAATCCTTATAGTTTCCATTCTTTCTACTAGGGAAAAAGTCAATCCTTGCTTTGTTTATGACAACTTTCCCATTCTCCTTTAGCTTATTTATGAATACCCATTTTGATCCAATGATATTTTTGTCTGCCATTCTTGGGACCAATTCCCAAGTTTGACTCTTCTCAAACTGCAAAAGTTCTTCTTTCATTGCTTCCTTCCAATGTTCATCCTCATAGGCTTCACTTACTGAATTTGACTCAATCTTAGAGAATAAGCACAAATTTACTTCAACAACAACTTTGCTTCTAGTTAACACGCCTTTTGTCTTGTCTCCAATAATCTAACTTTCTGAATGATTCCTTTGTACATATTTTGGTGTCCTAGGGGACATCACTGGAGCATCTTCTTAACTTTCATTCTTTTCATTCTACTTTTCTTGCTCATCTTTATCCTGTTCTTCCATAATTTCTTCCATTCTTGCACATTCATGTTCATCAGACACATACCCATCAATATCAATAGAATTATTTACTGTTTCATCAACCTTCACATTTGAGCTTTCTATAATTTTCCTCAATATTTTGTTGAAACATTTGTATGCCTTGATTTTAGTAGAGTATCCAAGAAATATTCCTTCATCACTTCTTGCATCAAACTTACCCAAAGTTTCCTCATCTTGTATGATATAGCATTTTCTTCCAAATACCTTGAAATATTTAACTATAGGAATTCTTCCATGCCATAGCTCATAGGGAGTCTTTGTATTGTTTGATTTTTCTTAAACTTGATTGAATACATATACATCAATGTGAATATATTCTTTCCAGTAAAATTCTGGTAATCTGGCTTCAATGATCATTGATCAAGCAGCTTCTTGATTTGTTCTATTTTTCCTTTCAACAACTCCATTTTGTTGAGGGGTTCTCGAAGCAGATAGTTGTCTCTTTATTTGAAGCACTCCACAAAAAATATTGAACTCATGGGAGGTGAATTCTCCACCTTTGTCAGATCTCAAGCATGTTATCTTCAAATTCATTTCATTTTCAACCATAGCCTTGAATGCCTTGAATCTATCTAATGCATTTGATTTCTCTCTTAAAAATGTAACCCATGTATATCTAGAATAATCATCAATTAAAAGCATAAAGTACCTTTCACCAGGTAGACTTCATACTCTCATGGGACCACAAATATTTGTATGAATCAAATCCATTAATCCAATAGTAGATTATTATCTTGATCTGTAATGATTTCTTGTTTGCTTCCCGAATTGACAATTTCTATAGATATCATTTACAGGCTTTATAATTCTCGATAGATCTCTCACAGCCTGACCAAAACTGATCCTTGCCCAGTTATCAAAATTCATGTGACACATTCTCCTGTATCATAACCAACTGTCATTTATCTGAGTCATAAAACATCATCCATTAGCACCTTTAAGTTGATAAATATTCCCTTCAGATTTCTTTCTTGTAGCAATCAATGTTCCAGATTCTTTCTCGATCTCACATTTCTCATCCTTAAACACAAGATCATATCCTTTTTTGCACATATGACCAAAACTCAATAGATTATGCCTTAAACCCTTAAAATAGTAAACATCACCAGTAAGATGCTTGCTATCAAAACTTATTGAACCTATCCCACAAATTTTAGCACTAGTATCATCTCCAAACATAACCAAACCTCCATCATATTTCTCAAGTTTCACAAACTTACTCTTGTCACCAGTCATGTGATGTGAGAAACCACTATCAACTACCCAAAAATTCTTTTCTTGTTTAGAATGTAAGGCAAAGATAAGTGTACCTTCATTTTTCTCCTTGTCCTTGTCCTTCTTTGGAGGAGTTTCCTTTGACTGTTTTTCTGAAATAGTAGAAGTAGGTTCATCCTTAATCACCAAGAACAAGCATTCATTTTCATCTGGATCTTCATATTTTGAATCTTCATCTGAAATACTAGCATTCTCATTAACATAGTATGCTCTATTAATCTTCTTTCCTTTCTTTTCTTTCTCATATCTTTGTTTATTCTTTTTAGCTCTTTCCGAGCACTTTGCCACATAGTGACCAATTTGTCCATAACTAAAACACTTAAAGGGAAATTTACCTTCATACTTATTGGAGCCTTTTCTCATTCTTCTTACAAATTTAGCTTCAATTTCATCAATTTTTTCTTCATCCAAACTTAAAAGTAGTCTCTGTTTCACCTCCACTTCCTAGATTCAACTTCCTCATCTCATACAATATCAAAGATCCTAGCAACAGATCCTTAGTAAAAGTCTTATAATCTATAGTTTGTTCAATAGAACTCACCTTTTCACTATAAGCATCAAGAAGAGTTTTGAGAATCTTCTTTACAATTCTGGTTTCATCTATAGTTGCACCAAGGAATCGCATTTTAGCCACTACCTCATCCAATCTCTGTACATAGGCTTTAACATTATCATCTTTGGACATATGTATAAGAACAAACTGTGTTTCCAAATTTTGTAATTTTGCCTCTTTTACCCTCTCATCACCATCATCTGCTCTTTCTAAAGCATCCTAGACTTCCTTAGCTATCTTCAAATTTTGAACCTTAATCAACTCAGAATGTACCAAAGTATTCTTCAAGATGAACTTTGCCTTATTATTCACTTCATGTGCTCTAATTTCTTCAGGTGTACTCAGACCATTAGTAGGAGGAGTGTAGGGTTTCTTATAAGCTTTCTCTACATCATATCTACAATACTCCAAATATTCTTCCATCAATACTTTCTAGATATCATAATTAGTTCCATCAAACCTTGAATAATCAAAGACCATTTTGCTAGCCATCACAAACCTTCCTCAAGTGGTTAAGCTCTTCACCAAGGAACCAAGCTTTGATACCAATTGTTGGATAGGAAAAATAAGAGGGGGGTGAATCAACTCTCATGGATTATAACCTTAAATTCAATTACCAAAAATAACATATAAACTGATTAAGTGATTAACCATCAAATGCCAATGCACAAACACAATAACATCGGATTTATGTGGAAAACCCAATGAGGGAAAAAAAATAGTGAGGATTAATTGAAACTATAGAGAATATCAAAACTGATTACAAAAAGGCTCAATGCCTAAAATGAGACTCACTGCTTGAGATAAGGCTCACTGCCTGAGATAAGGACTCACTATCCAAACTCACTATCCACAAGGCTACAACCTGGAGGGCTCACTACCACATAGATACAAAGAATACAAAGAAGAATTGTTACAGAGAGACAACAATCCCAATGCAACAAAGGATTCCACCACAATCACTGATCAACTTGCATGAATGACAAAGTTTTCCTTCTACTCACTGCATGTAGAAACTTAGTGTTAAGCTTCACACTGATCAACCACACACATATCTCACACACTTTCAGAATAAAATAAAAGTCATGTCTTCTCTTTCACTTATCTTCTTTCTTTTCTTATGTATAATTTTTATTGCTAGTACATTTTGTATTTATACCATCTCCAACTTTGAAAAGATACAAAGTCATCCATCCAAATTCAAATTCAAAAAAGGTCGGTTCCAAACATCCAAGGGTGGAATTAGAATGAGGGCGACCCAAACACACGCTTCATTGGGACCCATAGTAGATCCAACACACTTCATCAACTTCGAAGATAGTGGACACATGATCAACCAGACCGGTGTAAAACACATAGATCAATTAAGCTCGATACTTCCAAATGCTGAAACCATATTCAATAGAACCAGGGCAACACAAATTTAGAACTACAAGTCATAAGACTTCAATAAAGAGAAATCTGAACTAGCAACAATTCTCTCAGACCTCAGCTAGAACACAAAAAAACATAGTTCACAAGTACTAGATCAACATCCTCAACAACTGAATACCTGTAATCTTTTTTTAATAAAATTTTCTCAATATCCTCAACATATATAGTCAACAACAACTAGTGGATAACCAGGTAATCGGTTGACATCAATGCCAACACTTTCCTTCCTCTTTCCATTCTTGCAACAACATTACCTTGAGACTTGATGATATAACCTTTGCTGGTGTATCAAAGGTTGAGGTTCAAGTAAGGCCCTCTATTCCTAAAGAAATTTAGAACTAGAAAATATTTAACAATGATATTGACATATTGATATTTCTACATTATGTGTGTGAGTACCATAGCCAAGATATTGAATTCCATAATTTTTTTGAAAATATCGATGGGAAGGAAACCATTTTTGGAAATGAGATAAATCAACCCAAAACCAATAAGATCCCAAAAGGATTGTGGCCCTAGAAAGAGTATTTGATAATTTTGACAAATGCAATATAAAAAAAAGTTCAATACATGAATAATATTTAGATGAGATCAATTTGGGAACCAATTCTGAACCCAAGAAGGTATATATTGGTAAGAAGCTAAACCCCAAAATTAGGATAATGTTGATTTCTCTACTTAGACAATAGAAAACTATTTTTGCATGGTCATATGATGACTTGAAAGCTTACATAGAGGATTTGTCCTTTGAAGCTAGATGCTAAAAATTTTAAGAAAAAATAAAGGCCACTAAATCCTACATTGTCACCCAAAATGCAACAATAATTCACGAAGCTTAGAGAAGGTGGGATTATAAAGTCTAGCAAGCATTCAACTTGGGTGTCAAACTTGGTACCGGTCAGAAAGAAGAATGGCATATGAGATTGTGTGTAGAATTCAGAAATTTGAACATATTTTCATTAAAGGATAATTACCCATTGCCAAATATGGAGGCAATGTTGTATATAGTTATTGTATGTGAAATCTTAACCATGATGGATGGATTCTCTGGTTATAATCAAGTAAAAGTGAAATAATCAGAGCAATATAATACCGCCTTCACCACACCGTGAGGGACATATGTTTATATCAAAATTCTATTTGGTTTAACTAATGTTGGGGATACATTCCAAAGAGCCATGGATGTTGCCTTTTTAGATTTCGTAGACATATTTATGGTAGTATATCATGATGACCTAACTACTTACTCCAAGAAGGAAGAAGAACATTATATGCAATTAGAAAAGATATTTGCAAGAGATTTAGAATATGGTATTTCATTGAACCTTAAAAAATGTACCTTTGGGGTCATTGAGGGAAAGTTGCTAGGCTGTATAGTTTCAAAAGAAGGAATACAAAATTGATCCAGAAAGGGTTACAACAATTGATAGAATTCCAATTAATAAAATAATGAAGGGGATTCAATAATTCTTTGGCTAGATCAATTTTTTCAGAAGGTTTGTTACAAATTTTGTTGAAACTACAAAATCCATCTCCAATATGTTGAGAAAGTAGGTAGCAGTTGCATGGGGAGATGAGCTTGTTAGGGAATTTAATGACATTAAGAGAGAAATCAACCCTCAAGTCAACCATATTTTTCTAAGCCTTTTCAATTATTTTCTTTTGCATAATTTCACACTATATTTGTTGTCCTTTTACAAAAATATGATAATGGTTATGAACAACCCATTGCCTTCTTCAAAAAATCACTTCAAGCAACAAAATTGAAATATGACATAATGGAAAAGCAAGCATATGCCTTGGTAAAAGTTGTGAAGAATTTCATACCATATTTGATGGGTGCTAAGATAGTGGCCTATTTACCAAATGTTGTAGTCAAAGGCATATTCATTCAATAGGAAGTAACTAAAAGAAGGTGTAGGTGGATCAACAAGATTCAGGAGTTTAATATCAATATTCAAATAACTACACTTGTTAGCTCGGGCAAGGCTTAGCTAAGTTGATGGCTAAATCAAATATTGAAGCCAATCAAATAAACCAAATAGATGAGAATGTTCTTATAAAGGAATGTATTCTTCAGGGTTGCCATTGGTATAAATATATTCTATATTATTTGAAGAATATGTCTTGCCCTGATCACATGACTGATAATCAAAAAATAACCTTTAAATTATAGGCCATCAAATATGTTATGATTGATGGTTGTTTATATTGGAGGGATAAGGCTAGTATGATGTTGAGGTGTGTTGATGAGGAACAAGAAAGGATAATCCTTTAGGAAATGCACAATGGTGTTTATGGAGGCTATTATATAGATAAAACAATTGCTCACAAGATCTTAAGATCTGGATATTGGTGGCCTTCTCTATTATCTGATACACATAGAATGGTAAAGAGATGTGATGCTTGTCAAAAGTTTTCTGGTAAGCTAAAACTCTCTGGTGCTTTACCCCCTAGGCCACAAAATGTAGAGGATTATTTTCAACAATGGGGCATAAATTTCATTGGTGAATTTAGTGAAAAATATAGTGGTGGCCACAATTGGATATTGGTAGCCACATAGTACTTCATCAAATTGGTAAAGGCAATTCCTATAAGAAAGGTAACTAGCAGGGTTGTCATTATTTTTTTTATAGATAATATCTTAATCAGATTTTGCACTCTTGCAAGATTGATCATGGATAATGCAATTTTTTTTAGGTCAGAGGAATTTTCAAGTTTTTGCAATGATTATGGTATCACCATATCATATTATTCTCCTTACCATCCACAAGGAAATGGTCAGGCTGAGTCCAGTAATAAGAGTCTCATGAAGATTATGAAAAGAGTGATGGAGAAGAACAAGAAGGCTTGGGACTCAAAATTGAAATTAGCTTTATGGGCTGATAGAACAACTATCAAGAAGGCTACAAAAAAATATCCTTATGAGCTGGTGTATGGGTTGGATGCTAGGATACCAATAAATATCTTTTTTCCAATTTACATATCATCTAGGAATATGGAGATGATATTAATGATAGCATGGACAATAGAATTAACCAACTAACAGAGTTGGATGAGTCAAGAAGAGTAGCACATAATATCAACTTGAAGAAGCAATTGCATGTCAAATACTTATTTGAAAAAAGAGCAATAGACATGAGGTTTTCTATTGGGGACTTAGTCTTAATGTGGAATGCTAGAATCTAGGATAAGGGTAAACATGGTAAGTTTGAGGCTGTTTAGATTGGTGCTTATATCATTTGTAGCAATCATGGTGAGAATTCTTACATTCTACAAAATGTGAATGAAGAATTATTGGAATTACTAGTGCATGGATAATTCCTTAAACCCTACTTCTTATAAGTAGGGTATATCCATGCACATTGTACCATAATGTATTTTTAGTCCTTGTCATGGTTGGTATTTTGGATTTTTTGTGGTATGCTTTTCTAGATTTTTTTGGATTCTCGCTCTATTTTTTCTAAAAATATGTCCCCAACTAGAGTCACTGGCGGAGATTGAAATTTTTTCATGGTTTTATGTTGTTTAGTGGGTGGGAAAATTTGATGTTCCTCAACTAGTAAAATCAGGGTTGTTAGGTCTGCAACCTAGGGCTTTCTTAAATCCTATTATCCTAAAACCCTAGCATTCTTATGTTTCATCATTCACGTCCTTCACTTTTTGGCTAGTCTTTAAGTTATGACTTAAGGGTAGAGATGTCATGTGTTATCGCATCCCCTTTTGCTAGGAAGTGATATTTCATAAATTTATTGAGCTTAAGTTACTTTCCTTCCTAAGTCTTATATTCCCTAGGTAGCCTGGACACATGTTATGATATCACTTTGTCTCTATGGTTTGCAATGTGCTTGGTTTTGTCATTTTGTAGCCCTATGATACCCCAAAATAATGATGTGTGTCCAAATATTTTTAAAGGCTAATATCACTGATCAAATGTTTTAAATTTATACCCCTGAGCCTTTTTTCCTTGTCTGAAGTTGGCCCCCCTACTCCCTAGTCACTTAAGTTATCTAGTTATGAATGCACATTTCATAAAGGCTCTTATCTTCACAGAGCTCTGGGATTATGACAATTTTCACCTACAAAATGTTGAAATGCTGCAACGTATTGTAACATATGCTAAATCTAGTTGTGAAGGCTTAAGCCTTCACAAAATTATGGTGGGACCAACTTTTTTTCTTATGAAGTTATGGGATGATGACAAGTGTCAAAATAATGGTGCTTTGCAATGAACTCTTCTATTGTGGGGGCATATTTTTGTCATATTGTCCATTTGCAAGTTTGTGAAATGGTGATACCTATCCACATAATGACAAAAGGAGGATGTCACTTCATGCAAGAAAATTCAAGCTAACGTGATGGAAATTGATCTGGAGATCAATGGTCCACATTCAAACTTGGCCAATGTCTCTTGTTTGTAGCACATTCAAGAATGCAAAGGAAGTAATGGTGGATGGGATTGTTATCTGTTGAATTCATGATGGTTAAGATAAATTACCCATTCAAATTCATTTTAGTCATAAATGCTAAGGTGATTGGGCAAAGTGTTGTAGTTTTTTAGATTGAGTGAGGGTTTTTTGATGCAGAATGAGGGTTTTCAATGGAAATTTAAATAAGTAATTCAAACTTTGATTATGAATTCAAAGAGAAATGGAGTTGTTGTTAGTTCTGAAGTGAAGAATAGTGAGTTGTAGTGGTATATGCTGCCAATTTTTTCTTAGATTCCTTGTTTGGAGAGAATTTTCTAAAAACCTAGACAATAGTGATTTAAACCCTATTTTCTATAAACCCCACACAATGGCTGGAACCTCAAATAGAAAGAGAAGAGTGTTAGATGTGGAGATAATTTCATTGCTCTCAGAATCAGGAAAGAGACCGAAGGTTGGTCTAGGGTCTTGCGGCCTCATGAATAAACTCATTGATCAAAATGGTGGGTGCAGAGACCCATCATTACAGAACAAGTGTATGCTTTATTCAAGCATGCTTATAGAAAGGCCCATGTAGAAAAGCAAGTTTACAATATATGAAACTTGGGATTAGGAAAGTTGGTGGTGCCCAATGTTTTTATTAATGTAGAATTGATAAGGTAGCTAGATAGGGCCCATAATCCTAATGCAAGGTCCCTATTTATAACTAATGGTTGGAGCTTGTTGCCATTGAACATGGATCGGATCTATAAAGATTTTCAATTGGATCCTAATGCACACTTTCTAATTGAATTACGAGCATTAGGAAAGGAATATGAAAGGAATAGAGACAACTACATAGTGAGGTTTCTGCCATGCTTTAGGCCAAGAGGGTTGAGAAGATAATTTAAAATATTTGGCAAGGGTGATTTGGAACCCTTTGCTTATGATATTTTTGAGCCCTATTTTTAGAAGAATTACTTCTCATTGTTGTAGGTCCTAGGGATGGATAGTAAGATTCAAATCCCTATCAACTTGATAGTTTTGGTATTTGATACCTAGAGCAGAGACATGAATAGGCCTTATAATTTTTTAGGGTATGTTGATGATCAATTGCATAAGTCCCTTTTTACAATTAAGAGGGATTTTTCTTGTACCATGGACTTTACATGGTATTCCCTACTATTGCATATGGTCTTGTATGCTAAAATGTAGGTGTGACCACCACAACTTGAGATTAGGGTTGTGGGAGAGAAAAAATTGGTGTTGCCAGTCTAGGAGTGAACATATTTTTGGGACAAGTATTATAGGCAGTCAAAGTAATCTACCTTTTAAGGAATTCTTTGTGAAGCCATTGAGGAAGGGGATAGACCTCCCCATAGATTAAGGATTGATTGATGAAGTACGAAGGTTTTTGAGGCCCCATAACCTCACCCAGGTAAAAAATATTAATCAGAATTGGGGTGATTGTTTCTTCTATGTAGATGCCATAGTGATAAGGATCTATGGGACCTTAATGGCACCTCATGTGCTCCCCAAGGATGTCCTCGATAGAATTGTTTTTTTGGAGATCTTGTGGTAGTTGAATGAGTCTGACAAGACTCACTTCAAGAAAAACAATTAGTATTCCATCCTCCATGGTTCAGTGACATTCTCTAATTTTATGGCTTTGTCAAGGGAGGGTTTGAAATTGGTAAAGGAGAAGTTACTCCCTTAAAAAATGAAGGTTGAAAAAGTTAAAAGTTTTGACCTTGGAGGCTTCATCAATAGCGAGAGAGGGATATATAAGTTTTCAGCCTATCCTCACCATCCTAACAAGATTGAGGATTTAATCAGTAATTTCTCTTTAGAGAGATAGGCATCCAAAAAGAGGGAGCTATGGGTTAAAATTTAAATTGCAGAAAATAAGAGGATGAAGGTCGATCCATCCTTTAGAGGGTATTTTTTGCATATAAGGGACCCCATAGTCAGAATGATGACTATGCTTGATAATGCCAACCAATTGTTGGCTAATTTCCTATAGGTACCCCTAAGCACTTCAGATGCTTCCTCTTCATATATTTACTTTATCATCTCCACTTGTACTTGTCATATTTCATAGTTCTGTTTTGTTTATTTAGGAGCAATTAGCTAGGCTCTCAACTTATTTTTTGGTGGTTCATATTTCCTTTTCTATCCTTTGGCTATATGGATGCCAACACACCTATGAGATGCCAGTGCACCGTGTTGTCATCCCAAAACCACACTTACGTCCTCGGATAAAGAGCTGTTTGAGGTACAATATTGAATCTAAAAACCAGCTCGCCTAGCCCCAACTTGGATTTCAGGTCCGAAGAGTGGTAGAAGGACCTTATAATCCTCATCATTCTCATCCTTTGTTTCATAGTATTCCTTTTAGAGTGAGGTAATTTAGGGTATCCTTCCGCTCTCAACCCTCCGTTACCTGGGGCCTTGATGTGGTTGGTCCCCCTCTCTTAAATTTTTGGTGAACCCGACATGAACCAACATTTACCCATTCGTTGGTGTTGAATATTTTCCCTTGTACCTTGTGGCCATTGTGCCCCTAAATGTTGTGAAGTTTTATGAGCATCACAACCCAATACACTACCTCTGGGTATATTGTTAGAAGTGTATGACATCTTCCAATGGAGAAGATGAGGATCACTTCTAGTTTCTCTAGTGGCCTTTTTTTCGGACCTACGATTGGTCTTTCTACCCAGGAGAAATTGTCACAGGGTGAGGTATGATTCTCCAATGAGACTAACCATGTCCCCATTCCTCCGACATCTCTTACATAATCATCAGTAGATAAGCACAAATCTGTTCACATTCCTTTTGAATATATCACTACCCTTAGCAATGGGTTGGGTGACTGAAAGAATCACCCAGAGAAGGACCCAAAGTTGGCTAGAGTTGCTAAGGTTATTAGTGAGATCAAGTATATGGTGCGAAAAGATCAAACAAGTATAGAGCTCCTAGCTAGCCTCTCTAGTCTGACTGAAGCTTGTGCCCCTTCAAACAATGTTAACCTTGTACAAGGGGCCGCTTTCAAGGAACATGAGAGACAGTTAGGAGTATCGATGCCTCCCATGTCTATGTACATGGCTAACATGATCCCTTCGATCAGTGTCTCCCTTGTCTCCAAGAGATCTAAAAATATCAAAGTAAATAAAATACCCTCAAGGTTCAGTTTCACCCCTCCTATCACCTCTAGCAACGAAATTTTTGGTGGGTTTGAGTGGTGGGACCTTTGGTAGTAGTGGTGGCTTCAGCGGTAGGGGCAGTGCTAGTGGAGGTGGTTCTGGTGGAGGCCATGGTGGTGGCTTCAAAAGTAGAAGTGGCTCTGGTGGAGGCCCTATCGGTGGCGGTGGCCCCAAAAGTGGTTTCGATAGTGGCTACGTTAGCAATTCTAGAGGTGGCTCCAACGATAGTTTGGGAGGATCTGGTCCTATGTCATCTAATGAACCTATTCTAAACACACTTCTTCAGAATATGGGAAAGATCCAAAGCCAGTTGGTGAGTTTCTCTCAAGCCTCTACCCAACCTATCTTTTAGCCCTTCTTCCAACATAGCCCACTGTTGATAGCAATTCTAAGTACTCCTTTCCCACAAGGAATGGAGATTCCAAAATTTGAAAAATATGGTGGAAAAGGGGACCCACAAATGCATGTGTCCACCTTTAATGCCCTATGCAAAAATTTCTTCCATCATGATGCATTGATTGTGAAGCTATTTCCTCAATCTCTTAAGGATACATCACTCGAGTGGTATTGTTCCTTGCCCGATAACTCTATTTTCTCATTTGATCAACTTATGAATCAATTTTTATTATAGTTCCAAGCTAACATCGGGTTGAAGATGACCTTTACAGATATCGTCTGATGCAAATAAGGGGATAATGAAAATATTACTAATTTCATAGCACGGTACCAAGCGCTCTTTTCACAAATCTCATATCTGTTGCTTAATTTTGAAGTACATAAGGTATTCATAGGGAACTTGCAAAGGCCCTGGCAAGAGAAGTTCACCCTTATGAAATACCCTTCTTTCACGTATCTGTGTGTAGCATCACAAGTGTTAGAGTAATAGGTTATTACACTTAATTAATTTAATCATATTGATTAATTAATTAAGTCACTTATTCCTTTAGGTTGCTTAAGCTAAACTTAGGCACATTAATAATTATTTATTAATTATTAAGTGTGCACACTAGGGTTTTCTAATTTTAGGTTTTCTTGATCTCCTCATAAGGATTGATCACATTGTAATTATCAGATCATTCAATAATATTATTTCGATTTTAGCTTGCACATTTTTGCTCTCAGGGTTTACAAAACATCCTCTTGTTTGTTTTGAATATCTATTGCATGTGATAGGTGATTGATTGTAGGTGATTCTTGGGGACTATGAGGTTGAGTTTTATCAACTTCTACATGGTATCAGAGCTCCAGATCTGCTGCTTCTTGTTCGTGTTTTGAAGGATTTTTGGAGCTTCAAGGGTTTGGGGTTTGATTTTTTGATCCAGGGCATACCTCTTTCATTTGGTGAATTTTGAGTAAATTTGGACCTCACCATTACGTTTGGAACATTCAATTCAGTCAAGATTGACCTTTGTTTCATCAAATTTGGCTTCACGGTGTCAAATCTACGAGGGTTTGAAGTTTTTTTAAGGTTCCTGATCCAGAGCATACCTAAAATTTTGAAGCTTTTTGAGTCCAAATAGACCTTACCATCGCATTCAAAGTGCCCAAAAACCCCTAAATCGACTGTCAAATTGTCAAAATCGGATGCAGTGACTCCGGGACGCTAATTTTTTTCATTTCTAGGTCATACGGCCTGGTACAGCATGCAATCCAATTTTTTATTTAAAAAATCACAGAGTTAATGGGCATTGCTGTTAGTTAACCATTAGCGGTTAACCGCTAGTGGTTAATGCTAGCGGTTAGCCTAAGCACTAGGCTTAACCCTCAAACCTTTTTTGGAGCTGTTTTCACGAAATCAGGTGTATTTTTTGCATACGATCTCCGTTTTGCAAAAATGAGATATCACCAGAAAATTGGTTCTGGCGCCATTCTAGTGGTGCTGGTTATTTCTTCTGATTTTTCCATTTTTCAGTCTTGTTTTCTAATCAAAGTTAGAACTTGTATTTTTCACTCCTGGGGGCATATCTTTTGCGTCCGAACTCCATTTTTCACAAACGAATAGGCATTGGAAAGGTGTTGTAGTGATATTTCCAGATCTGCAGTCTATTGCATCAGAAAATTTACCAGGTAAATTTTATTCAGATTTGTGTGTTTTTACAACTTTGCTCAATTACTTGGCCATTCTGGCACCTACATGGGTTCTGTTTGCGTGGGATGGGTTATATTAATTTGATCTAAATGCAGTAAGGTCATATTTCTTAGTTTGTTTTCATTTGAAGAGTTATCATGGGTTTTTCTTCTCACCCTTCAGTTGTTATTCTGGAACAGGGTAATTATGAGTCATGGGCAAAGGGTATACTTACACATTGTAGCTGGCTTAATATTTTGCCTTATTTATATGATCTCATACCTGAACCAACCACTTCAGAGGGAAAATTAGCATGGGATATCATTAGAGATCACATAGTAGGACTTATATTGTCTAGTGTTGATCATGACACTGTGTTGGCTATATCGAACATTGATTGTCCTCACCCACTTTGGACACATCTTTGGGAGATCTATGGAGACCCTAATCTCTCTCCATTCCCAGAGGATCCTACTTCAGATTGTCTCTTACCCATTTCTTGGAGAGAGAATACACCTTTGATCATGATACTTTAGAGGAGTTTGAGTATTTAGACACCCTTACATGTTCCGATGGATCAGAGGCTTGTCTCATAGTTCCTACTCTTCAGACTGAGACTTCATCAACATCTCCTGTTGTTCCTAATTCAGTGTAGCAAGGAATCATACATCTTCCAGACATAGCTACTTTGGACTCTTATGTTGCAGACATATCTTTCTTGTTTGTTGAGTCTTATATTGCAGATTTGGAGGATTCTTATGAGGACATTCATCTTCTCTACCTTGACAGTCAGGTTATCACTGTACGCCCACCATTATCAGTGCATTCAAAGGTTGCATTTCAGGATTCTCCAAATCAGTTTGGATTTGACATCATTTTTTTTAGTTCAAACAAAGAGATTCTTTAGCATCCGATCATGGCACACATCTTGAGACAAATTGGTTCATCACTCTTCATAGGGTTTCTTCCCAAGGGGAGGAATATCATTTTCCGCTTCAGGATCTCTTTTTGGATTCTACATCAGGCATCTACCATTGTGATAGGAGTTTCTTCATTGTGGGGGGGCCTTCTTCTCTCTTTCTATCTCTTCTATGGAGACCATTGTACATGTACTCATATGATAGAAGTTGTCTATGGGGGGTATCATGTAATCCACCTCCTATCCTTCTTTCATTAGTCCATTGCATTCCTTCTTTGCATTCTATTTTGAGGAGGAGTTTTGTTCCCACTAGGTTTTCTCCTTTACCCCGTTTCATTTAGTTTGCATTACTTTTGTAAATGGGTACCTGATCAGGCCTTTGTTGCCGAGACCCATCTTTGCTTTCATGCATCTTTTTTCTAGTGTTTTAGCTACTCCCTAAGTTCATCTTAAGGGGGGTGTTAGGGTAATAAGTTATTACACTTAATTAGTTTAATCATATTGATTAATTAATTAAGTCACTTATTCCTTTAGGTTGCTTAAGCTAAACTTAGGCACATTAATAATTATTTATTAATTATTAAGTGTGGACTAGGGTTTCCTAATTTTAGGTTTTCTTGGTCTCCTCATAAGGATTGATTACATTGTAATTATTAGATCATTCAATAATATTATTCTGATTTTAGCTTGCACATTTTTGCTCTGAGGGTTTACAAAACATCCTCTTGTTTGTTCTGAATATCTGTTGCATGTGATAGGTGATTGCTTGTAGGTGATTCTTGGGGACTGTGAGGTTGAGTTTTATCAACTTCTACAACAAGAATATCAACAAATAGTAATCCAGTTTGAGAGATCCTCCTCATGCTCCCATTCAGAAGGGAAGTCCATTGTATCAATCTTTGGAAAGGGTATGGTTATTGCGAATGTAGTAGCTGCTATGAGTGATAACAACCTCAGATGCAACCAAAAGTTCACCAAGTTGGAAAAATCCTATTCTTCCATCCTACAAAGGTTGTTGAAGGATAAGATCATAACCTTGGAGAACTCTAAGCCTCTCAAGGAACCTTACCCTAGTTGGTACAATGCAAATACCTTATGTTAATACCATTGAGTTAACATATATGACATTGAATGTTGTATGCACTTGCATCATGAGATAGAAGATCACATTGAGGATAGTACTATTTTTCTTGATGGATGCAAACAAAATGCAAAAAAATTGGTGGTGAAAGTGAATAGTGAGTTTTAGATATACATAGACCCGCTTCTGTCGCATTCTACCAACATGATTGTCGATCCCTCCAATTATGCCACACGACCTGAAGCATACATTAGCATGGTTACAATTACTCCCTTTGTGCAACCTGTGATTGGCTTGCCAAACGTGACATTTACATCATATGATATATCCTTGAACAACAAGCCCTCTCCCCTTTACATTCCTGCTCACCTCAATGGGAACATTGTGACACGGGTCCTAGTTGACCCTACGAGCTGAGCGAATTTCATTACAAAAGAGAGATTGTGGCTTAATTCATTGCATAGAGATGAGTACGAAGAAATGAAGTCCATTATCCATACGCATGATGGCCTTTCTCTTAAACCTTATGGTTTGATAACTCTGTTGTCCTAGTTTATCCTAGGATTGTATATACAGTTTTCAATGTTATTCTAGAGTCAGATTTGTTTAGAGTGAAGATAGGCATACCTTGGCTAGCTTCCATGAATAGAATCACCTTCATCATCCACAAGAGTTTAAAGTTCTCCCAAGAAGGTGTTGTGCATGTGGTGCATGACAATGGATATCAATCTTTGGTATCCCATGGAGGATATTCATTGGATCACTTTTGGCCTACCCCGATTGGTCCACTTCCCCCAAGAATGGACCTACATTAGAAAAGTTATGTGAAGTATAAAATTGAGGGTAGAGGAAAGCCGAATTTGACCCTTCGGTAGCACAACAACAAGTTGCCTCCTCTTCTCAAAAGGGAAAAGAGAAGCTGCCCTGTCCCCGAGATGGCTCTCCTATTCCCATTTCTAGAGAGGAGTTTTGGATGAATATTCTTGGTGTTTATCCTCTGAGTCCAATGATATTGGCTTGGCTAAAACCCAAGGTTTGGATATTGGATCTCCCTACCAAGTCTCCTAGACCTTGGTACTACCTACATGGTAGGAAGAAAGGTCCACATGGGGAATATTCTATGTCTCAACCTCCACAACCTCCCATTGCTTTTGCTCCCAATGCAGTAAATGGGAAGAGGCTCGTTGCCAAGGCATTAGAGCTGATTCCCCTGGTTATTTCTCAAACTACTCCTACTCCTATCCAAAAGTCTATCTCTCTCCTGGAAACAACTATGGTGGACACTCCCATGGCTGAGCTGGAGCCTTTTGTCCCTTCACAACTTTTAGCCTCTAGCTTGAAGAGTCGCAAGAACCCCCTTGTGTGTAAATGCAAGCGTTGATGAAAGGCTCTCATGGTTGAACATGCCACCTAGTAGAGAAAGGATGAGGAGATGACTGCCCCTATTTCAAGACCTCCTATTGCATCCTCCACTCTCCTCCCCTCCGATTTCATTCAACCAAGCTCCGTATCGCTTCTACCTCCTACTGTGAACACACCCAGCCCCAAAAGGGTGCAGGTGTTCAACACTCCTTTAGTTGAGGCACCCTTGTTGATGTACCTCCTTATCCAAAATTTGAAGATATGTTGAATATTTCAGTTGTATCTATTGTGGTTTTATCCTCATCCTCTTCCTTCACACCTCTCACCTCGTCTATGGGGAGTTTGCATCCCCTAATGGAGCAGAAGGTAGAGAGTGGCCGTTCTAACAGCGCATGGCATAAGAGGAGCCCACCTTCCCCAAAGGGTGGTCTTGTGTTGGCTTGTTCTATCTTAGTGAAAAAACTAGTCCTGAGTTCCCATGAGTTTTTCACTACTCCCGAATCACTCGATGAGCCAAGTGGTGACTCTTAGACACAACCCTCTCCATTTGTTGAGGTACAACATGGCACTCCAATAAAGTGCATGTTTAACTCTTTGGATGAAGTTAAGACCTTTCTAGCAATCTTTTCAAAATTTCTAACTCTAGCTCCACAAGAGATTAGTAGAGAAGACTTGGCAGGGGATTCTTCCTTAGCCCTTGTTGCGAGAGGTTTGGAAGCTCCTGCCCTTAATATTCAACCACTATAGGCTCATCCTCCTTCCCCTTATGATTATCTAGAGTGGGAAGTTGATGACCTTTTAGTAGATGAGTGTTAGGGGGAGACCTCTTCTTTATCTTTAGAATAGATATGTGTGTGTTGTGATGTGTTCCCCCATGATTAAACTGTGTTCTTGGATGACCCTTATCACCCTTGTTGGTGCTTGGGTATAGGAGTAATTTTTTGTGTCATAAAATTTCTTCTATTTGTATCATCATTCTTCCATGTTTGTGTTGGAATTTTGACAAAATTAGGAACGATGCAAAGCGTTGGGGGAATTTAGGCTCCCCTTCCATGTTGACCTAATTTTTTGTTTTCACTTTGTCTTCTCGTGCATTTTTCACATGGTTTGATATAGTAGGGGATTGATGAGAGTTCATTTATATACTACTATTATACTTATATATATATATTTATGAGCAACTCTGACCCTAAAATATCAGATCACCCCTGTGTTTCTTATTTGTTTCTTGATTCTTCTCTTTCGCTCTTTTCTTACCCTTATCTCTTCTTTGCTTGAGTTGTGCCTCTCATGTGTGACAACGTCATGTCTATGATACTTTGATTTATAGAAAACACATTCATTGCAGACAAATCTTTTCATGAGAATATTTGTACACCTTTTCAAGAATCACATTCTCGACTTGGACCCCTAACGGAATGTGTTTCCTCCATCATGGATTCACAAAGAAAGAAATTGAGAAATTTCCTCTTAGGTGGAAGCAAATTTTCCCTTCCCCTCGTGAGGGGGTATTTTCTTCCTTTCGAATTCCTTGATGAAGTGAACATATTTCAAAAGGATTCCTTGATGATGAATTGATTTGAGAAAGAACATCTTTCTTGCACTTTCAAACAACGCATCTCTTGAGTGGACCCCCTCTTCATGCCGGGTTCTTGAGGGACCCTTTTGAAATATTTATAATTTGTTGATGGTTTGCGTGACTATCCACTTGACTGCCTACATGGCTTCTTTGTTTTTAGACATGATTTATCTATGGAAACATGTTGCTTTGTAGGTGCGCCTATAAAGTCGCTTTCCAATTCGACTCTACGAAGTCTCCTTCCTTTGGGTTTCCTCCATGTGAGAGATCTTGGGGATGCCTCCTTGCAAGTCTGCAGGTCTATAAGGCACTCTTTCCTTTGGGTTTCCTCCATGTGAGAGATCTCAGGGGATGCCTCCTTGCAGATCTGTGGGCCTATAAGGCACTTTCATCTGGGTTTCCTTCATGCGAGAGATCTTGGGGGATAACTTCTTACAGGTTTGCGAGCTTGTAAGGGACATACTTCATGGGGCTTCCTCCATGTGAGAAATCTTGGGGGTTGCCTCCTTGTAGGTATGTGGGCCTATGAGATGCTTTCTTCTTTGGGTTTCCTTCATGTGAGAGATCTTGAGGGATAACTTCTTGTAGGTATTCGGGCCTATAAGGTGCTTTCATCTTGCAATATTTTTCAATCATTGGTCTAAGGGCCTTCGATGTACTGTGTGCTGCTTCATAGTTCTATGGAGCTATGGAGTCTTTTATTCTGTCCTACACTTTTGAGCTTGTTAGATCATGGTTTGCTTCCTCAATGGTTCAAGTATACATTTCTAACCCTAGTAACTCTTCAATCTACTTTATCAAAGCACTCATTAGTATTCGTGATCGCTAAAGTGGGGGAAAAATGTATAGGAGCGAATTTTCACCCCTCACGCAAATTCCCCTTTTACACATCCTCACCTTAGAAAACCAAATCCGAAAGTGAAATTACACATCAATTGGATGCTTTCCTTCCACTTAGCATCTATCTGTTGTGTCAGTGGGAGAATATTTGTCGAAGACGCGCATGCAGTGCCTATACGTTCATGGGGTGTGCTTACATCCCTAATGGATTCTTGCATTTGAAGTTGGTAGAGGCATTACACACTTGATTGGGGTCAATTTGGAACATCCTTCTTTGATCAACCAACCCTAAAAATGGAAGATTCTTCCTCATTCTCCTTCAAATTCATCCATTATTCATTCAACTATGATCTTTCTTTTTAGTCTCTTAGCAATTTCAAGCTACAACACTTAATTGCAGCAACAACACTCCATCAACTCAACAAATTAAGTGTGAAGCAAGCCATGGGAACATGGCCTTGAGGTCTTGCGAGACCTCTCTTCATCATAATCAAGGCTATGGTGACTACTTCAAGCCTTCTTTCTCCTCCATTGGCTAGTGAGCTCTTGGTGGAGGTGGTAACGTTTCAATCCTCTCCTTTGTGATTTGGTTGAGTAACTCTTTACTATTTTTTAGTGTTATTTTCATTCCTTCTTTCTTTACTTATTTATCACATATTTCTCTCTCATTGATATTTGACTGTCCGTGGAGGTGGAAACACCAAAATGAGGGTCTAATTGAGGTAGACCCCTATACGGCCCCAACAATTTTTGCCTCTTTCTTGTGTGTAGTTGGACGTGCTTTCGGAGCTAGGTGGAAAACTGGTGCCTTGATTAGATTATCTTCATTATTTTAGCTCTCATGTATAATTATTTTATCATCTCTTCTTGTACATGTCATATTTCATAGTTTTGTTTATTTAGGAGCAATTAGCTAGGCCATTAGCTCATTTTCTAGTGGTTAATATTACCATTTTTTTCCTCTGATTGTACGGATGCCAACACACCTATGAGATGCCAGTGTGTCCCACTATCATCCTAGAACCATGGTTATGTCCTTGGACAGAGAGCTTTCTGAGGTGCAATATTGAATTCAAAAACCAGCTCACCTAGTGCCAACTTGGATTTTTGGTCTGAAGAGTGGTAGAAGGACCTTATTGTCCTCATCATTCTCATCCCTTGTTTTTTAGGATCCCTTTAGAGTGAGGTAAGTTAGGGCAACGTTCCACTCTCAACCCTCCATGACCTGGAGCCTTGACGTGGTTGGTCCTCCTCTCTTACAGCATGGCTTGAGAGAAGGGGAGATAATTGTTGAAGAGAGTAGGAAGTTTGTTGCTGCCTAATTGGGATATATCCTCAACCATTTCATTTGATGCCATTAGAAGGCATTAGGGTGAGAATCCAAACTTGGGATCAGAGGAACAAGCTAAAGACTCGTATTTTAGGTATGGATTCCACACTAGACATGAGACCTTGGCTATTTGGTCAATTTTTCCCGAGGCGAATAAGCCACAAGAAATTAGTAACCGAAATGATCTCACTGGCCACCTTATTGTTAGAAGGGTTGGAGATACAAGTTCCACTCAGGAAACCTCTTTGATAGTTAATGTTGCTCTTTTTATAGAGGCAATTGTTAAGAAGTTATAGGTTCATCTAGAGAGGGAAAATGCCCTTAAACAGAGGCTTGAGCAAAGGCTCAAAATAATTCAGGAGTTATTACCCTCTCACAACAAATAACTGAGGCTCAAGACTTATAGGACAAGAATAAACTGGAGGTAGAGATAAAAGGATTGAGGGAGAAAATTAAACAAATCACTGCAAAGGCCATGCCAACAAAAGAAACATTTGCAAAGAAGATCTCTGACTTGGTGGACAATATTTTGGGTTATAGGTTGTCCAAGATCCTCTTCCATGTCGAAAAGGTGTGGGAAAACTATTCAAAGTTGAAGGATTCCTTCTCTACCCACAATTAGATATGGATGAGGCTGAGGTGCAAGTAGATCAAATGGTCCTAGGGAATTGAGGTGTTGATAATTTTGATTAGAAATTTAGATTTTGATGGTACCTTGGTATCTGACATTTTGTGTGAGCCAGATTATTTCGATGATGTAATTAGTAATCAAATTAGGAATATGGATCCATTGAGGAGGGAGCTTAACACTTTTGATGGTTTTGAGGTGTTTTTTATGCCTCCAATTTTGATAGGTGATTGGGAGATTATGACACATGTGGAATGGAAATCAAAGTTTTCTAATATCCTCACACCCATGTATAGTAATATCAATAAAGATGGATAAGTGGAAGTTGATCAACTAAATTCTAGTACAGATGTACTAACCAAACTAGAGTATAGTTTGATAGGTTTCCCAAACCTAGTGCAAATTTTGATTGGCAATGACTACAAGGCACATTTGGAGAGGGTCAACAATTTTTTTCCTCCAAGGATTGACACCTCAACTGAACAAGTGGAGCACATGGAAGAATAGGATGATGCAACTTGAGTTGAATTTTAATCAATCTCCAACCACTAGGTATAACTTCTACAAGGGCTTGTCAGACCAGGAATGTTAGAAGTGTCCTATTTTTTATAGGGAGGAATTTTGGGGAGATATTCTACCATATGTTGAATTTAATCTTACAAAATATCTCCAACTACTTTTGGGCAGCCAACAACTTTTTGAACCAACTTTTATCCTTTGTAAATATTGCCACCACTTGGATTTTTGTCTTCTATTGACTAGATAGTTGAACGAGGCCTTTTGCTTGTTGCTTCCCTTGTGTCTATAAAAGGGAATTATGGGCCTCATTCAAAGGGTTATTCTTCTTAGATATTGTAAATATTTCTATAGGTTCTAGGTTGAATAGGTAATTCCTTGAAGCAAAGAGAGGAAATGTTGTAATTTTTACTCTATAACAACAACAGATGACCTATATAATCATTGTATTACACTAAGTGTTGATAACAATTTGGAATTCTCTCCACTATTGTACACACTACCTTTAAATCAATATAATCAAGGATTATCTTTCGATTCTCATCTCACATTTTATGTTATGAATGTATGAATTGTTTGCTTCTATTCAAGGAATGGAGTAACTTTTCTTTTAGTTAATTTATTTGGGGTTGTGTTGTTATAATTTGGATCTTTAAGTTGTTTGATAATATTGCTTATTTTTTGGTTTCTTGTTGTAATGCATAAAGGTTATTAGAAGCCAAAGGTTGGTCTATTGTAGGATTTTGCTTCATTTCTAAACTCTGTGTGGATAAGGCATTGGTCAATCTAGAACTCAAAGTTTAAATCTAAGATAGAATCAGATATAAAATCCAAACAATTTTACTTTACTGTATTATTTATTTGTGTTATGTTAAAAATCCACACTATAAATCAAAATGAGCTATATAGAGGATTTATTAGATGATTTAGCCCATCAAAAACACCTCTTGCAAGATAGTGTGAAGAAATTTTTAGCAAAGAAATATTTGTAGGTTTCTATTGTTGTAAGATGTTATAGGGGAACCCACCTTAGTTTTGTAGAGCCTAAAGTGTAGAGGAGAACTTATAAAATCTAAATTTTAGGAAAACCCAGACAATCAGTTGGAAACACCAACAATACTAATGATTGTTCCTCATTTATTCACAATTTCTTAATTCATCGTAGTTTTCATTCATTGAAGGCTACTAAAAAATATGATGATGTGCTTTTCTTCCATGTGTCTTGGGCTTTCTCTAGTTTGTAGCTACTCAACACTTAGCCTCTCTTGATTACAATACAAGGTTCTAATGCATCGCAAATTTAATCAAGGACTTTCAAATTCTTTTTGCTATGTATTGAGAGGATGTGATGGTCGTAGATCTACTGTGCCAAATTTTGATCGATACCTATTACTCAAGTTTGGAAAATGGATACATAGAGACATTCATTTTTCTTAAATTTTTATTAATTGTAATAAATGACCATTTCCTACCGCCATTATATGAATATTTACACAAGGCTAAGAAATTAATTATTGTTAAAAGCTTTCAAGAATTTGTGTAAATAGATTTATAGAATTGGTGAAACTTCTACAAACTTTCAAGAGAAAAAATAGGATTTTAGAGAAGACAAATAGGTAAGTAAAATCAATATCTATTTTAAATTGCATTCTCTCATATTTCTTCAAGAATCATATAAATTAGAGTTTCAATATATTTAGTAAATTTTCTTGTGTCATAATAAAAAATGCTAGTTAGCTTAAAACCATAAAAATCCTAGTATAATTAGCAACACCTACAAAATGAGTCAATCTTCTGCCAATTCCTATTGAGTTAAGAGGATTCATGAGGAAGATTTAATAAAACAATTACCTAGATCCTCCAAATGATCAAAACATGATTTGGGTACTATGGTGATAATAAATAGATTTTTTGACAAGGATGGTGCTATCAAGGATGTTTCCATTCCTCAATAGGGGTGTAATTCGTTTGAATATGGATACAAGAGAAGCCTTGTAGACAAGCCCATTTCAAATCTATGGTGCATGGACTTGGGGAAAATAGTTGTTCCCATTTTATTTATTAATTGGACCTCATCAAAGATATTTCTTAGAGATGATGTAGAGAATACAATCATCAAGAATAGGCATTGAGGTGTCCTACATTTGAACAAGAATTATATCATCGAGGTTTTTAACCTCAATGTCACTGAAAATGTTCTAATAACTTTTGGTGCCTTCAAAAAGGAATTTTATCAAAATAAACACAATTATAGGGTTATGTGGTTGCCCAACATAGGACAAGACATGTAAAACAAAAAATAGTGAAAATATCCAAAGATGAAGTTGAGCCTTTCAACTATGAGATCTTTGAAGTTTATTTTGTGAGCATATATTGTGCTTTGTGCCAAGTCTTGGGTGAATATTACAACGTTCAAATGCCGATGTATATGATTTTTTTTTTTGCTGATGTGCAACATAGGGACTTGAACAAAGAATTTGATTATGCATCCTATATTGTAGAAGGAATGCATTCACAACTAAAAGCTACCTCAGATAAAGACTACTCCATCCATTTCAAATGATATTATTTGGTGTGTCACTTAATTATACAGAGTGGCAGAGATATTTGGAGTGGCCCCATGAGGCTAAGAATGGTGAAAAAAGAAGGATTCTAGATTCCTATGCAAAAATGGACTCATATGTGGGATATGCATTGCAATTTTTCTAGTTATGTGGCTTTTGAGGAACTATTTGTTCAAGTGGTCCTCAAAACATTGGGGTTTCTTTACACACAAAGGATCTTAGATAATCTAATGAAGTTTTTGATACCAATGGAGAGAGATCCCGAGAAGGGGATACATCACAACTAGGGTGACTAGTATTTGCACTCAAATACCACTCTTATTAGAATATATGGTTCACTTGTGCAATCTCATATTCTTCCAAAATATGTACCTGATAGATTTGCCTTCTTAAAAATAATGTGGTATTTGAATGAAACAAATAAGTTTAATCTTAGGATTAGAAAGAAGAGCCCAATTATGCTTTCTACCACGTTTTTCTCAAATTTTGAAGTTACTTCTAAGGAAGGATTGGATGTATTGCCCTCTTTATTGTACTCATATAGAATGAAGGTTGATATCCTCTAAAATTATGACTTTGAGCATTATATTTAATGGATTAGGCTAGATGCAAAAAGGTGTAATTATTATCATAAGTTTACTATCATAGATGATGTAATTAGAAATTGTAACATAGATGAGGAGGTAAAAATGATGATAGAAAAATGGGATAAAATTTGTAGGGTTGAAGAAAAAAGTAAAAAGTAAAATCCTTCATACTAGGGAGCATGTGAATAGATTAAAGATCTATTCACAATACTCCAAGCAATTTTGGATAAATATGAGGACATTGTGGGTGGTGTACCCATCCTAGTGGTATTGCCTACAACTATGGAATAAAGGCCTAGAGAAGAAGAAGTTGAAAATTTTAAGATAAACCAAGTGGCTTACAACCTTTGGTAGAGTACTCGATTGGAGCATAGGATGTGGGTGAAAATAATCTTGATGAAGAAAAGGTGAATCAAAATTTTCCTTCCCCTCCAAGAGACCCATTGTATGACCCACCTCAAAATAGAGTGATGATTGATTTAAGGAGTGTGAATGAGGTGATTAACTATGTCAAGGCCCTTGTTTGCACACAATTCATGATCAATGATGGTTTTGTGAAGTCCAAGGAATTTAGGGGCTTCCTAATCAAGAATAAATCTATAGAGTTTATTGTAGAATTGAATAAAAGAAAGGGAGAAGCCATCCAAGATTAAATTAAGAATATAACTAAAGAAGTTATGGAGAAGGTGGATTTTACATTAAAGAATATCTCCCCTAAGGAGGGGAGGAAAATTGTGAAAGATAGTGGATGCCTCCTACTACCAAACTAGGTCATAGCCTTTGCTATTACATTGGATAAAATAAGGAGGAAAGAGGCTAGAGTTTAAGTACTGACATTAGATGAGCACAAAGAGGATTTATACTTTGGATTAGGTTTCAATACTATAGGTAAATAGATTTGTCATTGCATATTTTAAAGTGACTCACCGAATAGGAAGCAAAAAATTTCCCAAGAGTTGGAGAAGTTTTTACTGGACTAAAAAAATTCCTTTGCATTTGAGAGGGGCAACTCCCTCGTTTGATGCATGTTTTTGGAGTTTTTGTGTAATTTTAAGCTAAAAGTACATAACTAAAAAGGAAAAAAAACTAATGAAAGTGGAATAATAGAAACCCTAGCAACAAACATATAGATATCAATTAGGACTTCACAAGATATGATAAATTACAAGGGAGTTTTAACATAAAGCATTTTTTAATGTCCAATGATAATGAAAGACATAAAAAAAATCAACATATGAAGAGATAATTTGCTTCAACACATTCAAACCAAGATACCAAGATATGAGTGTGTTCATTACATCAATTACACATATTATCGATAATTTGCATAGTTACATAGATGGATTATTGATTTAACATACAAGAAATCAACCATAATAACATAGGAACACATTTAGAACATACAAAATAAAACACATTCTTCATTATTTTTTTGAAATTATACAACTCCAAAAACCCATATATACATATTGTCAAACCAAAAGTCCTCATAAAATTTCTCCAAAAAGTTCTCTTAAAATTTACCCCTCTATAAGAGTCTCCCCCTCTATATTACAAATAGCCTTGTATTTATAAGTTTCCTTCTTGTAACTACACTGTAACTACCTAGTAATGATTCAAAATAATGAACCTTATTTGGTTAGTTTTTACATCAGTTTTCTAGAAATAAGGTTCAATTTCTAACCTTTATTTACAATAAGTGATAAAAAACACTTTTATAAAAAATCAAGTCAAAACTTGATACTTTCAAGTTATGAGTTTGACTGAAGTATCACATAGAAACTAACATGTTTTATTGTATGAGATGCACAAATTTGAGGCACACCACATAGTTTAATCACATATTAAAATATTACTACCAATTTAGTATCAATTCATGAACAACATTCAGTCCTTTTGATTTATCACGAAAGTTATGGATTTGACCATGCCTTGAATTGAGATCACTAATAACATCTCCCAAATTCTCTTCAGGTATTAGAACTACTTTTTTTATAGGTTCTAGCAACTTTAGACCTCTTTTTCTCATTCCTTCCCTTAAAATACCATGAGTTGTAAGTTCGAATGCTAGTACATTGGAGTCCACATCATAATATGACACATTTTAAGGATAGATCACACATAAATAACAATGAACCCCACTAGAAAATATTTCTCATACACTCTTCTAATCCCTCCATTACAAAATGGTACTCCTTAGACATAAATCAACTTTTACTCTTGAATTTGTACCCACCACCATCTTTAATAGATTCAGATCTTATAATTATGTTGCAAATCAACCCTATTATCATCAAAATATTATTCAATAAGAATTGATTGTATGAATATTGTATCGTGTGGTAATATTTGTTGTGTTAAAGATCATACTATTACAATCAAGAAGGATTCTCATTCACCATGTATCCAAGTTATATGTATTGCAATTGGATGCCATTTTGAAATATGAATTATTATTGGTATTGGAAAGAAATGGTGCACATGTTCTTTATTCTATATAATAGAAGTGTACCTCTATCTAAGGTCCAAGATCAATGGGGAAATGGTCTAAGTTAATCAAATTTATTTCATAAAGTTTAATTTCCCTGTCTAGCTCTTTAAGATGAATCTATTTTGTTTTCTTCATAATTCCAAGTTCATCAATAGGGACATTATAATCATAACTTTTAACAATAAAATGACCTCTCACTATTCAACTAAATTTGATTCCTCTATGATACATATAATATTTCTACAATGAACTCCCTTTCCCAAAGAACTATGCAACACCAAATACTAGGTCTTCTACTAGCCTAGATAGAATTTACTAATGAATTATCAAAACTAGCCAACATTTTTTTATTTGTAATGTATAATTGTAGATAGAATCGGGAATAGATCCATCACAATAATGACTAGTTCCTTGTATGACAAGGACTAATTTTAGATCAATTGTTCTTGTCACACTATTATTATTTTTCTCATTCTCATTACTAGACAAAAATCTTCACTATTCCAAACAAGTGGAACAAAAATGATATCATCAAAAATTATGCATAAGAATATGTCATGCTCTTGTGGGTTTTAGGAAATTTACCACCAACAATTCACCATTGGAAAATTCACTGCCAACAATTCACCATCAAAAAATTCACCGCCATGACAAATTCACCTCATGGAAAATTCACCACCAGCAACTCACCGCAATGTTTGTGATTTCTTGCATAGTATAGCTAATAATACCAACTATTAGATAACATAGTTTTCATATGAATATTTGCAATAGTACAATAATAGAGATGATTGATATTGTTGTATACTTGGTTTACTAGAATAAAATAAAATATATTGTTTTTTTTCTTTTCTTATTATCATAAATCAAACTTTCTAATTGTATATGTAGTAAATTATCTATGGTGGTGAATTGCTGGTAGTGAATTTTCCATGAGGTGAATTTGTCATGGCGATGAATTTTTCGACGATAAATTTTTAGACGGTGAATTTTCCGATGGTGAATTGTTGGCAGTGAATTTTCCTAGAGCTGCTCTTATGTGTTCTCTTCAAATCTTCCTCTCATTCTCAATAAGAACTACAAGAATTCATAAGACTATTGTATGAAAAATTTGGAAGTATCTCTACTTCATTTTTCTTCAAATAACTCTTGAGAAATTTCTCTACTAAAAGTTTGTGCTAAGGTATGAGAGAGTTTATTTTTTATTTTTGTTGTTGATAACATTATGGAAGAGGTTAAAAATGCATTGTGATTCTGATAGATATTAATATTTTTTCTAAACCTTCCAACACCTTTTCCCTCGATCTTCAACCATCTTATGTCATTTTGTCAAAGCCTTCACATGATTCGTATTTCCCTTCACATTCATGGTGATATGTACGCTATGATGAGTTTGAGATTTTCTGAAGTCTTTTCAATAAAAAATATTTTTCATAGACCTTTTTGACAACAATTACATTCTATGAGGCTAGATTTATTTCATTCCATGGACCTTGTCTACACTTTAAATGATATCTAGCTAAGTGTGGGATTTGACTTTACACCTACCCATTAGTTGGTAGCCCATTTCTATTATGGAGCATATCTATTGTAGGATTAATTTCTCGTTTATTAGTGTAATTAGATTTCTACAATCTATATGTGAATTAATTTTGCAGTTTCTAGATTTGATTTTGTGCTCGTTTTTTTTATCAACATTTTGGAATACATTAAGCAATCCATCATCAAGATAAAAAATTAAAGAAAAAAAATGAATGTGATCCGAAACTTGAAAAACAAACACACAATCAAATCCAAAAACAACAAAATTAATCCTTATTTATTGGTTCCATTTCTTCCACTCATCGTTGGTATATATGATGAAAATGGTGGTGGAAGAGGTCATCGAATCACCTTTTTAACAATTTTTTTCCTGCATACTATGCAATCATAGCATTCCATGAGATGACGCTTATTTAAGGAATTCTATAGAACGTTTTTTGTGATACATCAATATCCCCGCTTTTGCATGCATGCATGTTTCAATTATAATATCTGAAGTAATTCCTCTGGTCCATGTCTTGTTTTAAGGCTCTTATGTTGGTGTAGGTCTAGAGGATGCTAGCAACTGTTGTGGATTTTGGGTTTACAAATGCCAAATGCATTTATTTGAATGTTTCAAGTTCCTTTTAAACAAATATAATATGTGTGTGTCCTTCCCACAACTTTATCTTTCAATTTACAAGGTGTATTCTAAAATCATTTCAAGGAAACTATTTGATGTATATCTTGCATGATATATCTTCAAGATATTTTGTATAACAGTCCATGTTCTTCAAGTAGTTATATAACTACCTTCTTTTAGCTATCAACAATATGAGTTCTACCAACAACCTTCAGTGTTTTGTGAGTTATTTTTAATCTTTATAAATTTTTCAATCAATATAAAAGTGCCCACAAGTTCTTAGAAATTTATTAAACTTTATCCTTCATTGGTACTTCAAGGAAAATTCTTAACATGGACCAAATTTCTGATCAAACAACCTCTTTACCATTGGGTTTTCATGGGTTTTTGCTAAGTTGCCAAAATCAAACCTCACACTTTGACAAGTGTTTATGTTCTTTTAATTGAAGCTGTGAACTTGCTAAAAATAAATGTTCTTAACTTGTAAAAAATAGAGCATGCTAGCATTGAATCATTTTGAAAAGTTAGAAATTTATGAAAAAGTGCATAGTTTGGGGTGAGTTTCAAAGTTTACATAAACCTTGTAACAAAGCTTTTGAAATGGATTTCTTATTGAGTTTGATTTCATAGAGGTTGTGAATTTGTGCAATAATGCACACTTTTTGGAGTTACTAACTTGTGTGAAACATGGAATATTTGAATATGCTCATTTGTACCTTTTTTAACTACTACACAAGTATTCAATTATTGACATTTAATCTCATTTCATAACTCCCATAGGCTTATCTAAAAAGAATTGTTGACCTTCAAAAGTGGAAAGAGTAAAAATAAGTGTAACTTTTGATCGGGTTGACATTTCCTTATGAAACTTCGCTAGGCTACATTAACAATATCACTATGATAAAATCTCATAATCTAATTTCCTCAAAATCAAAGAAAACCTTTGATTATATTGTTTCTGCAAACAACCTACAAAAAAATTTAAAGTTTTAATATATTACAAACTAGAAAGTGGGTTGATTTGAAAACTGGCCAATTGATAATAATAATTCCCCAAACCTCCTTGCTAAAAAAATTTCTCCATCTGCGATAGATCTTCAAATTTAATTGTTTCCATAAATTATGCACAAAAAATGAACTTTTAATATCTCACCAATTGAGAGGTGTTTTGAGCTAAAAACTTGTCATGTTAGGCATTGATACTAGAACCATCCCCATAAAAGGAATTTTCACTAGCTCTTATAGATTTTAAAATTTAATTATTTTCACAAATTTTGACAAGCTATGTCATTACTTTTGTGGATCAAATTTGAGATGACAATTGATTTTTCTTTAAATCTATGAATGATCTAACACATGAGGATAATAGGAGTTTTTATGAGTAGGAGAATCTCAACGTAGGGATTTTAATGTAAAATGTTTGAGAATTGACAAGTTCAAGAATGGGGCTAACAAGTACCAAGTATGAAATCTTAGAAATTTGGTTAGTGGCTTAGAATCACAATAAGCATTGAGTATCTATGCCAATGAATTGTCAAGAAAATTGATTGTAAATGTTGGAGAATGCCAAGATCAAGAGCATGAAACAAACTTCCGCAAGTGAACAAAATTAGCACAAGAGTATTTATATCAATATAAAAATGAAGAGTGTGTAAATACAATGAGGAACCTTGCACATATAGACAAGGTAGATGAGGTAGGAAGGTAGGACTAAACAACTGATTAACCCTCTTGGAAATATGTAACACTTGTGAGTTCACTTGGTAAGTGTGTGAGAAAGTGTCAATAGGTGTCTCAAGTGATGAGGAAACATGTCTCAATTCTATTAAGTGAGAAAAAACATAAGAAACCTAAGTAAACTTAATCTATGAGTGTGAAAAGGTCAATCCTAGAAAGGCGATTAGATAACTAGAAAAATAATGATTCTATTTATATTAACACCCCACCTTAAGTGAACCTTAGGGAGTAATGTATACTAATGATGAGTCTTGTCTATTGGGCCATGTTAGGAAATCATATACAAATATCTCATTAATTTGAGTAAAGGAGAAAAACCTAGTGGGAAATAAAATCCCTTTCTAAAAGAGAAATGATGCAAATGTAATGAAGTAAAATGTATAAGTGAAGAATATAAGAGGACTTCTTATGAACCCCTAAGGACTACTATCACATAAGTACAAGAACTTTTTCACCCATAGGAAACAAAGAGAAAGACTATGGATCCCCCTAGAAGATCATAGAACCTACAGTGTTGGGTGATGCTTGAAGAAGAACGTAGAATGTGATCCTTGAATGTCGAACACCATTTCTTCCTTGTGGAAGAATATGAACTATAGATAGATTCATGACATACTCCAATGTGAGAAGAATATAAGTCTCTAAATGATATAAAATATCTAAAGAAAAATAGTGAAATCTATGAAAGATTCTCAAATTCTCCATGCAAAGGTTGATGTAGAATATAAACCAAATATGTCTAATGAAATTGTTGTGGTTGTCATAAAATATGCCTAATTTTTTTGTAAAATAAGATTCACTAAACAAGTTTTATATGTCATGTAAGTAATCATCCCAATCAATCATTGTGGAAACAAAACTATGAATATCCTACAACCCTAAATCATGAGAAAACAATTATTTAGGAATACTCAATAATAAATAAGAAAAATATGAAGAAAATGTGATATCAATGTAAGGTGAAGGAGCCAATGAGGGGGATAAAACTCCAAGGTTCAAATAGCCAAGCTATATCTCCTTATGTATTTTGAAGGTATCAATGTCATCTATACTCAAACCATCATCAAAGTCAGCAAAACCAAATGAATAAAATAAGTATAATCTAGAATTGTGATCAACATGAATAGTGACAATGATGTACCTACTCTACAAAACTTTGATGATTATGAAATGTGGTGTGAAGTCAATTTTTTCCTATGCCACTATGTGTAATATGATAAATGGAAAGGAGATTATTGGATAAGAAAGGTACATGAAGTACACCATTATATGTTCCTCCTCCAATTCCAATAGCTCCTTTTCCAAGAACTAACATATTTGTGTTATTCACCATCAATGTCAGTGGGAATGAATAAGGCTCAAAAGTGAAAAATAGTTCCCCAAATGTAGTGATATGGTGTGATGTCGTAGAATCAAGAAGCCACTTTTATGATGTTTTGTTTGTAGAAGGAATGTGTGCCATGCCCTTATTCTTATCCTTTCCTAAATATGTAGATGACGAGGATAGAGAAAAGAAAGAACCACATATCCTAGATGTAGGTAACCAAATTTGAGTTTCGTGAAGAAGATTCTATTAGAACATCTGCATATTTTTTAGTTTTTTGTCTTAGAAAATATGAAATTACTTAAATGCTATCTAAACCCTAGATAAACCTTAAAGGTCTTGCATGCACTTCATTTTCTATTCTTTTGTTGAATGTTTAGCTTGGTCACCCATGACTTAGTTCCTCACTGAAGGCCCCTTGCTTCATTGTTTAACTAGCCCAATTTACCTAAACACTAATTCAACCCATTCCTTTTAATGCTTTTAAGAAATCTCTTAAAATCATGATCTTGGTAGGCCCCACTTGGCACATGTTACCATTCTTCTATCACTCCTTTTTTGTAAATGTATTTCATCTCCACTATGATTCCCCATGAGCTTGTGAAATTTCAACAACTATCCCCTCATTTGACTTGTATGGGTGCTCTATGTGTTAAATTATAAATCCCACTTCCTTTGGGACCTACCTGGACACATGTTGAGATCCCACAAGTCTATAGGCTCACTCTCTCCCTGCCCCACCATATTTGTGAACTCATAGTATTATGACACTTGTCGCCTTCTCATTGCAAAATGCACCTCCTTCACACTACATTTTTATTTCTTCAGCACATATGTGCTAAATATTCTTGGTTAAGGGGAGGATATGTGTCGAATTTTTCTTGTAGTGCACAACTTCACACCAAAATTTCTTATTCTCAATGCATAAGTAAAGTTTGATGGCTTGGTCAACTTTCACTTCAAGGGACACTTGGCATCCATTCAATTGAGTGAATAAGTAGAATGTACTAGGCCCTGATCTTCTTCACAAATCAACACATGTTAGGTTTTTATTGTAACACATTATTGCAAAGTGAATATTCTTCATTCAACACATTGATACCTAGGCAATTAAAAGGTAAAAAGACACACATCTATTTCTCATTACGACGAAAAGATTCTTCACACCACGTTTTCATCAAAATATTTTCAATTTTTTTATGTGGTGAGCCTTGAGAATGTGCTAACCATCTATCATGTCACCACACTTCAAGATCATATTTTAAATTCAAAGGAATCTACAATGGTGACACATGCCTAGTGTTGTAGAAATGAAAATGCATTTCTATTCATTTGAATTTTCAAAGTTCTTCAACTTCCAATCAAAAGGTCTTTCAAACCTGGTCAATGAAATTAGGAATTATCAATTTTTCTCATAGTTAATCTGATGAATGGCTTGCATTCAATTTCTCAAGTTGTTGCAGTGATGACTCTAAAGAGGATGATTTCAATTTCTCCCACCAACCTCGTTAGTTTTTCTACAATACCAAGGAAACTAGGTAGTGAAATTAAATGATGGTGCCCTACACATGTCCTCTAATACATAATTTTTGGAGGTTCCTTTTCTCTATCCACGAGAAGTAAATTTTTGTGCTCATGATTTCTCTACACATGTCTAATATTTGATTTTGTGCATAATTAAGATTAGATTTTATGATTTGATCATATTTTCTTTCATGTGAACACCCTAATTGGATTAGGGTTTGATGCTTGATCATCTAAGTTATGCTTGAACTACAAAGGCAAGTAATGTATACATTTCAAAGGGTTCTATATTTTGGAGGGTTCGAATATTTGGCCAAGGAAGAAGGTTATGTACAAAAAGTGTTGAATTTCAAAGGTGAAGGCCTATGTTAGTTAGTCATTACATTGGTAGTGATTTTGTATTTTGAAAAATTAGCTTATATGAATATATACTATTGATGAAATTGTCTCCAATGGTGAAAGATAATTTTCTGTAAGCTATTTAGTCAAGGGTTATATTAGCTTTTCAAGAACATATGTTGTCTTGAGTTAGTTTAATGGTTTATTGTTTGTCCAAGGGATAGAGTAAATGCTTGCCATAAATTAGTAGGAACTTGTTATTGTTATCTAGGTATTGTTAAGTATGGTTGCATAGTAGGCTTGTGTAGGCCAAATTAGCATAAGGTGATAGTCTATTATGTGACCATCAAAATATGTTTGGTTATGTCATATAAAATACATAACATATGACTTTGTAGTCCAAGACAAGCATCAATCTTGTATTATTTTCTTCCCCTATCCTCAAAAATAAATCTTTTAATTAACCAACCATTTTATGCTTTAATTTTATGTTAATCTTCTATTCCAAATTCATGCTAAGATTGAAATAAGAACAAGGGGTGTACCATTTGTGAATGTAGCCATACAAACCCTTGTTTTTTAGTGTGAATTTTATTTGTTAGAAATTGTGCTGCACCACTATATGAATATCTATATCCAATGTCATTGAGGGTTACCCACCTTGGTTTTGTAGAGCCTAAAGTGTAGAGGAAAATAATTATAAAATCTATCTCCTATTCATTGGCCACTAATCTTAAATTGGAAAATCTGTGTTGGAAAAACAAGGATATACAACTGAGAGGTGGGGGGGGGGAGGGGCGGGGGTGGTGAATCAGTTGTTATAGACACTAACTCATTTGATTGCAAAATCCAACGAAAATTTCCTACAAAAGCTATATAATCAGATGTATCATTGGGTACTCGTGATATTCAATGTGAAATTTTCATTTAAAATTTTTTTTATCCCCGACGTTTGTTGGAATTTTGATGAACCTTATTTTACATCGAAGTTTCGACGAAGAGTTTTTGCTGAAATTTCAACGAGCTTGCAAAGTTAAATTGTGGCCGACATAAATACAAATGAGCTTGACTATTTATTGCAACAGTGTTTTGCTCGATGATTTTCTTGGGAAAAATCAGAAAAAACTCAAGAAGATATCACTAGGTTGAGGGTAGTCATTGTCTTTTTCCAGAATTCATTTTTGAAGTTAGATTTGTACTTCCAGGTTTGAAAATCATATTTTAAAGCAACATCTCATCAAATTTCATTTTTAGTCTTATGCATTTTCATAATTTTATTTCTAGATTTTAGACCCGACTTCACAAATTCTTTATAAGGGAATTGTTTATAATTGATGGAAAATTATTGATGGATTTAGACAAAGATTATATTTGCAAGGTTTCAATTTTAACCTCAATAATCAATTTTCAATAGATTTGGGAGCCATAACTAGATAATATCAAAGGCATAGGGATAGCTACAGAGTGAAATATCTGTCAAGATTCAGGCCTAGAGGGTTGAACAAAGAATTGGGAATGTTTGATAGTGGATAGTTAGATCCATTTAGCTATGATATTTTTGAAGACTACTTCATAAAGATGTATTTTTCCCTTTGCCAAGTTTCAAAAATAGATTTTAGACCTTAGATGACAGTGTCTTATAAAAGCAGTTATGGTATATCTGTTACTTGAAGTTCTTGAATTCATCTTGAATCTATACAAATGTATCTATTTTTTATTTGAACAAGAAAGAAAGAAAGCAACCAATTTCCAAATATTGTGAGATATTTAGAGCAACAAACTAAAAAATGAAAAAATGAAGGTCAAGGCCTCTCTATTTTTCTCAGTTAACTTAAACTTTTTAGATGCTGCCAAACATCTACCAAGCTATAAATATCATGCAAATTATATGATTTATATTTGTTTTGTAATTTAGAACAATTTACAAGATGAAATTGTCTCCTCATGTAGAAGTATAAGCTACCAAATTCCTTTAGAAGTTGGTATAGGAATCAAAAGACGAACCTATCAAATTGGAAACCAAAATTTTTGTGGTAAGAAGAGTTTATTTTGACATGAATAGCATGTTGTAATAGTTTTATTAAGTAATACAATTTATTTAGTTATTTGACAATTTGATGATTTGTGTGTAGATATGCCACCATATGAAACTGAGTGGAAAAGAGCACTCCTTACCTTATCAAGTAATATCCAGGTAAGATGTTATAAAAATAACTTGTGCTTTTAGTGAAGCTGGTCAACCTACTCATGCTTTTCCATGCTTTATTTTTTCCTTTTGGATTGAGCTACTTATGATAAATTTTTAACTTTCCTTGCAACCTGTGTATTACCCTCTCAAATTTTTAACTGGTTAAAAGCAATCTCTTATAAACGATATAAAATTACTTAGTACTTTAGATTGTCATTTATGTTAAGGGAGGAATTTGACTATTGTTTATATGGTTCACATTTATTTGAGAGTAAGCATATTTAATCTCTATGCGGTAAATTCAGACACTAAAAGAAAGTATTTGACCTTATTAGGAAAAATAAAGAAAAAAACGTAAAAGTGCATCACATCTCTATTGAAAGTGATCCCATATCCTTTGTGATACCTACCCTCTAGCAACTTGCCTATCCTTTGTCTTTTAGGTTATGCATGAGTTTATTCATTTGATTTCAATGACCTTGCATAACACTTGAAGAAATTAATTGTGGTAGCTCCTTGAGATATTGTCCATGCACTCCTTAATACACTTGTAGGTTGTCCTCTTTTGAAACTTTGTGAGATGGAAATATTTATTATTTTACCATATTGCTATGAAGAAAATGAGTCCTTGACAATATTTATGATGTTTTAAAATCCCCCTTGAATGCTCAGTTACTTTTCTTTATGTATCTTTTAAAGTTCATCATACTACCCTATCACTATTATTATTAATTTCAATGCCCCCTTCATGGTTATGAAATGGACTAATCATTGTTTATTTGAATAGTCATGACTATGATCTCCTTTTGGGAATCTATAGTAAAGTGTCATGCCATTCTTTGAAGTCCATTTCCTTAAATATTTTCTATTTGCTCATTGCTCCTTACTTCTATAGTATCCCTATATTTCATATACATAATAATAAAAATTATGGTGATAACTAGTGGACATGGGTATAACATCAGGCATCATACAAATTTAGTTTATATCTGCATATATAATACCCCGAGATACTAATATTGTAGCACTAGTCAAAGAATCATCATCAAACTATATTTGTTGATCAAACACAATGAAAAATAAAATATATTAAAATATAAAACATTGATCTTTTTTATCTACTCCACTGTAAATAATAAAGACTTCCAACACTCAAATTGGAAGGAAATTTCTACAGTCTTTATTATTTACAGTGGAGTAGATAGAAAAGATCATTGTTTTATATTTTACTATATTTTATTTTGCAAATAGCATTGGACACTAAACTGACCAATACACTATCAAACATAATGATTGGACCCTATGAATATATAGGTTATCAATCTTTAATCAATTCATATGAGAAATCATACTAACCAATAGTATCAATGAAACTTTGATACTATATAACAATGACTAGTCTCAGTTTGATGACATTTCAAAACCAATGCATAAATATCATTTGGGCCTCATGGTATCGAACATTTTTTTCATTCAGCCATGAAATAATGTTCTTATAGGAATCACAATACTAGTATGATTGAATGTATCAAAGGAAATAGGAGTTAGAGTAGATAAAAAGAGAACAAAAATATTGTAGTGTAACCTTATTATTATATAAATAAACAAAAAAATAGTAAGAGTAGGAACCCAAAATATCATGTTCATTGTCTATGGGAATATGTGTGGAATAGAGTGACCTCTTATCTATTTCAATTGTTGATAAGGTTATAGTTTATTCTTATTCTCCTTTGCATAGTATAAGCTCAAACCAATTTTTAATATTTAGCTTAAAAGTCAAGATAGTATTCCATACCGATTCTATGTCAATAGGAGGGAGGAAGTTGTATATGGGTTCTAGAATAAACATTGTGACCAAAGACATGAATTACATGGATGGAAGAAAATTTAATACAAATGGCAATAGATTTGACTATAAAAACAGAGGATGGCCCTATGATATTTTGAAGCACTATTGTAATGGTGAAGTCAATATAGATAGAGGCTTGCTTCATAAGTAGATGGAAGTGTACGAGACATTTGAAGTTGCTTGTGAGAACAAGATTTAGCTTAACCTACAAAACTAGGCTAAGGAAGTGTTGTCCTTACAAAAAAAATTGTCGAGAGTGTGGAAGTGAAGGTCTATACAAGATTGTTTGTATGTATTGTATTCAACATAAATATGTTAGGATCAGTCTCAACAATCATTTTAGTCTTTTAAAATGATATCATCCTTATTCAACCATACACTAATTTTTGTCAGATGGATGTAATCATTAAGGAAGACCCTTTCATTATTCCCTTAATGGATTGAACTTTCAAGGAGGCCATCTAATGGTGCTGCCTATTGATATCCAAAATAGGGATGTGAATAAGACCGATGACAATGCAGGCTATATTGTAAATAAAATTCATAGATCTTTTAATTTTATCAAGGCATATAATAGGGTGGTCCACTTCAAATGAAACTCTTTATTATGCCATACTATTTGATTTCTAGAATTCATTTGTGAAGTCAGATTTGTACTTCCAAGTTTGAAAATCATATTTTAAAGCAACATCTTATCATATTTCATTTTTAGACTTGTGCATTTTCATAATGTCATTTCCAAATTTTGTTGTGCAAGTTCAATATTTTGATTTTAGGAGTCTAATAGTTGGAAATCATAGTAAAATCTAAATTTAATAATTTATGGAATTAGCATTTTAAAGTGTTTTTTGGGGTCATTAACTTCATATTATCTTCTCTTTTGCAGGGGTGGTTGCATGCCAAATTTTTTTGGTGTAAAATATCAGAATTATTAGATTTTGTTACCTGTCTATGATTAAAAATTATTGGAGTGTGAGTTTGATATTTTTTGAAGATCTAAATATTCAAGCTTGGTAAAGAAAAATCATGTAAGATAATATTAGTCCAAAAAAAAAATGAAGGGTCACTTGATAGATTGTGGGCTAGATTGAAAATAAAGGGTGATGGGAAATGTTATTGTCCTTGCAATAATTGCAAGGGCTTAAAGACAAGAAGACTTTTAATCACAACAAATGAGAAACATTGTAGGTAGCATGGTCACATTGAAGGGGGGAATGACTATCGTCCATTGGTAAGTTGTTCATTATATGTGTTTATATTGATTGAATTTGTAAATGTTTATATTGTTTTAACATTATATATATAATCACTTGATCATGATCATGGTTTATTTGTGTCTATCATTATTATAAAGGTGGGATGCCCTAGGGAACATGATATGGATTATCACGGCTCAAAGAATGTGGTTTTGCAAGCGGCAGAACATGGAGTTGTGAATATCAAAGATGAAGTTAATGATCCTATGGAAGAAGATGATCATGCTCCAAAAAACATAGTTGAAGATGATGGTACAAATACATTGATCCATGACACATTTAGTGGCATAACTGATCATGTTGATCGAGATGAATTTGATGGTGTTCATGATTTACCTGTACTTGAGAAGGCATACATGCCCCTTTATGAAGGCTCCCAAACAACTCTTCTCTCTACTGTATTTTTTCTGGTGAACTTGAAGGTTATGAATGGTTTATCCAACATAGAAATCTCATGGATGTTAAGGTATGTCATATTTTTCATCTATTTTTATTGTTGTTAGTTCATCACTAGTAAATAAAGGATGAAATATGTACCATTAATATTCTTTATATTAAAAAACTATTTTTTGTTGTAGATTGATTGGTGAATTTTTGTTACCACCATCAAATATTTTACCTCACTCATACCGAGATTTATTTGGCATTATGAAAGATATTAGAATGGAGTATCAAGAAATATATGCATGTCCCAATGATCATATTATATATCATAAACAACACGAATTTGCAATAGAATGCCCGAAATGTCATATCGGTAGATATCGAATAGATCAACTAAAAAAAAAGGTGCCTCACAAGGTTCTTGTTTATATTCCCATTATTCCACGTATGCAACAATTATTTAGGTGTGAAAGCTTAGTGCAATTTATGGATTACCATGCATGGAATAGAAGTGGAGATGATATTATTTGAATGCATGTGGATGGTTATGCATTTAGGGACATGGAGGAAAAATTCCCACACTTTAAAGAAGAACCTCGTAATCTCAGGCTTTCATTGGCAGCGGACGATGTCAATCCATTTGGAGAGTTGAGATCTATTTACTCGGTGTGGCTTGTTTTTGTTATCAACAATAACATTCCTCCATGGATTTCAATAAAGAGGGAGCACATAATGTTGGTAATGATTGTTCCAAGTATTTGTTTACACCAATTTTCTTTAACATAGTAGCATCTCATTTGTCTTATTTGTTGCATAATGACTTATATTTTTTTCATTTAATAGTCATGTACATTAATTTATATATATTACAGTAAAGTAGTTATAACAATTATGTAATGTTTATGTTCATTCAAATAGGTAAGTACCAAGTTAAAGATATGAATGTATATATCGATCCTCTTATCGATGAGTTATTAAAATTATGGAATGGCGTCACTATGTATGATGTATCTAGACCAATAGGACAAAGACAATTTCAATTCCATGCAATGCTTGTATGGAAAATTCATGATGCCCCAGGGCTAACACATTTTTGTGGTATGTTATAACGTTCGATTGCATGACTTTAACAATATTTAATTTTATGAAGTAGATATCATGCATGTTTTTTAAATATTCTATTCATTATATATAATTATAAAAATTGACATATTTAATCCAATTATATATGATTTGCAGGTCTTCAAACAAAGGGAAAATTTGCATGTCCAATTTGTCGTCCAAAGATGAAATCTCGTCGTTCAACAAGTTTAGGAAAGAAGGTGTTTGATGAGTATAGGCACTTCCTCCACAAAAATAATAAGTATCGAACTACTGAAAAAACTTCTTTTCAATGGGAAAGAAGAGACTACATCAAAACCACGAAGAATGACACATTGCCTATGGAAGTTGGAATATAATAGAATTAATCATCAAGTTTATACATCAAATCAAATTGTTTATCTATCATAAATGATATTTTTTGAATTTATATTTTTATATTGTGGTGTGTTTACTCATGCTGTAATTGACAATGATTTCCATTGTTAATTTGTTTAACTTATATGCTTCATGAAGGTCGTCAAGACATTAATGGTCGGCTTCCACAGGGACTGAAACATTATCCCAGACAATTTAGTAGGTTGCCCTACTATGAGCAGCTACAAATTATGCATTTATTTGATACAATTCATACCAGAAAGAATATAACAGAAATGTTATGGAAAATATTGGATGGAAGGCATGACAAAGAAAAACTATTCAAAATTTTTAGTGACATTCAAGAAGATAATCATGCAATGAAAAATGTCATTCAATTAAATAGTGATGGAGACCAAATTAATATAAGTTCCCTTCCTTGGTTATTAATGAAACAACAAAGAAATTCTATAAAAGAAGTCATACGAAAAATTCAATTTCCCACAGGATTTGTTGCGAACATATACAATATCACAACAAAGAAAGGTGAATTTGGGTCAGGGATGAAAACGCATGATTGAAATACCTTCATTAAGGTAATTATTCTAGTATTATATATATATTTGTATACTGCATGTACTTTTCAGTGTATTATGTTTACTACTTTTGGAAAAATAATGAAAAAATCATTTTATAATTGTTGAAGTAAGTTCTACCTCTATCTCTCCTAGACAACTTCGACAACAATGTCAAGAAATTTATATATGATCTTGGAAAATACATGAGGTAAGTAGTGATATTTGTTCAATTCATTGTATAGATCTTATAATTGCCATTTGTTTTACTTGTTATGTAATATATTGTATATTTTTGTTAAATCTCGTTAATATATTTATGCCTTGAATCACTTGTAGATGGCTGCCATCTAAAGAAATCCATAAAGAAGATATAAATTATTGGAGGATAAAAATCCCTCATCTAATGTGTGAAATGCAAAAGTGTCTACCTTCGACATTTTTCAATGCACAAGAGCACTACCTCATACACCAAGTTGAGGAGATTGAATTGTGTGGACCTATACACACAAGGTCAATGTGGATGGTTAAGAGGCACTTGAAATTTTTGAAGGCTTTGGTTAGACAAAGAGCACATCCTGAGGCTTCTATGGTGGAGGGATATATGGTATACCAGACCATGGTGTACATTATTTAATATCTTCCTAAGTTTGCAGCAAAGATCCATGTAGATCACATTTGGGATCCCAACTCCATTAACAAATTCAAAGGGGAGTACCTGATGGGGAAAGGTAGATTGAGGAAAGTGAGAAGTAATTATAAGATGGTCATGGAGATTAATTACAATACATTTTACATTTGGTTTTTATGTATATTGTACTTATTAAATTATTAATCTTCAATATACATCAATTATAAATTAAGGTCGTATACCATGGTAATTAACTAATTATATGTCGTTTGTGAATTTCAATTTTTTTTGGTATAGTTCGAGAGTGGGATGCACTACATTTGTACGTCACAAACAATATTGATTGGATGACGGTATGGATTGAACGATGTCAATAATTCGGTCGCACATTAACATGGGAAGGTGTGGCTTCATTGGTTAAATAAGCTCATCGTAATGGAGATTCCAATGTTACACCAAGGGAAATTGATTTAGCATATGGTTTAAGAGATAAATAGGTACGTATAAATATATTAATCACCCATATTATTTAATTATTTTGAATTATATTGATGTATATATATGTTGAGATTTTTTTATTTGCATACATTCGGCCAAGAATAAATATTTTATCAACTAACGATATTTCAATAATTTTTACATGTTTGACATATTGCAGGTGAAACACCACAAGGCTATGTGGTGCAATGGTCATGAATTTCGAATCAAAAAGTTGGATGACATTAAGAAAACTTGTGATTTTGAGATAACTATAGTCTTTCAGGTGACTAATGTTTCATCTAGAAGCGACATACATCCAAAAGTCTCTGAAAATCGATACTATAGGATTTTGGATGATATACTTGAGTGTGACTTTAAGTCCTTCAAATTAGTTTTGTTCGTCGTCCTATGGTACAGGCTACGATCAAATGAACATGATCCCGAGAGAACTTTTATTGAACATGATAATGGATTTACCATGGTTAATACAAGGTTGATTGAGTGAGCTAGAAATGAGCCCTATGTTCTTCCAAGACAATGAGAGCAAGTATTTTACTTAGAGGTTCCAAGTAAACCGGGTTGGTCATGTTTTGTTAGACATGATCCAAGAGGAAGGCCGGTAAAGTATAATGTGGTCGAAGAAGAAGATATCGAAGAACTAGAAGATGATGTAGATGATGATTAGGATCAATAGTTAGCTAATGATGTGCTTGACAAAGATGTTGAAGAGGAGGAACTAGATCATGATGATGTAGGAGTTAATGTTCATGAAGATAATATCCATGTGGATGATGACATTATCAAAACTAATATCAATGATGATGATGATGATATGACCAATCCTTACAATGTCGAGCCTAGATCAGATGATATAGACAAAGAGTTGGATGAAGAAGAAGATCAATGACACTGAAATATATGAGTTATGCGATTGTATTATCTATTTGATATTAATTTCTTGATAGAATTGTATTTGACTTATGTGGTTACATAATTAATTCATAATGTTTTTAATTTTTATTCCATTACATAATTAATTCATGATGTACTTTTTAATTTTAATTTTAATTCATGATGTTACAACTATTGTAGCTCTCCTAGAAATTTCCATATGATCATAATGAATAGTGTTTTGGGAAATTTCATGAAAGATTACACATTGATCGTAGCAGTGAAATAATTGCAAAGTCATTTAGATTTTTTAGACCAATCACCCTTTGCAATGTCATTTTTAGGATCATATTCAATTTTATTACTAGGACACATAAGGTAGGATTTTATTGGATTATCTTTGACGAACATTGTGGCTTTGTGTAATGTGAGCAAATTTTGGATGGGGTAGTGTTGTAGGAGCACCTACACCTCATCTTCTATGCTTAATCATGTGATGATAATTAGGGAGGTCAATAGGTTGGTTTAGGAATTTCAAGAATCTTTTATTATGAATAAGGTCACTCAAGACCATTAGTCATGTTCTAGGCGAAGTTTTGAGTTATGAGTTTGAGTCTTGCACTAAAGAATTTTGTAGCCGTTTTAAGGAAAATTGGAGAATTTACATGTAAACGGGTGCAAGGTTAGTGTAATTTCAATAATAAGGCTATTATCAAGCCACTAGCATGGTATTAGAGGTTTCCTAGGAGTTTCAATACATTTGAAAGGTCAAAAAATTAAAACATTTCAATAGTGATGTTAACAACCTTGAAATTAGTGTGTTTTATGTTTCATGTGATCATAAAAGATTAAAAAGTCAGTTGTAGAGGTGGTTGTTCAGAGGTTGAGGTTTAAAGTCCTTTAAAAGGAATAAAGTTATCATTGTAAAGGTTTTTGATGGTTGAGGATTTAAAATACAAGCTCTTGACATTCCAAAATCTGTGTTTTTCTTCAAAATTTATGTATTTTTCCTATTTTGCAGCAATGTACAGTCACATATAGCCATATTTTGATGTGAAATGAATTCCATTTCATGAAGATATGTGTGAGATTTTATTTGAATCTGATTTGAGGGCTTAAGGCTTTGATTTGAGTTAGAAAGCTTCATTTCTTTGCATACAACCCGGTTACCTTGTTTTTGAGGGTTTTGTAGTCCAAACATGATATAAAAGGGCTCTTACACTTTTTGTGATTACTGTAGCTTATTTAAGAGGCCCCATGGATACTTTTGTAATTTTAGGATGCATGCATAAGGCGTAGGATGAGAAATAAAGAAGGTATAGCTGCTGTCAAGAGTTTTGTGAAGAAAAGCATGTGAAATGAGAGGTTCAAGCCTAGGTTTCAACAAAATATGTATGGGAGATCTGATTTTATGAATTTTTATCCATGTATAGACCTAATGGGTTGTTTTTGAGTTGGTTTTGAGGTCTGAAAGGTTATGGAAGTAGGAGATTCAATAAACCCTCATGGTTTTGGTCTAAAACAAGGGTTTTTGGGTTTGGCAAGAATTTGGCTATACAAGTGGAATATTTTTGTGGATTTGGAGGTTTGGAGGCTATTATTTCTCAAAAATGAAGGTAAGCATACCTCAAGAGGTTGCCAATCTCTTGATACATTTTAGGGTAACAAACAAGGCCAAATGATTTTAACCTTCTTCTCTTTAGGTGCTGCCAAACCTAGGTGGGTCTACCTTTGTGAACTGAGCAAACTTAAGTGATGTGATTTTGTTTACAAAAATCTATTCACAATGGAAATATTACAGTGAAAAAATATAATCCTCATAAAGTGTATGTGTAATATTAGAATATGTTCAGTTAACAAATGTAAAAAATAAAATGGACAAACAACTTTGCCAATTTAACTATATGTATATATAACTTTAAGTTATTTTTATTTTAACTAAACATAATGAAGTTACAACATACAAATTAAATGATATTTATGATTGTAAAATTTATTATTAAATATATCTCTCAGAATCCTTTTTGTCCCAATTTGAAAATAATTCTATATTATAGAATACATTTTTTTTAATTTTAAGATGAAAATAGCAAGGGAAAATCAAACAAATATCTTTATGAAAGAAGTATATTGGTGTGAAATTACATATGATTTGTATTCCAATGTAAAAACTACAAAGAATGGAAACAATTCTTTCAACACATAAACTATTATGTAGTAGTCAATTAAAATGATCTAAATAGTCTAATAATTTGACCATTAGCATATAGAAATTTCTATAGAGTTGTAGATCTCTTCCATTTCAAAAACAAAAAACAATATAAGGTAGATAATCAAACATCTTTCATTTCTACGCTGACTTATTTATCCTATAGGAACTAGTATATAGTATACAAAGAAAACCAACAAACCCACAACTACCCCTATTTTGAAGGAGTTTAGTTTTCTCTCCTTCTTGATCTCCCTAATATTGTCTAATTATTTTAAAGAGGCCAAGGGCCATAACACAACTTTATTCATCTCACTAAATATCTTGGTTAATGAAACTTGACAAAATCAACAAAACAATTGCTACATTTGGCATTGAAACTGGATTTTGTTTACAACGATCTACTCACAATGGCAATATTACAGTGAATAGATATAATCCTAATAAAGTGTACGTGTAATATTAGAATATGTTCAGTTAATAGATGTAAAAAATAAAATGGATAAAATAAAAGATGAAAGTGAGAGACCAATGCCTTGTTGGGTGTATGGAGTCTAATGAAGATCTAGAAAAAGTGTAATCTATGATGGCAATAATTCAAACTGGTTGGCACACAGATGTAGTTTATAACTTGTATAAATGTGCAAGTAAATGACTGAAAAACTCTACTTGAGATAGAATGACAATCCTAGTTATGCAATTCTTCTTATTGATTCAATTAATACTCTTCAATTACTATGATTGACTAGAAGGGTTTAATCTTTACTTGAAAGAACCAAATAATCACATCACACAAATACAATAAATGTGTATCCGTAAATTGAATATATGCTTGATATATTAATTTAAACAATAGAAAAGTATCAAAATGGAGACAACCAGATAATTGTATAATTCCACAAACAACTGATACCAATATTAAGCCACAAGCTCAGACATCTTCATTAACTTCATCGAAATTCATACATGCATCTCAGTCTTTTAAACGAAAGTTTTATTGCAAACTATCTACTTTATCTTTCTCCTATCCGCCTAGATCTATTTTACATTATGAAACATATATAAATATATCAAAATTGGGAAAGGGCACATCCTTTCATAAATGTCTTTTGCTTAACAACAATAACAAACTAGAAATTATGCTCTATTAAGCCATAAATAGATGTTTGATAGATAATCTTGGTAATCTGGCCACTCGTGTGTATCAACATCCTCCAGGGCATTCCTTATGGCTATCTCCATTTTGAACATCTTCTCATTCTGTTCACATGCCCCGTCCATTGTTATATCCTTTCCTATGGCTATCTCTAGAATTGTTTGCATCATCATCTCACATTCCTTGATCCATCTGTCTTTTCCCTTTAGTTCCCCTCCATCTTCTGACAAAATTGGTACTCCCTTTTTTGTGAAATTGATCATCCCTTGCTCATCACCTTGCAATTCATCATGGAAGTCTTTATATTTTTTCATAAAATGGTTTCCAGTATCAATAGCTATGTTATCAAGAGCATCCCTTTGGTTTATTTCCTGGAACTTCTCTCAAATCCTGCCATCTATCCTCTTATGTTCTTGTAGTGTAGTAAAATTGTGTGAATGTGTTCCCCAGAGCTTACTCAACCAAGTCATTAAATTGGTTTGCCTCTTCCTTATTATTGTAGTGAGTGCATCACATTTACCTTGTGAGTATGCATTTGATTCTTCCCATTGGTCTCTTGCTAGAGAGCTTTCACCATGAGTCAATTGTTTTGTGGATCCTAGCGTGATTCCTATCATGTCCTTCAAGTGATCATTTTGTCTGATTAGTCTCTCGTTATTAATCTTATACATTTATTTTTCCTTGATTAGCTTTTGGATTTGGGATTTATTTAATTTGGCCACATTAATGCAAATTTATGTTGTAGCTATTGGATCAACCTCACCAACTTTTAACGTCATTACATGTCCAAAATCCTTTTCAGTGTCGATTACAGTAGATTTCTTGTGTGGAGGATACGGGGCCCATTTCATAAGTGATCCCTCATCTAGGTTATACTTATATCCTGCATAAATCTCTATTACCCCCTCAGGAGTGAGTTTATGTGTGGCATTACTATTCTTTATAAAATTATCAAAAACCAAAGTAGAGTTTAGATCCAACCCATGAAAGATCATGACACCTGCATCTTCTAATAATTTCCTTCCTTTCTCAGGGGTCATGCTCTTCATTTCTTCTTCCACACTTGATTTTAAGTTATTTAGCAGTTGTTCCTCATTACTTGGTGTAATATTCTCCACTGATTCCCTTATTGATTTTCCTTTTAATTTGCACAAAATTCTTTTAAATACTGAGGTTTTAATGAATTCATCATCAAACACAAATGATTTATATGCTATCCGCTTTGTGTTAGTAACTGCACTCTCTTCAACATCTGGTTCCCTAGGAACATACTTGTAGTCTTGAGTTCTCAATCTGGAAATTTTATCAATTATACTGCTAGGCCTACCATCACCAGATGCCTCTTCATCAGAGGATAATAGTTATGTAATCCCCTGTTATACTCATCAACAACTTTTTCTGCTTCCTCTGCTTCCAAATTATTGATCAAGTCATCAAAATAGGGTATGTGATTGTATCCTCCCAAGTTCATTTTATTTTTGGAAAAATCAATATACCCTTCTGGATCAAATCCTTTTCGCGGTGGACCCTTCTTCATGTTGTATTGCAGCAATTTGTTGAGAACCATGTCATATCCATCCCTTGCTAATATAGTGAAATCACTGAAGCATAATGTACTAGGCATAAATGCCTTCTTTTCGAAAGAACTCAAATTCATAACATCTGAAAAGTCCAATTGCCTAGCAATCTCCAAATATGCAATCCTATCATGCACTGTCTTGGGAAGAATGAAGGGTGCATCTTCAAATCCATATACTCTTATTATGGTCGCATCTTCTAGACAATACCGGTCTTCCCAATTATGGTTGACAGGTCCATTGAAATCCTTAGGCCTTAAAAACCTTTTTATTTCATCAAACAATGAGTATTCACAATGATAATTGTAAAATATATACAGTGGTTTCACAAAAAACTCTTCAAAATGTAGATAACAAGAATTAGCAAATCTGCAATCCCAGGTGGTAGTCCAAAGTTGTACTGGTAATAACCTTCCTTCCTTATCAAACTGTACAACCCCCAATTTTTTAGGCCACATCTGCAATTCTTGTCCATAATAAAGTATCATATGCATTAGGATTGAATAAGAATCCAAGTGCAAGATAGGAGCTCCACTTTTTAATGCCATCAACCCTGAATCAAGTACTTTAAAGATGTGTGAAGCATAATAAAAAAAACTTGAATTATGACATTAGATGTCCGCTGCAATTACCATGGGTACAATTGACATGTGCTTAGGGCCCTCCATTCCGAACACTTGAAACACTGAAAAAATATGTGTACCTCATGTAGGGTTCAAACAAATCAACATGGAACGGGGGACCATCACTGTCATCAGTGGAGTTGAAACACCATCTTTCTTAGACCTATGTAGTGGCAACCTCCAACCCTTGTACAAAGTATCCATCCTCCAGAATTCCTTTTCCAGCTGTTCAAGTACAATTTTTTCACCACACATTCCCTCTAGGTTAAAAACCTCATAGATGGCAGCTTCAGATACATGTATAAACGGTTTTCCCAATGGATCACAAATAGCTTTACATTTTGGATTATAATAGGTAGCTAGCATCTTCACCAATTCTACATTTAAAAATACATTGGGGCAAACTAGTTTCCCTAGGTTTAACTTCCAAGGATTGCACACTGGTTCGTATCAGTTCCTTCGTTGGTAATGAAAAATAAACAACTCATATCCCCTAATTGGGGTCCATATGTCTCGTATATGCTTGCATTTATACTCTAACTTTTCCACTTCTGCCCTAAGTTGTGCAGATCGCCTAGCCTCAGGTCTTGAGCCGGGTAATTGATCAATTAAGTCATGGTTTAACTTCCTCTCAGCTACCCTTGGTTCCTTCTCTACTTCAATTTTTTACTTTTTTCCTCTAGGGTTATTACTCTCACTCTGTTTCCTACCTTTTTCTTTTCCTAAGCTAGTGATTTCCATTTTATGAATAAAAAAACCATAAATTTAATTGTAGGGAACTTACAAGTTTATTTAGAATTATTTGACCAAGATCCTTTGGCCCTTCATCTATTCCTCTGTTGCTAACTTTGCAAAATTCACCTTCAATTAATTTTCTCAATTCAGGAAATCATCAACACATTTGGTAGTAATACTGCCATTAATGTCCTAGCTTTGAAAGTGAGCGTAGTTGATCTTCAAATTTACCCACTATCACATCAAATATTCTATCGGCAAGACAATTGAAACTTTGGGCGATCCTTTTATTTAGGCTTGATTAACGTTCATTAAACATTCTTTTTGTTGGGGAGACATTATGTCGATATCACATAATCTATCCATCTAATTCATATAAATGTCGCCAAGAGTCACCTCGACGACTATCTTGATCTGTTTGTGTCTTCATTGGCAAGACATGGTGTATCACTAAGACATTTAGTAATTTTGCCGATGTTATAAGTCTCCCCAATGATTATTCCTTCGATCTCAAGTATGTCGCCAAGACTCTTGACGATGTAATCTTATCGGCGTGACATAGTGGGTCGGGAGGACATTTTGAACTCATTCCGATAGCGTTTATCTTGGCGATAGTATATTTCTTTATTTTTTCAGCAAGACAAGATGAGTGTTTCGGCAATGATATTTCATTGGTGAGACAAATGCACTCAGGTTGACTCAGGGATCTTACTCCGATGGTGTTGGTCTAGCCAATACAACTCCTTGTGCTTTGATCGGTGAGACAAGATAGGTTTCTTGCCGATGGAACTTCATCGGTGAGACCTATATGCTCAGTATGACCTTTTCATTTTACCCCGATGGAACTTGTCTTGCCGATGATATGGGTTATTTGAATACTAGATTTTGGAGGTTTTTCATGATATCAAATGGTTAAGAATGATGTGATCATATGTGACTATGATGGATTATACTCAAGATAAGGTTTTCTTTAGGGAATCGACGAGTGCAAAATCACTATAAAGGCTAGTTTCTTTGTGATGAATGTTCTATTGTGGGCCTCTAGCCTATCCTAGGTCTTTGTAGTAGTTTTTTTTATTCTTTGTTATCAAATTTTCAATGTTCTATACAACGACCAAGTTTCTATTTGCAATTTTCTTTAAGTTGGTCATTAAAAAGATATATATGGTTTGTTTCCTTATATAAATAATGCATTTATAACATTCATGAGTTTTTCATTTAAAATAATGGCATTTGGTAATAATAAGAAGGAAGTGTGAAGTTTGAAAAGTCACATTTTCAAATTTTGTTTTTTGTTTTTTTGAAACAATTAAATAAGTTTAATGCATAAGAGGATTCAATAAGTTTTTTAAAACATTAAAATGGTGTCAATGTTTGTGATGAGGAAAAATTAATTGGAGAGTGGTTCAAAACTGGTTACAAGGTTTGAAAGGGATGTTTAAGTTGTACTTTTTAGAGTGATAAGGTTGACATTAAACTTTTGGAATATTTTTAGTTCATATTTTTAAGATAAAGATTATTTTAAACAAAAAAAAATATTTTAAATTTCATACTTGGAAAAGAAAAATGCAAATGCAATAAATGAATAATAGAGAATCATGCATGGGAACGAAACACCACCTACAAATGCAAATAAATTATTGGAATGAAATAAAACATATGATAAAGTCAAATATATTATTGGTCTTTCCCTTTTTGACATTAAATTTTATTATATAGATTTAGATAAATCATCATAGGAAATTTATAATAATTTCAATATAATATTTGGAGCAAAAATAGTTAATGTGAAATTTTTCCTAAAACTTCAACTATTTAGATTCAAAATGAGAGATATAATCACTATGTTTACTCACATAAGAAATTTGAGATCTCTCATTAGACAATTGGTAGAAGTCAAGGCTCTATTAGATGATGAAGATGCTAAGGATATTTTGTTAAATAGTTTGAAAATACAACAATTTTATTTCTATGCTTAGTCCAATAACTTCTCAAACACAAGAAGATGTGATTTTGGCCCTATTAGGAGAAGAAAAAAGAACAATGGAAAAGATTTAAAATTTATTCTCAACATGAGAATGTATTATACTCATGAGGTAATAATAATAAAAAAATAAAAAATGAATGTTATTATTGTAAGAAAAAGGATCACACAGTGTGGACTTGTATAACTCGAGCCAATGATGTTCTTGAGGGAGAACTTAAAGAAAAATCAAATGATGTTAGCTTAGCCTATATATATATTTGTTTGTTTCAATCAAAATGTTTTGTTGTGTGGAATGTAAAACTTAAGGGAGGGTGTTGGAATATTAAGATTAACATTAATAAATTCACCTTACTAACTTGTTTATTTTTGTTATTAAATAATTAGTTATATTCTTGTAAGATAGTAGTTCAAATGGGAAGGTATATTTGAAAGGCTTTGTAAAAGCCATATTGTAATATATTCCCAAATGAACTGTATAATATAATTGTTATTTTGAGTGTTTTTATGTGCAGATATAAGTTCTCTTGACTTTTCCAATATATTTTGTATGCTCTATTAGCCATGATTTCATGATTAATTTTCCACTTTCGACACTACTTCTTACTAACTTTGCTATCCAAATTTGGCTCTTAGACTAAATATTTCATAAAGGTGCATTTTAATTTTCTTACTATCACCTTTGGCTGAATTTTTAAATTGGTTCAACCATGCAAAAAGTGTGGTTACTTTTAATTATTTCCACTTAAATGCTGGTTACAATTTTCTAATTTTATTTCCATTTAGCTAGTCACAATTTCATACTAGCATTAGTACTTGAAAATGGCAGTATACTTCTACTTAAAACTTGTGGTAATTTCATTAATCTCTTTCTACCTCTGGTGTTGAATTAGACTAGTTGTCATCTAAAAAGTGAATTTTCCAATATATTGTGTATGCTCTATTAGCCATGATTTCTTGATTAATTTTTCACTTTCAACACTACTTCTTACTAACTTTGCCATCCAAATTTGGCTCTTGGACTAAATATTTCATATAGGTGCGTTTTAATTTTCTTACTATCACCTTTGGATGAATTTTTAAATTGTTTCAACCATGCAAAAAGTGTGGTTAATTTTAATTATTTCCACTTAAATGTTGGTTACAATTTTCTAATTTTATTTCCATTTAGCTAGTCACAATTTTATGGAAGCCTTTGGATATTTTTTGGCTAATAGTATTTCATGGAACCTTATTAAAGGTGATACTTTTCCTAACTCTATAGCCCAACTATTCAATGGTCATTTTTCTAATGAATCCTTTCTCACTCTCTTGGAGTACAAACGTGACATTATTTAGGATATTCAATGCCTAGATATTTTCTGGAAAGCTTTAAGGTCAAATATATAGTGGCATAAAACTCAATGTTATAGGAAATCCTTCTTAGCCAAGCCCAATTGGTTCAATTCATATGGATAGAAGGGGGTTGGTCATAAGGAAGTGTTGAGATTCCTAAGCATCTCTTTTTCCTTTTAGGTTTCTCCTTCCTCTTCAAGGAAACATATCATTTCTAGAGCTGAGAAAAATTATCATATTAAATTATGAAGCCCCTTTCTTTGGTAAGGAGATTACATGTGTGTTCAAAAATTCTTGTTGCATACATTTCCATTACTCATCTTGCTAAGAACCTTGGAAATTCTCATATTTGAAGATTGAAAAAATCCAAAGGTATATTTTATAGCCTCCCTTTAACTAAGGAAAATGGTTTTACAAAGTATCCTAGGAGTTTTATTATTTCCCTCATGACTATAATAGGCTTGGCTTGCTTTATATTCACTACTCTAAATGGCTCCATAATTTTAAATTTAATTAACATACTCTAAAACCTAACGAAACCAGGTTGTGGCTTGTCAAATTGGAGAAGTGAAAGGTCAATACCAGCATTGAGGAAGAGTTTGGAGGAGTGAAGTCAAGGTCAATACCACCTCCGAGGAAGAGTTTGGAGTTAAAAAAAGGTCAATACCACCACCGACGGAGAGTTTGGAGGAGTGAAAACAAGGTCAATACTAGCGTCGAGGAAGAGTATGGAGGAGTGAAAACAAGGTCAATACCAGTGCTGAGGATGAGGTTGAGGGCACTCAGGGAAACTCAACAACCAAGGGACAATGAGTACTATAAGTTTGGCTCCCCCATTCTCTTTAACCTACACTTTTCATGCCTAGTTTCCAAAGATTTTCTCGTACATTGGCACCCCTATTCTCATATAATGGTATAAGATAAGACATAAAAAATAAAATATCTTAGTCTTTCACATTTTTATCGACCAGCCTTAGGTCTTGGAAAAAATCTCATAATCTATCCACATCTTGGTTGTTGGTGGGAACATGTTATTCTTTGTTGTACGACCTACCTCAAATCTTATGTCCACAAAGTTGCTAAAAACATAAAACAATAAGAAAAAAATTCAAAGGTACAACTAAAAATGGGTTATTTCCTTTTGGCCTCCTCCACCTCTTATATTTTAACATAGCATGGAATTACACTTACATAACATAAACTCAAAAAAATGGAAGTTTATAGGGGCAAAGGAGCCCAAGTATATTCCAGGCTAAGCTAATCTAATGAATGGAAATAAAGGCATACAATCCTTCTTTAATAACTCCACCACAAACATATATAAGGAAAGGTCTCCTCCCTTCTTGGTAGTGATAACCTCCTCCACACACAACCCTTAAAAATTATGAATATATGAATATAATCTTTGAAGAACTCAAAGTTGATTTTCTCCTACTTGATGCAATTAGTCATTTTATCCTTACAAACATTTATAGTGATTACTAGAGGCACATAGACCAATTCTTCATAATAGAAGAATTTGATCATACTTTTCCAATGATGGCATTATGAGAAAACCTTAGGTTAAATTAATAATTCCCAGCTAAGTTCTTCAAATTATGTCCAACTGTATAAGAGAAGACCGTTGCTATGTGTACTTGGATACCATGGAGAAAGGCTCTTTGGTCTCTTTCATCAATCAAGGTATTGTTAAATTTTAACACCTAAGAGTGGGAATGAAGAATCTTTCCTAGGATGGTGACCAATTACGCTTCTCAACACCTAGGTTACAAATTTTTTGTCAATATCATTGTCATCAAAATTAAACCTATTGTTTGAAATATAGTCATACAGGTAAAAAAATTGGCTTTCTTGATAGTAGATACATTCTAGACAATTCAATCCTTGCATCAGAGATTGTTGAATGGGCCCAACAAACTACTGATGATGCCCTTACTATTAAGTTAAAACTTTGACAAGGCATATGATTGCATTAAATGTCCTTTCATTTATAAAAGGCTCAAATGAATTTATTTTTAACCCTTAATTATTATCACACATTCAAAATTACAAAATACCAGTTGAATGAAGAACCTCCATTTTAAGGTGATGTCATCATGACCTTTGAATAAAGAACCTTCATTCAAAAATGATGCTATGTCAAGACTTTCAAATGAAGGTATTTTTTATTTTAAATATTTCATGTCCAAAATGCTTTATAAAAGGAACCTTTGCATGAAGGACCTTCAAATGAAGACCTTAATTCAAAGGTCCTTCATTAGAAGATCATTCATGTGAAGGTTCCTTTAATGCCATTCCATTACATCTCTTAGAGTTGTTAGAGATATTTTTGTTTCAAAGTAGAGATTGGACCATCAAATAGTGTCACCATGACTCTACCAACATATCCATTAAATTGATAAACCTTGACTTAACAACCACAAATTCACAAGAAAATTGCCCCTATCAACCCTAGGGCATCAATTCAATGCCAAGTTTCTTGCTTTAATAGACCCCTAAATGCAATGAACCTCTATCATACCATGTTGCACACTAATCCACCGAGTTATAATTCCAAGACAATGGGTGGATTGGTGGATGTCATTTCTATTTAGCCCTCAAACCCTTACATAGGCAAAACAAGACAATCCTTGTATTTGATTGTTTTCTCCTACAAAATAGTGATTGAGCACTTCAAAACAAATGAAAATGAAAGGTAACACATATATTTATCTACACCAATGATCTTAGAGAATTTCAAGTTTGTACGGATCCATACAACACAAAATAACTTCAGAACAATAGTAAAAACACAAAAAATTGCTTCAAGAACATGGTATTTGATATGAAATTTTGGTATCAACTCCAACAATTACAACAATTAGAATGGGATGGGAATAAAATATGATAGAATTGGGATAAGAAATGCATCGTTTGAAGCATCGAACCAATATGCAAAGATGAAAGAAACTGCTAACCCCTTAAACTAAAAAAGTTTCTTTTAACTTTAAGTTTGTTGGGTAGCCAATACTTTTAAGTTATCAAATCCTACCATCATACATAATAAAAATGTTGTTTCAAATGACTATGAGCACTAACTTTAGGATATTGAAACCTTGTTATAGAGAACTAGAACATAGATGCGACCACTCATCCTACCTTAAAACATACCAAAAGTCTCTTAGCAATTAGACATAGGAAGATTTAAGATGACTTAAATAATTTTTATTGCCAAAGCATAAACTTATGATGACTTAACTAGGCCTAGTACACACTCCCTCCCTGTTAACCACTTAGACATATGGAAATTAAATATAAATTTTCTGCTATTTTTTAGTTATGTAGGTGTCCAATAAACCACTTGGTGGTGTTTCCCTTCAAGTTTATTTACTTGAATGAAGAGAAAAATTCCTTCGATTACAATTAGAGAATACATTCGAGGCCTTGGTTGTGTAACTGGTGGACCATAGTCACATTTAAAACTTGCTACAAAGTTTGGGAGTTAAAACGTTAAGTAGATTTGATTTGTGATGGACACATTTGGACGGTAGTAACAATAACTTGCAATCAATCAAGACTTGATTACCCTATAACCTGTCAAATTCTAGCGATGAAATGATGGATTAATCATAATGTCACCTTGGGATCACATCACCATGAAATAAATTCATCCAACATCCTTATGAGTGCAGGTACCACCAAATAGGTATTTGTCAGATCTGTCTTCCTCGAGCGAGGGAAATTCAGGAAGAGAAGAGGAAAGCGAGACATGTAGTAGGTCTAAAAGAGGGAGATCAACTAGAGGTCAAAAGATTAGAAGAAAATTCTATAAACACATGGAATTTTTTATTGTTGAAGGGGGGTCATGTTCTTATGATGATGAGAGCATAGGTGACATGGAGGTGCCCTTGAGGTACAAACATCTACGAAAAAATGGGTACCCAAGGAACTTCCTCTAATAAACACTAATTTTTGTGTCAATGAGAGGATATATCTGAATAACACCATTGCCATTATATGGTTTGGGCCTATTTTGCATGGATGACATAAAGTCCTATTACAAAAAAGTTACTGAATTGATGGAGTATGTTGGACCCTATTACATTTACAAAGATTGGATGCAGCTGGTTCGATATACAAGAAGTATGCATAAGTATGCACTATCAGCAAATTATATACAACTAAAAGATAATGATCAAAATAAAGGAGTGGCTAGGTACATTGATGGAAGGCCAAAAACATCAGGGAATATTGAAGGGTTTATAAACACTACATGACTTGGGTCAACAAATAAGCAACCCAATTGCATATTCGAGGCACGTGAGGGAAACCGTGTATTTGTATGTGCGATAAAATCAATAACTGCAAGGGAAAAGTTGCTAATCGATTACAATTTGAATCACTTAGATATAAAAATAATTACTATGGGGGTGGTATGTACTATATACCATTTTACCCAATCTCCAATTAATGACTCCAATATACCATTTTATTGTTCTATTTTTTTTGTAAGTCTATTGGTTTCATTTCGGTAATGTTTTTTTATATTTATTTTTTGTCACAGTGGGACATTGATCATATGGGGAAGGCTCCGACCCAGAGCACAGATCATGATCCATCTTCAAGCACTTCTACCCAATAGGTTTACCTCATTGTAATTGTACAAATTAGATATGACAAAAATATTTTATTATTATATTTTTTTCATGAGTTTATGGGGTTAATTTCGATAATGTTTTTAATATTCTTGTTGCAGCCGGCTGATCGGAGAAAGGCACCAATAGTAGAGGAGAGAATCCATAGGGAGGTGCAATCACTATTATGTGATGATGACATCACATATTCAACAAACCCTCTCGATATGATAAGGAAGACCCAAATAAAATGAAATGAAGAAATTCTTTAGTTGTTATTCATACTGCCTCAAATAGATGAGATAAGAGAAAGGGTTAAAATATTGATTGAGAGAGCATAAAACTTGCAAGTAAGCTATCATGAGGTCTTTAATTATAACATAAGTTCATTCATGGTTTTATATTTTGTACTCTTTTATCTCATGAACTAAAATATGTGTTGTTTTTAGAGGATTTTTTGCATCCTCATGATGTTGTTGGCCATGATCAAGGTACTGCAGGTGCTACATGAGGAGTAGGGGTTGGTACAAGTGTCCATCCTGATCTTCCTGTGCATACATCACATCATCCAAACCCATCATCTGTGCCTATATTATCGATTGAAATGTCGACAACACATACCATGCAGGCATCCGGTAGTGTACCCTCTTGCAGCAAACACATGCCAGAACATGCATCAGGACATGTACCTGGGGATGCAGAGGCCATTAGTACTGGCAATGTTTTAGTAGCATTTCCTAGATCTTCCCATATTACTAGTATGAGAACATTGTCGGTCACATTTGTGGTGACCGAGGATTTCGTTCCCATAAAGATAGAGAAGGTCTCAGGGACTTTAAAATGTTTTAATTATTATTATATATAATCCAATTGAAATTTACTTATTGATCACTCTTTTTAGACTAATGATCCCATGATCATTTTGTAGGAAATGATGTTTTTTATAAACATCTAAGTGATATTACATTGGATCTCTTTGGGCCCACCATATGTACACGGTGGAATTCCCAAAATCAAGATTTAAAAGATGAGCTCATTATCCGTTTAGTTGTGATGTTCTGTGATAAAACATTCAACTGAACCAAGGTCCTTAAGAAATCTGGTACCTATCTAAAGTATGTGAGGGATCAATATAGGTCACATTTAGAGAAGAAAAAAAAGTATGAGTATCCCCCATGATTTCGGAGAGGGAGTGGAAGGACCTGGTGTCAGATGGAAAGGAGAAGGCTAAAAAGAAAAAAAGGAAAGACACCACCAAGCCAAGGAAGGTATGTGATACTATCAACAATGTAATTATATGCTGATTACTCTTTCTTTTTACATAATCTAAAGTATTTCAAATTTTTCATAGGCTACTCGACACATTGAAGGCAACAAAGGAAATGCTAGAAAAACACAGGCATCACAAACTTGGCTCTAGTGGTTATATGAAATTAGCCGCACAAATTGTAAGTATCAATAAATGAACTATTGCATCCAAATAATAAATTGCAAACAATTTTGGTAAATTATCACACCATAGAATTCATGATCTTATGCAAAAATACAGGGCTCTGAATTCAATAGAGTTCCCACAAAAGAGGACCTAAATATTTCCTTCCAGCATGGCTATGGAGCCCTAACTGAACACCTAAGAGTCTTGATTGGGAAAACACAATCTTCCACTGCATCCAACACATAGGTAAATAAATTCAATAAATTTTATTTAAAATTGAATACTTGTGCAATCTATTCAATATTAATTTTCACCATAAAGTAATAATGTGCCTATTTGTTTTAAATAGAAAAGAAATGATAATATTGTACATGACATTGGAATGCAACCTGCTGAGGGTGGATCACAACCTGCAGATGAAGGCCATGGTGTGCATCCCAGTACTGGATGTATTCATGTGCTATACAAAACATAGTATGGATTAATACAATTAAACATCTTTAATTGTATTTGGTGTATTAATTAATGTAACCTTTCATTTTTCAACTTTAGAGCATGCAGAGCGTGATCAATATCTTGAGCATGATCAGGCTAGACAAGATTGGGAACATGATGTGGCCCCATCAGGTAAAGAGGACCACTCTAATGTTCTTTTAAACATATTTAATTGCATTTGGTGTATTAATTAATGTAACCTTTCATGTTTCAACTCCAGATAAGGATTTAGAGGGTGTTCACCATGTCTAGCATGAGGCTATAAGTCAAGATTAGGAACATGATGTGGCCTCATAAGGTAAAGAACACCAATCTAATGTTCTTTTAATTAATGAAATACTTGTAACAATAATAATAAAGCATATGAATTTAAAATTTCTTTGCTATTGCAGCAAACCCCCCCTTGCAGTTGTGTCCATGTTGTGAGTACACGACTAGGCATACATTAAGATTACGAGCAGAGCTCAGAACAATTGAAGGGGGAAAGATGATTTAGAAAATGAAACTCCACTTCAAATTTTTTTAGCTGCAAAAAAGAAACAAAAAAAAGTGATTGTAATCATATTATGACAACCATATTTTTGATAATATGTAAAAACTGAAAAAATGAAAATTATATGTTAATGAATGAATGTGAATATGTTAATGAATGAATGTTATATGTTAATGAAATAATGTTATATGTTATTAATGGATGAATGAATGAACGTTGTATGTTATTAATGGATGAATGAATGAATGCGAATATGTTAATGAATGAATATTATATGTTACTAATGTAGGATGAATGAATGAATGCTATATGTTATTAATGGGTGAATGAATGATTAATGTTATATGATTGGGTATAGAGAATTGAGAGTGATGTGAGCGGGGGGGGGAGGGGCCAAATGAGCTTCCACCTTCACGTGGTTGGCCCTATTAAGTAGAGAATATTAAACTATTCTCGAAACAAAGAGAAGCTCAATAAGGTAATGCACTTTTCAATATAAGAAATGCATCATTTGAAGCATCAAACCAATATGCAAAGATGAAAGAAAGTGCTAAATTTTCACTATGAACATTGTGTTGTGTGTGGATTTGGTTTCAAAGCTCTGTTTCTTTTGTTTCTAGTGGTCTCTAAAATTTGAATTTTGTGCATAATAGGCTAGTGGAAATTTGATAGCTCTGAAGGGTTTAGAGGCTCAATTGAGATAGATACACAGATATTTGGATCTTGTTGTTGATGGGAGGCTACATTGTATGGAATTATTTTTCTTAGGTATTACTTAAATTTAAATTTTTGATTATCTAGTAAAAGTCATGTTTCCATAGAGGGTTTGGAGGCTTTATCTCACAATTCAGATTTCTTGTGTCACTGTGTTTTTCTATTCAATATGATATGTATCTCAAGGAGAATATGGATCTGGTTCTTCATACCATCAACTTAATGAATAGGAGCCTCAATGTCATGTTGTTAGGATTTACTGTGAAGATAATCCAAAGTTTTTCATTACTGCTCAAGGCCATATTGCAGTGCTTTCTCTAGGAAGCCCACATGATCCCCATTAGGTATTTTCTTTTTGTAGTCTCTAAATTTCTTAGAAGAAATCAACAACCAGTTTGTCTAAATGTGGCTCCTTGTTTACACATTAATATCTCTTTTGACAACAATGGATCAAAGTGGATTCATTGGGTCTTAAAGAGAAGGCTCTCAAACATGGAGATCAAGAGTGGGACTAGGTAAAACCATTCATAATCATGCTCATATTGTTTTATTGACTGTCTAAGAGCTAAGTATCCAAGATAACATTTTGTATTCTTCTATTGAATTTCCAGAGTGAGAATAATTTTGGGTTTGCAATCCTATTTTTTGTTGGGAATTATGCCTCAACTTTCTGGTGACCCCCTTTGAAGACTTAGGCGTATTCTCTTGTTTCCTTGGCAAAGTCTTTTGTTCTGGTGGAGGCGGAACCAGGATGGAACTTGGCATTGTTCCATTTGCCTTGTTATGGGTCTTGTTCCCGTTTCGTCTCCAGCTCCGCTCACCGCTTTCTTGGATCTTTGAGTTTTGTTCTGGCGAAGGCAGAACCGGATTGGAACTTGGCATTGTTCCTTTTGTCATGTTTTGGGTTTGGCTCTAGATCCAGCTCCGGCTCTGGCTCCGGCAGTTTGTTGCTCTCCGCTTGGTTCTGGCGGAGGCGGAACTAATTTTGGAAGTTGGCAATATCTGTTTGCTATGTTCTTGTTTCTATTCCTGTTCCGACTCCGGGTTTGACTCCTAATTTTGTGATCTAGTTCCTCTGGATGTTTGGATTCTCCTCGGGGAGTTTTCCTCTGCTTTGTCCATGTTCTGGATTGTTGTTCCTTGCAGTTGGCAGAGGCGTAACTGGAACCTATTTGGTTCCTGATCTTAGACTTTTGGTAAAGTCCTGTTTCTGTTCCTGTTCCGTCCCTGACTCCGACTCCGATCGTTTATGCTCCTGTCTTGGTTTGACCCCAGGTTGACTTTACCCGGTCAGTCTTGTTTAGACTCCTGTTTCGACTCCGGCTCCGGCAGTGTTAGGTTTGGCTTGAAGCCTTGGACGCGCTCGATGTCTGTTTGACCGTATTGGTTGCTCTATCAGCTGCGATTGTTGATGGGTCTTGGATGCATGGCACTTGGTTGAATAGTGATTGGATGGTTACCTAACTTGTTGTGCTGCATGTTTAGTCAACAAAGGTTGGCGGAGCTTAACCCATTTTTGGAATGGCATTGAATGCCTGGGCGGCTCGTTGTAGGGAGATCTGTCAGATCCAACCAGATGCGTGATTTGCGGATGGTCTTCTTTGCTCTTGTTGAGTCGGTTACATAATGGATGAGAGATGTATTATTTCTCGAGCAAGGAAGTTCAACGAGTTTGCAAGAGTCGTGGGTTGCAGAGCAAGTGCGAGATGTGTGAGCTGAATGTGCGACCATGAGACTGTGAGCAGGATGCGCGGGCATGTGAATTTGTGAGCATAGGGCTGCAAGCATAATGCATGATGCATGATGCGAGATTGCAGCAATTGGACTTGTAGGTTGGAAAGTCGAAACTGTGAATAGATTTGTAGAGAGATGGAGAGGGTGTTCGAGCAGTTTGCTTAGGCAATGTAACTGTGAACACTCTATCTCTCAGATCTGGGCATGGGAATCATTGGAGGCCGAATGACTAGGCTGGTCATGAGGCTAGTTGTGACAGTCATCTGAGGAGCTGAGAGGATCTTGCGGGTACCTATTACTTCTCCAGTAGAACAAGATGTAACTCTTGTATTGGCTTTGAGCCTGATATTGTATTGTAACTAGTTTTGTGTTGCTGAATAATACAATGGCTCAAAATTTTGGAGTGTGGGGTTTTTACCTCAAAGGGTTTTCCCCACGTATATCTTTGTGTATTCTTTTTTGTCTTTCATGATATCTGTTTATGTTGAATTTATTTCTTGTTGCATTCACTTCTCTCAGAGGATCAATGGGGGATCAACTATGCTTGTTTCCGCTTTATAGCATAGTTGGTTGTGTCTTTGTTGTGATTTTGAATTGAAATCACTAAGGCACTACTATCTTAGATGCCTATCTTGATGACAGACCGAATCCTTATCCCCAACAATTTTTAGTATAGTAGCTAAGTATCCAAGATGCATTACAGGTACTTTTTCTCACAAAATTGCTCATTTTCCACAAAATTAGATTCTAGTGTGTAGTTTAATATTCACTAGTTTGATTTTTTCCTTTTTAGAAAAATTAGAATGTAGTTCGTAGGTTGTGCTTGCGGTGCAAATTTGTAAGATGAGTTATTTGTATTTATCTACATAGTACTTTCCTTTTTCAAATAAAATTTTATGCAATGGAGTTCAGATATTAGGATTACGTTACTAGTTTCTCTTTGAGTAATAATTTAAAACCTTATTCATTGTCCTTTACAATGTATATGACTATCTTGCAAATTGTCCTCTTATATTCATGACTTTCTTTCAACTTATCAAAGGATGACTGTGTCTTGATTAAAACCTTTGTTTGATGGTTGTCCTTCATATGAATGTCTCAATCTTCTCTTTCACAAATTTATGTTACTTCACTATTCTGTCATACCTCTAATTTTTTGCAATAGTGTCTTCAACCTCTCTATAATTCCCATGATGAACTGTGTGTTATCGTGTTAGCACTTCCTTGACCATGAGAATGGGAGACAAAGCAATTGAGATTCCATTTAGTAAATCTATGTACATTTTCAGCAACTTTAGCCTTCAATACCTCATCACCATTACACTCTTGAAGGAACTCTCACAAACTTATACTATCTATCCAGATTTGAGTCCTACATTGTCCTTTGAATACTGTGCTTTCTACTTTCCATTATCAAAATGTGTCTTCAAAGCTTATTTAAGATTGTTCATTTGGCTTGACTTTGGCCTCCAAAATTGTCTATCATAGTGCTTAGATCATCATTATATATTGATTTCCCTCTTCATCATAGTTGATTATCTTCAAAAAATTTGTATACCACTGCCTTAGTATAGTTTGTCATTTTGATATGAAGTAAAGGGCACTGTGATATTCATCAAGACTACTGTCAAAACCTTTTCACTATCACTAATGGATTTGATTGTACTCTTGATGGCATCCATGCAATTGTACTTCACTTGACAGTAACCCTCTTCTCTTGCTTTGATGTCAACACAACATTATACTTTTAAGGGTTACCATCTCTATGCTCAATCCACTATTTAGCTATCATTCCTCTAGCACATGTCCTTATATCTTTCATTGCTGAAGTGATTGTCCTTACACATTGGTATGACTATCTTTTAAAATTTGAGAATACATTATTTATGATAGTAAACCTTCCTATATCATCATAAAGTCTATTCTTCATGTGCTCTATGGTGAATATTTTTTGTCTTAACATCTATGATTCGTCATTCACTGTCCATGACAATCCCCTTGATCTCATGACTCATCATAGGTTTTATATTTTGCTCCAATTGTTGATCGTCAACATTAAATATGGCCATCATAATATCATCCATAGCCTCCATATTCTACAATTATTCATTGCTCATTTCTCATACATAGTAACCAAATAATGCAGACCTAGAGCTTGGACTACATATGTATGCAAAAAATGACAAATCCTTTCCTCTGTAAGCCTAATTAAACACAAAAATTGACATGTTTGATATTTTAAATAGTCATATGACTGTCCTTTTTCTACCTTGTAAACACTTACGCAATGCATACAATAATTTATTGAAATGCAAATTTGAATGGCCTCTTAACTCTTGACACTAATGTCATTGCATTTGTCAAATAGGGTTAAGCATATTTTGATCTAAATTTTCATAATGAAGTCTTCCAATCTGTCCTTTATATCTGAGCATTGATGACAATCCATCTTGTATTTTACTACCCCTTTAAAATGCTCATGGACTTGGCACGTCAACTTTCTCTCTTTGATTAACCTGTCCTTATGTCCTGTCATTATCCCTATGGATGCACTTTGGAGCCTCCTACTACTTTTAAATATCACCTAGAGTCACCCCAATAATTATTTCGATCCATTTGTATCTTCATCGACAAGAGATCATGTATCGCTAGGATATTCTACAATTTCCCTGATGTGGTGAGTCTCCCCAATGATTATTCTTTTGATCTCAAGTATGTTGCCAATACTCCTACCGATGTAATCTTATTGGCATGACATAGTGGGTTGGGTAGACATTCAAAAATTACTCTGATGGTATATGTCTTGCTGATATGCTTCTATCATACTTCATCGATGAGAAAAGATGAGTATCTCGCCGATGAAACTTCATCGCTGAGACCACAGGCCAATCCTCCCGATATATATTCTTAGGAAATTTTGATTGTTGTAACAGTCTTGATCTTTCACCAATATGCCTACATTTCAACGAATAGTTTTTTTTTTAAAACTGCTTTGTTTCGTCGAATTTTTGACAAACCTTCAAAAGCGTCTGACAAATTTGAAATACATCCGATGAAAAAAAATTCGTAATGAATTGCCTATTTCATCACAATTTCAATGAACTTCAATCATTTTTCTTTCGATCTCAAGTATGTTGCCAAGACTCCTACCGATGTAATCTTATTGGTGTGACATAGCGGGTCGGGTAGACATTCAGAACTTACTCTGATGGTATATGTCTTTCCGATATTCTTCCCTCATGCTTCATCGATGAGACAAGATGAGTATCTCGCCGATGAAACTTCATCACTGAGACCATAGGCCAGTCCTCGCAATACATCTTCTCAAGAAATTTTGATCGTTGTAACAGTCTTGATCTTTCATTGATATGCCTACATTTGAATGAATAGTTTTTTTTTTTTAAATTGCATTATTTCGTCGAATTTTCGACGAACCTCCAAAAGTGTCTGATGAATTTGAAATACATCTGATAAAACTTTCATCGTAATGACTTGCCTATTTCATCGCAATTTTGACAAACTACTATCATTGTTCTTTCGATCTCAAATATGTCACGAAGACTCCTATCAATGTAATCTTATTGACGTGACATAGTGGGTTGGGTAGACATTCAAAACTTACTCTGATGTTATATGTCTTTCCGATATGCTTCCCTCGGGAATCATTGATGAGACAAGATGAGTATCTCGCCGATGAAACTTCATCACTGAGACCACATGTCAGTCCTCTCGATATATCTTCTCAGGAAATTTTGATTGTTGTAACAGTCTTGATCTCTCACTGATATTTGCAATACGTCAAAACTTTCATCGTAATTGCAAAAAACTTTTGTTGTTGATCTGATGCTTTGGAAAAGACATGCCACTTGTGTTCTGGCTATTGTTTGTTGCTAGATCGACGAAATTGAGTTATGATTTTAACATTTTAAAGCTAGTCGAGAAAGTGACAAAAATTACTTCAGTGATTCATCGGTATTCCAACAATAGATTGTCAATATTCCAACAAATGTTCATCAAAAATTGGAGTCAAATATAGTATTGAGATTATTCAAAATTATTAAACTTTATCCAGCTTAATCTCATATATGATATGAGAACATTAAGCATAAAAAATCACAACATCAAACACAAAGAACACCAAGATTTTATACATGGAAACCCTATTAAGGGAGAAAACCATGGTGGATGTTAGTCCACAATATTATACCCTGTTAAAAGTATAGAGATGAATAATAAGAATGCACATGCATTCAGGCACACTGCTTAGAGCTCACTGCTCAAAGAAGACACATTGTCTTACAAAGACATTCAACTTAAAACCATCTGAAGAATTTGAACTGAGAAATTAGCTTCTACAAAAGCCTGATTATAGTTTTGGTTAAGCACAAAAATACTTCTTGATCACACTTCACTCAATATTATTCTCACTTTTCTCTACAATCAAATGATCTGATCTTTATTTTCACATATAATTCACATACAAACTTCACACACACTCCAAAATGAAGAAACAATCGCTCTTATATATCCGCTTCATGGAATTACATCAACAACTTTGTTGGCCATAAATAGAATAAATGAATACAAACTGTCAGCCCAATTCATGAACAAATATCAATGCACACCAACTAAATTTGGTTACAAGATAATGAAGACCTAAAATAAAATCCTCAAACACACCAAACATTCAAAAATTAATCCATAAGGACCCACAACATGCTTCAACCACCATGTTAGCCAAGAACATGAAAACCCAAACATGCAAAGGAAAAATCTTTGATCACGAGCACACCGATCAACGTGGACATGCAAAAAGGATAGAGAATGATTTAGAAACATCCATGAACATCAAAAGAGCATACACAACAACTCAAATTACCAGAATCGCGTTCTCTTCTTCTAGAACCATCAACTACAGTAATAGAATAACTATATGAACACAAAAACTCACAACTTGCACAAATCTTGATGTGCACCTCTGAAAATTCTAGAGGATAAACTAGATAGGCTAAAAAAATAACCCTTTAATGCACAACATATAAATACCAACGTACTAAACTTTTAAACACACTGAACTTCACAACTTCATAGGCAGCCTTCAACATATTTATTATAATTTTCTCAATATCCTTGACATATATAGCCTTCAAGACATCAATGTTAATAGTGTTGACATCAATGACAACCAAATATCAGCAACACAACCACAACATCCAAAAATCTCCCCCTTTGGCATTGATGGCAACACGTGATGTGAAAAATACACCATCAATACAACTAACTCTTCTTCAACATTCTCCCCTTTAAACATTGCTCTTCTCCCTCTTAGTTTTTCACATTTCTCTTCTCCCCCTTTGACATCAATGGGAAAGGTGCACAAACTCTGAACCACATATCTGAATCATTTGACTACTCCCCTTGAGTAGCAACCACCATAACATCAATCCAAAACAAGATATGACAGTAAATGCACAAACTAATGCAAAGAATTGCATCTTAGTTCGGATTAGGAGGGGAAATCACCCCTAACTTCCCTCTGAGATACTCAAAAGTATCCTTAGGCAATGGCTTAGTAAAGATGTTTGTAACCTATTCCTTAGTAGGCACATACTCCAGTCTAACTTCTTTGTCACTCACATTTTCTCTCAAGTAGTGATATTTGATAGATATATGTTTTGTTTTTGAATGCAACACCAAATTCTTAGAAATATTTATTGCACTTGAATTATCATAGAATATAGTAGTAGGCTCATCATACTCAATTCTAGTATCTCTCAACATCTCTTTCATCCATATTACTTGAGTACAATTGTTTGTAGTAGCAATATATTCCGTCTCAGCAGTAGATAAGGAAATATAATTCTTATTTTTACTTAACCAAGGCACCAACTTCTTCCCCAAGAAGAAGGAACCACCACTAGTACTTTTCCTATTATCCACATCACCTGCCCAATCTACATCAATAAAGGCACTCAAAGTAATATCATCATCTTTAGGATACCAAAGGCCAAAGTCAACTGTCCCTTTCAAGTATTTGAAAATTCTCTTTATAGCAGTCACATGCAATTCCCTTGGATCAACTTGATATCTAGCAACCATGTATACAACATTCATGATGTCAAGTCTAGTCTGAGTCAAATAAAGTAATCCACCAATCATTTACCTGTATCTTGTCTAATTTTCTTTAGGAGAATCATCATTCTGTGTTAACTTGCATTCGATCACCATGGGTGTACCAACTAGCTTTGAGTCTTCCATGCAAATTTTTTTCAATAACTCTCTTACATATTTGGACTGAGATATAAAGATTCCATTATATAACTGAGTGATTTTCAATCCCAGAAAGAACTTCATCTGTCTAATCATAGACATTTCAAATTCACTTTTCATCTAATCAACAAACTTCATACACAAATCATCATCACCTCCAAAAATGATGTCATCAACAAAGACTTCAATAATCAACTCTTTATCATGATCCATCTTAAAATATAGATTGTTGTCAGCAATACCTTTATTGAATCCAAGCTTCAACAAGTATTTATCTAGTCTAGCATACTAGGCTCTAGGGGCTTGCTTGAGTCCATACAATTTTTTCTTCAATCGACAAACCATATCTCCCTTATCAGTTAGTTGAAATCCATCCAGTTGTTCAATATATACTTCTTCTTCTAGTTCACCATTCATAAATGCTGACTTTACATCCATTTGATAGATTTTGTAGTTCTTAAAAGCAACATAAGAAAGAAACAATCTTATAGCTTCAATTCTAGCAACAAGGGTGAAGGTTTCTTCAAAATCAATACCTTCCATCTGTGCGTACCCTTTACATTCCAGTCTTGCTTTATTCCTAACCACTTCACCTTGTTCATTCAACTTATTCTGAAAGACCCATTTAGTTATAATCACATTTTTATTCTGAGGTCTGGGAACAAGAATCCAAGTATCATTTTTCTCTATCTGTATCAGCTCTTCCTTCATTGCTTCCATCCAATGTTCATATTTACATGCTTCATTGACATTGTTAGGCTCAGTCTTGGAAATCAAACAATATTCTTCTGCAATTATTCTTCTAGTTTTCACACCTTTGTTCTTATCTCCTATAATCTAATCTTCATAATGATTTAGCTTTACATACCTCGAGACTTTATGATTCTCTCAAACTTCTGGTTCTTTTGTTCTCTCTTATGTACTTCCACTAGCTTCTCCTTCTTGATTCACCAAAACAATTTGAACTTTATTATGTGTCTGCTCATTCTTTCCTTTATTAGTACTATCACGTTGGTCATCTGAATCATATCCATAGTATTTGGATGATCTAGTAGTGTCTTCATCAACTCTAACATTTGCACTTTCAACCATTTTCTCCAGTCTTCTATTGTAGCACCAGTAGGCCTTGCTTTTAGTAGAGTAACCCAGAAAGATTCCTTTATCACTTCTAGCATCAAACTTTCCTATGTCTTCATCTCTCTTGATATAACATCTACTTCCAAATATTTTGAAATATCTAACAGTAGGCTTATGACAAACCACAACTCAAAAGGAGTCTTACCAAAATTACCATTGAAATTTACTCGGTTGATACTATACACAACAAAGCTTACAACTTCTCTCCAATAGATATGAGGAACATTACCTTACAACATCATAGTTCTAGCAGCATCTAGAATTGTTCTATTCTTTCTCTCTACAACTCCATTCTATTGAGGGGTTAGGGGAGTAGATAACCGTCTCTTGATTCCATGCTCTTCACAGAAAGTATTGAACTCTCAAGAAGTGAACTCACCTCCTTTGTCCGACCTTAAGAAATTAATTTTCAAACCTGTCTCATTCCTGACCATAGCTTTGAAACTTTTGAACTTCTCTAATGCTTCATGTTTTTCTCTCAAGAAAGAAACCCATATCATCCTAGAGTAATAATCAATAAGCAACATAAAATAATTTTCTCCTTGTAGACTTCTAATTCTAGAGGGACCACATAGATCAATATGCACCAAATCTAGTAATCCATTAGAATGATGTTGTTTTCTCTGAAAAGAGACTATAGTCTACTTTCCCATATGACATTCCTTGCATATGGTGTTAGTAGGCTTCACTAACTTAGGAAGATATCTATCTGCTTGAGTGGAGCTTAACTTGACAATGTTATCAGAATTCACATGACACAACCTCATATACCATAACCAGCTTTCATCAACTTGAGCAATTAAACAACTTTCACTAGCAACACTCAGGTGAAAAATATTACCTCTTCTCTTTGTACCTAAAGCAATTACATTTCCAGAACTTCCCAGTATCCTACACTTTCCATCTTTGAATTGAAGATGGTATACCTTGTCAACCATCTATCCAACACTTAACAGATTATGCTTCAAGCCTTATACATAAAGGACATCATCAGTATTATGTTTACCACCAAAAGAAATAGTGCCTCTGCTAGTAATCACACTAGAAGTGTTGTCTCCAAATCTTACAACACCACCGTTATACTTCTCCAAGCTTACAAAATTTCTTTTGTCACTAGTCATATGATGTGAGCATCTGTTGTCAATCACCCACTCATCCTTTTCTTCAATTTTGGTTGCAAGAGCTTTCTCAACATTCTTATTACTAGCAAATTCAATGGGCATCAAACCATCCATCCTCATTTCCATTTTCTTTATCAGATTCATCATTAGAACACCTTCTTCAACATAATAACATTTATTTTGAAATCTAGGCTTGTTAGGTTTGGAACTAGGAACTCTTTCAGGACATATTGATACAAAATTACCTATCTTATTGTAGGAGAAACATTAAATATGAAAATTTCCATTGTACTTACCGTGTCCTTTGGCTTCTCTTTTCACAATCAATGCTTCCAGTTCTTCTAGCTCTCTTTCTTCATCTTCAATATATTTCATCTCATCTTCATACTTGAATGTCTTTCTAGAACTTTCTCCTAGATCATATCTCTGGTTGTTTCTTCTAGATACAGTAGCTTTAAATGCAAATTCTATCTTAGGAGTAGATTCACCAAATTTACTCAACTCAAAGGCAACAAGTTTACCAATCAACATATCTCTTGTCACATTTGTTACTGTCATGAGCTCTTCAATAGCACGAGCTTTCACTTTTCAAGAAGTAGGAAATGATCTGAGCAATTTAGCAACAATCTCTTCTTCTTCCAAGGTTCCACCAAAACATCCAATACCCATCACTAGTTCAGTTAATTTTTGCATGAAAGAAATAATGTTTTCATCTTTGCTCATTTTCATGTTTTCCCACTTGCCTTTCAAAATTTGTAGCTTAGCAAATTTTACTTGTGCATCTCCTTCATACAATTTTTCCAAATTCTTCCAAATCTCATGTGTTGTTCTCAGACCCATCACATTTGTCATCTCTAAATCTGTTAGAGCACTCAACAATGCTTCTATAGCCCTAAAATTAGTTTCAGCTTCTTTGATCTCATTAGGAGTAGAGGGACCATTCTAAAGAATAGTATATGTGTTCTTTGTAATCTTCCAAAAGGGTTCACCAATGCACTTCAAATGACACTCCATTCTAGCCTTCCACAGAGAATAGTTTGTTCCATCGAATCTAGGACTATCCTTCTTGTATGATGCCATCTCGGATAACCTCAAGCTATTAAACATCTTCAGAGGAACCTGCTTTGATACCAATTATTGGAAAAACAAGGATAGACAATTGAGAGGTGGGGGTGAATCAGTTGTTACAGATTATTCAAAATTATTAAACTTTATCCAACTTAATCTCAGATATAATGTAAGAACACTAAGCATAAACAATCACAACATCAGAGACACAAAGAACACCAAGATTTTATACATGGAAACCTTGTTAAGGGAGAAAACCAGAGTGGATGTCAATCCACAATATTATACCCTATTAAAAGTATAGAGATGAATAATGGGAATGGACATGCATTCAGGCACACTACCTAGAGATCACTGCTCAAAGAAGACACATTGTCTTATAGATACATTCAGATTAAAACAATCTGAAGAATTTGAACTGAGAAATTAGCTTCTGCAAAAGCTTGATTACAGTTCCAGTTAAGCATAGAAATACTTCTCCACACTTCGCTCAATCTTCTTCTAAATTTTCTCTACAATCAAATGATTTGATCTTTATTCACACATATAATTCGTATACACACTTCACACACACTCCAAAATGAAGAAACAATTGCTCTTATATATTTGCTTCATGGAATTACATCAACAACTTTGTCGGCCACAAATAAAATAAATGAATACAAACTATCAGCCCAATTCATGAAAAAATCTCAATGTGCACCAACTGAAGTTGGTCACAGGATAATGAACACCTAAAGAAACATCTTTGAATGCACCAAACATTCAAAAAATAATCCTCAAGGATCCACAACATGCTTCAACCACCATGTCGGCAAATAACATGAAAACCCGAACATGCAAAGGAAAAATCTCTAATCACGAGCACACTGATCAATGCAAACATGCAACAAGGATAGAGAACAATCTAGAAACATCCATGAACATCACAAGATCATACACAACAACTCAAATTACCAGAATCATGTTCTCTTCTTCTAGAACCACCAGCTACAGTAACAAAATAACTGTAGGAACACGAAAAACTCACAACTTGCACAAATCTTGATGCACACCTCTGAAACTTCTGGAGGATAAACTAGATAGGCTCAACAACAAACCCTTTAACATGTGCAACATCTAAATACCAATGTACTGAACTTTTAAACACATTGAACTTCACAGCTTCACAAGCAACCTTCAACATATTTATTATAATTTTCTCAATATCCTCGACATATACAACCTTCAAGACACCAATGCTAATAGTGTTGACATCATGACAACCACATATCAGCAACACAACCACAACATCCAACAATCTGCTGGGGATTTATTTTATTTTTGAATTAGAAGAATCTAGTTGTAGTATCTATCAAAAGTTGAAAGTCACTTTTTATGTAAGTTTTTTGGTCTCTAGCAATTTTTCCCTTATAGGTGGTCACTCTAAAGAATCAAACTGGTGAGAATACTATGTTGAAGAATATTTACTCAAGAAGGATTGTAGGAGATCCTAGTTTCAAGAAGAGCCTAACAAGTTAATGTTTTGAAAGACACAAGAATTGATGACCTTCATACTTGAAGAGGGAGTTGTTGCAACATATATGTGAGGATTCCCTACTGATGGAATGAACCTAGGAAGTTTTAGTTTGAAGGAGTTTTCTACTTCTTTAAATAATATCCTCCTAAAAGAGTTGGAGACTTTGCAAAAAAATTCATCAGAGAAAGAAGAGTTTGAATTTGCAACCCTTTTTCAAGTATTTATCTATTGTTGTCTTCAAGAAGAAAATATTTTGTATGAAGGTCAGTTGTAAAGAGTCTTAGAAAAAAAAATTCCCCTTATTCACACCAAATTATTTTCAAGAAGAAAATATTTTGTATGAATGTCAGTTATAAATCTTATGCTTAATGGACATCCAAATCTAGTAATTATGTTATGGTAGAGAATCTAGTTGTAGTACATGCAGTGTAATCCTTGGTTGGTTCATATTTGACCCATTTAGTTAATTAGTCTATACTAGTAACAATGAATCTAGCTTTGGATAGTTTTTCTAGAGGGTCTATGGGTCCTACTGTGTATCATAATTTCTTTTTGGAACCCATATACGTTTCGAGAAGTTAATTATTTTTCTACTTGCATCCATGCATCTAGAACTTCTTCACTATCGATGCTATCATTGTTACTATTGAATTCAATTTCTTTAGAGCTGTTAAGGTCTTATTATTCTTATGCAGTAGGTATTCTTGAGATAAAATAGAGAATTCATGAATCTTCCTCCTCTCTTTCCTATTCAATTTCTTCTACATAGGTTCTATTTTCTCTTTTTCCTAGTAAGATATGTGCTATCTTATTTTCATTCACACAAATATTTATTCTTTTCTTGAGTCTACTATCCCATTAGAATTGAGAAATCATATCAATCCTAGAAATTCTCTAAAAGTGTCAAAGGCTTCCTTCATCTCAATGACCTCAAAATCTATAATTTTCTCGAGTCATCTGATATTTACTTCCACTTTCTCCCATGTTCCTAAAGCTTCCAAACCAAATCCATCTACCAAACTGATTTTCATCGATATTTTTACTAACTCGGGTTTGCCCATTCTCTCCCAAGTGGTTGTCAAAATAATGTTTAGGTTCACATCTAAATCTATCATGACATGTTTGACTTTGTTATTATTAAGGTATGTGGTAATTAGAAGGAGGTCATGCTTCATGTTTTAGTCTTCTATAAGTTGATGGACTTGTTGTTTTTGTTTATTCTAATATTTCCCCAATTGTTTTAATTTGACCAGGAGGTCCTTTTGCTAAGACAAAGAGGCTAAATTATTAAAAAACATTACTTCTTCTTCTAAGAAATAAGCTATGTCATCCTTTTACTGTTGTATAATTTATTGTTTTGATTTTCTTTACTATTTTATCATGTTGTGTTTTGGTTGGCCAGAAGTAATCATATTCCTCTTCTATAGAAATTGAATCTTCACTAACTTCTTTAATTTCTCTTTGTTTATTTTTTCTGTTATCAATTCCTTGTCTAGTCAATACTATAACCTTATTTTTATTTTTTCTAGATGTATTCATCTTATTTTTTCTCGATTTTTCTTCACCAAAATATTCCTCATTTGATGTATCAGAGGATAATTGATCTATTCTTTGACATATTTTAACTCCTTGTGATGGTATTCTTCTGATTACCTTAGCTTCTTTATGGTCTTGTAAGTCATCACTTTTGGAGTGTGCAGCTTTTTGGTAATACTATTATGCTTTATCACATTTGAATATGTCATGAGAATAATTTCCACATAATGGAAAAATCTTTTTGCTTTCTTCCCAACACTCTTTAGCATAATGGCTTATTTTTTTGCAATTATATCATGTAGCCTCACTTCTTTGGTGGTTGTTTCTACCATGTCCTCTTCCTCCTCTATAGTTTGATTTCTTATTATCTCCCATGTAATCTTGCAATAGATTATTTTTCAACGCATAAGATTTTCTATTATCTCCCCATGGTGATTGTCTATAACCTATATCATATAAAGGGCCTTCTATAAGTCCATTAAAATATGCCATTTTTATCCATGTTGGCATCATAGTTGTAGTTCATGGGGCATCTTGGATTAGGATGACTTGCTTTATTATGGAGTTGAAATTGATTTGTATGACAATCCTTAGTGACACAATTGTCCCATTCATAGCAAGTTCCATAAAATAATGCATTTGTCTTGGCCAATACTAGTTTTAATTCTACATATAATATTGTTGCAGTTCTTTCTCATTAGGATTTAGGGAAATCATTCCAAAGATTGTCTTCCCTTGAACAATATGTGCACCAAATCTCTTTACCTTTCTTTATCTCTCCTCTTGCCAAAATACCATTTTATATGGTTAGTTTCTTTACTTCCAATTGTAATTTCTTAAGATTCTCCTTTATGTCATCTTTTTGGGGTCTACACCATGTCTGAGCTTCTATACGGTATCCCATTGTGACCAAGTCTATATAATTATTAAATATTCTTCCATCTAAAGCCACTCTTATGTCCTTATGTATTCCAAAGATGAACTATTCAATATTTTGTCGCTCTATTAGAGGTTCCTCCATTTTGTGGTAGAATTCCTTAAATCTTTTGTCATAAGCCTTCACACATTCCTCTTTTTCTTGCATTAGGTCCCTAATTTTTCTCACCCTCTTTGTACGGATATCTAGAGTGTTGAATATTTCCAAGAAGTCTATTTTTACTTCATTCCAACATTTCCCATGCTTTAGGTAATTACTTTTATACCATCCCAATATTTATTTCCTCAATGAAGATACAAAGTCTAATAAATTTGGTTTTTTCCTCGTCAATATTGTGTCTTTCTCACATAGATTCTAGCATAGATATATATTTTGCAGCCTTTGTTGTGTCTCTTCTAAATAATAGGATTTTTACTGATGATTCCATTTTGTTCTAGTTTTTTTTTTTTTTGAGTTTCCGAATTTGTGGACTATTCATTTCTTCCTTTTCTTTCTTGAATTTCCTAATGGTATGAGGCTTCTTCTTTCTACCCTTATCTCTTTCTAATTTTATGTCAAATTACTCTTTTCTTGAGTACTTATTTCTGATAAACTGATTTTCCTTTTTTATTCTCATTTCTCTTTACTTTGCAGTATCTCTTATTTCAAAATTCTTCTAATCTTATATGGCTTAGGAGATGGATTGTGGTCTAGGGGTTGTGACTCCTCAAGATATTGTTTTAATTTCTTATTTTCTAATGATATTTTATTTGCTAGTGAACACAATTCCTTACCCAAATTCAATATGATCTCCTCATTTTTTCCTACTTCTTCTTCCTCTAATTTCCTTATGCTTCTATTAACTAACTCTTCTAAATATTCTTCTTGAATAGATAGAACCTTTTCTAGAGTTTTCAAAAATTCAATAAATCTATCATCTAGATTGATGGTCAAGTTTGATAGATTTAGTTTGATTGTAGGAATTTTGGAGGGTTGTGGTGGGAGTGGAACATTGGTGCTATTGTAGAGTCCCAACAACAACCTTTTATATTTTTCATATTTCTCAATGTTCTTCTTTAAAATGGTTATGAGTTGTCCTATTTTTTCCTAGCATAAATATGATTTCTCTAGGGTCTTGCATTCTTCTTCTCTATTTTATTTCTATTTTCCCAAGTTGTAGCACCCACTTTGGAACAATCAACAACACCCTCACTGGTGTGCTTAATTATCATCTTCTCTATAGTTCCCATTCTTTTGTGGTGACTTTCATCTCTCTCAACAATTTGAATTTGTCTTCTCTCTTGTACATTTGGGCTTGTCATGTTCACTTTTCTTGCTAATTCAATTTGTTTTGTAATCTCTTTTGTGTTTTTTATCTCATTTTTCCATGGGTGTGCTTGATTTGGGATTACATTAGTCCTTTTATTATTTTACATGGTAGTTATTTGATATATTTTCTTATTGGTCACATCTCTTCAAGGATCCATTTTAAAATTCATCCCCCTTTCTATTATCCATCCCCTAGGTTCCTAACCCCCTCTCACATGGTAGATGCCAACAAGACAATTCTGCATATTTTCATGTCTTCTTTGTTTTTCCTTTCTTCTTTTATGTTCGATTTAAATTTTAAATAATGAGTATTACAAACCATTATATAACCTAAATAGGGTTTTGATAATAGAACCAATATTAGAAAGAAAACTGGGGAAGCATAGATTGGAGTTCTGAGCTCCAAGTACTAAGTGTTGTATTTCATACCCTAGACTCAGTCATGTAAAGGGAATATAGATCAGAGAAAATCAATGAAAATATTTTCTCATCTATTTCTTTCAATAGAATCTAAAAATATATAGGCAAAATTATGATGAAATGTGTGCTTTAAAGTAACACTCACCATTCAACCATTACCTTAAGTTTTACTAAAGACAATAAGAAAATGAAACAAACAATAACAACCTATACACATGTAGAGAATGATGGAATATGCCAGCATCCCCCCCTTATTACATCAGTTTTTTAAAGTACTAATAAGAGAATCCTACAAAGTTTCAAACTTCACACATCCAATGTTACACCCCATTTCATTGTTACCAAGTTACTTTCACCTTCATGAGTAAATATGATGATAAATTAAAATTGTGACTTTAATATGTTCACTAGTTGAATGAAATATATAGATATACATTAAGATGTTATTGCTTTTAAAAGGATGATTATGTTTTATATTGATAAAATGCGATGAAAGAATATGTATTGCAATGTGATTAATTTTAATTCTTTGTCGATGCAATATGAATGGCTAACTACCTATGCAATGTATTAAGTTGGATGCAAGAACATATTCAAGCCCTCAGGTACGTGAGGGCGAGTATCACTCAGGAGAGGATCTTGGTTTGGTATCCCTTAATAAGCCTAACTAAGCTTTCACACACTCACTTCTAGTTTGGTAGAGTTGAGTCATTAGCTAGGGAAATGTTAAGTTACCCTTAGCCTTGCTTGAGGATGATTTAGAAGATGTTATAATCTTGTTTGTGAATGTTTTGATTTGGGCTATGTGTTTTGAGTCTCTTGCCTTATGATATTTTTTCATTATCTATTCATATTTAATCGATGAGATATATACACTCTGTCTAATCCTGATAGATTTCATTGGGATGTAGTCAAAAGAGTCTTAAGATATTTGTGTGGTACCTCAAATTATTCCTTGTGTTATTATAGTAATATGACTGAAGATGAGTTTACCCTTGATATTCATGGTTATGTGGATTCAGATTGGGTAGGTGATGTTAATAGAAGATGATCCACCAATGCTTATGTGTTCAATTTATTTGGTGGTGCAATTAGATGGATGAGTAAGTGGAAAGTTGTGGTTGATTTGTCCACTAATGAAGTTGAGTATATGGCAAATACTCGTGCTTGTAAAGAATCCATTTGGCTTAAGAGACTATATTTAGAGATTGGAATAAAACAATGTGTAGTGACAATTTATTGTGGTAGTCATAGTGTGATATGTCTAGCTAAGAACTTGACATTTGATGCAAAGACCAAGCACATTGATGTACAATATCACCTTTTTAGAGATATGGTCAAAGATGGTAGGGTGAAGCTAGCTAAGGTAGAGACTTTGATGAATATTTTTGATTCATTGACTAAGATTGTGGGCATAGAGAAGTTCAAATGGTGTTCAAAGACTATGGGCCTTTCGACCCCCAGAAATTAAAAAATGATGTTTATACACCCTCCCATTGCTCTTGCAAGGTGTTCGACAAGTGGGAGATTTGTTGGGAAAATGTGTCTCAACCTTGAAATTACATAAGGTACTATTGATACATAAAGTAATATTGATATGTCCACAATGGGGGGCGTGGGGGGTTGGGGGTTTTCCCCCCTAAGGGATATAGGGGAATCATCCCCTCAGTTGGGGGTCTAAGGGTAGTGTGCCTTGATGGGGGCTCAAGGGAAACACCCTTGAAATAAAATTTAAATATTTATATTTTATTAATGTATATCTAGACCATTCATCATTAGGTCTTAGATCTAACGACAAATATTTAATTAGCTTGAATTTCCCTAGAAGACAACCCTATTTTATGAGGGAATTGTATTATGATTGTGTATTGTAATGTATTCTGAGAGTCTGATAGCGCTCATGTTGCCTCTAGATCTTGGGTTGGTGATCTCTTGTGATAATATTGGTGCGAATATATGTATTGTACCTAGCTAATTCACTCACTAGATAATTAGGGGACATATTCACATGTTACGTTTACTTAGGATATAAGATTATTTCTAGAAGTCTTAGTTCGCTTTTCTAGAACTTATCTTATCTAGCTAGTAATGCTTGATTCATAGCTAGTTGGTTTGTTAGTTATCTCATGTTAAAGGATTAAGATGAAAACATGTTATAGGATTAAGATGCTTGTCATGATATTTTATAATCCTATCTTTCTACCTTTCCTTTATAAGCAAGGAATCTCATGTACATTTATATTCAAGGATATTCAACCATTATTCAATCTTGCATTGTTGAAGCAAGATTTCTTGCCATTTTCTCTCTTGTGGAAGATATTTTGGTCTAACAACTGTTCTTGGGGGTGCTGGGGAGTCACCATTTTCTTCCTCCTTTCAGTTGGACATGGAGTGGCTTCTTCATCAGCTTATGGATTTGTTTCTTCCTAAGGGAAGATGTGTTGCTTGTAGACATTAGATCATCTTTTGTTTTTAGGAATTCTTCATTGGCATTGGAGCTTCTTCATTATGGGGGGATATCTCATCTCTCTTTTTCCCTCTTATGGGGGGTCATTGATTGTATACACATGATGGATGTAGTCCTTGGGGGTATCATTGAGTCCTCCATATATCATGTTTGTTTTTGTTTTGTTTCTTTTATCTCTTTTCGAGAGGAGTTTTGTCCCATTATGTTTTCTCCTTTTCTCCACTTATGAGAGATTGATTGCATTTTCATTTGCATTGTAAATGGGTACCTAACATGATCTGGTAGTCGAAACCCATCTTCATCTTTATCTTTACATAGTTTTCATAATAATCTTCTCCCTAAGTTGCACTTAAGGGGGGTGTTGGTGTGAATAAATGTCTTGTACCTAGCTAATTCACTCACTAGGTAATTAGGGGACATATTCACATGTTAATTTTACTTAGGATATAAGATTCTTCTAGAAGTCTTAGTTGGCTTTTCTAGAACTTATCTTATCTAGCTAGTAATTCTTGATTCCTCGGTAGTTAGTTTGTTAGTTGTCTCATGTTATAGGATTAAGACACTTGTCATGATATTGTCTAATCATATCTCTCTACCGTGCCTTTATAAGCAATGCATCTCATGTATATTTATATTCAAGAATATTCAACCATTATTCAATAGATTGCATTGTTGAAGTAAGCTTTCTTGTCATTTTCTCTCTTGTGGAAGATGGTAGAGCTTTTAAAATTTTGATATATTCTAGTTGGTTCCATGCATTTTTATGATCTTTCTCTCCTGTGCTTAAGGTTTTTTTTTACGGTTTTAAGGTCTAATACCCTTGTTGCAAAATTTTCAAGTCTTAAACCCTTATGTTATATTTTTGTGTTGACCCACTATACTAGGTTTCCGGTTGTCTTAGTTACAACCTTAGTCATCTAGCTCGTTGTCTATAATGGCCCCTTCACCTAAGCCTGTCAGTCATTGGGTGTTTTTCACAATTTTAAATCTTCCAAAGTTGGGATAAAATATTTCCATTTAAAAACTTAAATCCTAAGTCTTTATTTTTTTTTTCCTAAAGGGTTGTAGCCCATTAACCTAGTTGAGACCCCTTATTTATGACTAAAATTGTTTACATGTGCAAAAAATATGGCTTGTCAAATGAAAGGACCGAATTCCCAGCTATGCATGCACACCGCACATCAATTAAAATATGCATTTTTGAAGGGTTGCATGGTATGCACGATTGCACCACGTATCTTCTGTCAGACGTGGGACCCATTCCCTACTATCGGGCTTGACCTACTATGGCTCAAAATCAACAGCTCTAATGTACCATCTAGTTTCAATTTGGGTCGTAGTGTTCGTGATGCACAGGGCCTTAAATATTGTTACCTAACACACTGTGCGGTCCACGCGATGGTGACACGTGGAATTTGTTGGTGATGTGAAGAGGTTGGGTGGGACCCATAGGTGGAGGATGTGGATTTTGACTTGGATGGGCCCTATTGGCCAGTGGACTAAGTGTGCGACAATGAGGAGATTTCACATATAATTGACTCAATCCGAGTCATCCAAAGGACCACCTCATCAATGAATCAATGACTCACATTCAAAAAACAAAATAAAGCATGTGATAGCTATTTGGGCTCTATGAAGAGTGAGTATTAATGGTGTATGCTCTTCAGAGGATATCATTTTGATCTCCATCCGTGTGAAGATCTAGTATGAAGAATGATATGTAGATTTCCATGTACCTGGGAAATTAACGGTGGTGAAGTGGACGCCAACAAATAATCACTCGCTCGCTCATGTTTTTATTGAGCATTGATGATAAACATCATCAATTTTCTCAATAAATGCGGATGAAGGCTCGTCATTTTCACCATTGCAATCAGGAGTTTAAATTTTTTGTGCTTGTGTAGTGAGTAGTGATTACTCTTGTGTAAGTTCATAAAATTGTATATTTGTGGAAGATGAGTAGGCCAACTACTTTCCCGCCATCTATGCGAAGTTCTGCAAGGTTTAACGTACAAGAATCTCATGATGGTGTTCCAACACATGAGCGGAGCATTCCTAAAGGAACTTTAATCTTGACGGGAGAATGCAAGGAGCATACTTGTGGTTAGGAGCCCGTCTCAGTTGTTGCTAGAGGCAACTCTCGACTAAGAGGCCAAGCTATGACTGTGGAAGAAATAGTTGATGTCAAAGAAAAGAAGCCTACAGAGTTCATGCGAGGATCAAGAGCAAAGATAAGGTATGGTTGGGGTACTCTGGGAAGACAAAATTCACCTATCGATGTTTCAAACATCTCTCTTGATAGTGATATGCAAAATGACTCTAGTTACGGTCAATCTTATGGCCTTAATTGAATTGGCTGGTGTGAATGAGGAAGTGCTCATAGTTTCCCCAATTTCTATGAAAGCACCATGTGGATATACTGGTTCTACTATTAAGAAGAATATTGATGAGGAAGAGGGAGCGATTTTTTCATCTCTTGTTGATGCGAAGATGTGAAGTGGGCACGTGTACCATAGTTCTGGTGCTGGTGTTGGTTTTGGATGATGGAAATGGTGTTTGGGTTTTAAATTTTTGTTGCAATGATGATAATGTTGTGTTTTTTTGGTTTGATGTGGATAATAAAGATTCAATGACATTTTGCAATGGTGGTAGTGACATTGACTAGTTCTGATGGTTGTTACAAATTTTGATTCCCTTGTCTGGTAAATGATTACATCTAATTGTCTGGGAATTTTTGAAATGTAATTGAAATTTTGTTTTGAAATGAAATATTTATGAAATGTAACTGTAATGAGCTCGATGTTTGTTGCTCCCTTAGTCTATAAAAGGGATTTCAAGGCTCATTACAGGGGTGGAAAATTTTGAGCTTAGAAAGGTTTGGGTGAATTCAAGTGCAAAATAGATATAATGCAAAACACTTGATGAAGTTGCTAGTAAACTGTCTTGGGTATAGGTCATATATGTAATGTTCTTAAATAGTTCTATATAAATTACTGATATCAAAACAAATCTAAAAAATTTAAAGTATGTACTCTATTGTGTATAGTTGTTGCAGATTATGAATGAAAATATCAAGTATCTTTTTAGTTGTTTTAGTGGTTTAATTGAATGTATCGCTTTGTTCTATGTTTTGAATCAAAGAGTTAAATTAAATACTTGAAGAGAGTTATAGGTTTGTAAGAACTTGCATGGGATTTGGGTAAGAAGTAATGCTTTAAATACAATGAGTTTCTGTAGTGTAAGGAACTACAAGGATAGTCCATCTATTCCAGAATTAAATGATTTGTGTATTACTGAGTATTTCATATTTGACTCTATTTGCCTAATTGATGAGGCGCTGAACTATTTCTCAAGAGTTTGTGCAATTAATGAACTAGTGATATGCTCGGCTATAAGTTCAGAATAAGAACAATACTTATCATAATTTGATTAATTTTGAGTTGTAAGTCTCATACACACTCGTGTTCCTAGTAAATGGATAGTTATTTACTTAAAGAACAGCCAAATATTTGTAGTTATTGTTCATTTGCCTACAATAGGAACCTATTTGTAAAAAAGTGTTCTCTATTTAAATAAATCAGAATGAACACAAATAAGGAAATACCCTCCTAGGTTCCACAAAGCCTAAAGTGTAGGAGTAAGGACCTCAAGAATCTTTACTTGTTATGTTGGCCACTAACCTATGACTTTCTTGAACATAAAGATTGGCATCCCTTTAGAGAATTCCTAGGTTTAGCTAGAAAAATCACCAACATAAGATATTTTGGTCTAGCAATTGTTCCTGGGGGTGTTGGGGAGTCACCATTAACTCCTACAACTTGTTAGATACAAGCATATTGTAATCTTTGTGATTTTTGAACAATATATTGGAAGACTTTTGGAGTGTGGGGTTTTTCTTCTGAAAGGGTTTTCCACATGTAAATCACTGTGTTGTGGTATGCATGATATTTAAATGTTTATTTTCTGTTTAAATTTCTATAACTATTAAAGATCTATAAATTTTTTTGTTCCACTACCTTAGCTTCCTTACAATAATGTGGAAGAAGTCTCTTTTCCTTCCATGTAGATAATTGTAAGGGATGATAAAGCATATTTGATCATGCTCAACAAGGCCAAGGTAATTTTTCTTGTCTCCCAGGTATGTAATATGGACATAATATGTATATAATTTATACTTCATTATTATGGATGATCATGGTAATTTTCCTCCTCCCATATACTCTATCATTAATTTTATTGGTATGGGTTTGTTGAACTTTGGGACTTCTTCCTAGTCATTGATGTTTTATTTTTTTTATAATAGTACAATGTTATGTAAGCTTCATGATATTGGTAATATATATGGGGTAATTTTTTTTTATGTATTTATTATTAGTTAATTTGGATAATATCTACAACTCAATATTGTTTATTTGTGTATGGTTTAGTCAAAGCCTCATCAACCATAGTTCTATTATTTGGAGGTTATAGTGTGGTTTATTGATAATATAAGGATTGATAAATGCGTGAATGTGGATCTAGTGAACTCACTACTACTAACAATCGAGAATTAATATTTTATTTTGTATCCCCTTGATTCCTAACCAAGATATTTAGCAAAAAAAATCCAATTTTTGTTTTTGATTAGATAAGAAGGGAAGGGCCTTGATCCCATAAAAATCATTACATCAAGGAAAAATTGTTGAAGAAGATAGAATTTGGGAAATTATTACTAGTTAGAAACAACAAGCACTACAATGTAGAAACTGAAAAAATAGAAATAATAGACCATCAACATGACAACAAAATGCTTAGGGCGGTTTAAAAAAATGGTTAAAAGATTGTTAGTTAACCTTTGACCCAAGATCCTTCTCTCCCAATCTCATTTTCTTATTACTTGAAAAATTAAAAAAGATACCTTCAGATCTATCATGCAGCCTCGAATCTTTAGGAGTGGAAAAATCAAAAGAATTATTTCCCTTACAATCCTCTCTTTGCACCTCCATGTAAGATAAGCATTGAAAATAATAGGAGAGATTTCAAATTCCATTTGTTAAACCCAAGTACCATACTTGAAAGATAAGGTACAGCGAGTGGGAAGCACCTTGTTCCTTTCCACAAACATGCACAATCGAGAAAACACCAAAAAATTCTTTGATTTGGTAATAGAGTTAGTAACACAAAATTGCCAAAAAGAATTGGAAATTATCATAAAAACCTTTTCTTTCCAAAATTTCAAAGGAAGTCTTGGCAGATGAACCCAAACATGAAACTTAAAGTTCCATAGGTTGAAACTAGGAGACCACTTTGTTAGACAAAGGGCGTTCTTACCAATTAATCAAGGGCCTTCACTAAGAATCCTTATGCAATCCTCCATATCAAGAAATGAAAAAAGAAAACAATTGTTCCACATAGCAATTACCTTAACTTGGCCTCTTTGAAGCCAAACCCTAAGAGCCCATCTTTTGACATAGTCAATATTGGGATGATTACCACTAAATCTCCCAACTAGCAAGCTCGAGAGCCAATCCAGCAACTCAACAAGAATAGAATCAGGAACATCTATTTCAATCTCCTTAGCATAAAAAACCTCCAAAATTATAGGTTTGGGAGTAGGAACAACCACTTTAGGTGAGAGAGTAGAAGCCATAGGAGACTCAACCAACACCTCACAGTATGAAGAAACAACCACCACCCTAGGAGCACCTCTACTATCACAAAGAAAACTACTAACTACCTCCCCACATATAGATTAGGGGAAGTAGGAGCAACACAAGTGGAAGCATCCTCCACTCCATTAATACTCTACAACAAGCAATCTATTTAATAGGAGACTATTGAATAAGGAAGCCCTTACACAACCCAAAAAAATGAGAACATGAGTCTCCTCCACATTCTTCCCAATAGCCTCACAGCCTTGTGACTTCCTACAAGCCTCTAAAAGAATATCAAGAAGGAACTCATCTTCCTCAACAACTTGATCATACTTAGAACTAGAGAGATTCAAGCTATATTTGTCACAGGAGAAAGGGGAAAAAAATTCCTCAAGAGTATGTAGATCCTCGTTAGAAACATCAACATCTTCCATTTCCCAACCCTCTTGAGCATGGAAATTGACCTCTTCAACTCCCACATCAAAGCTGTCATAGTTGGTAACCCAGTCTTCACCATAAGCATCATCTTCATCCAAGCCATCTTCATCCTCTATGCCATCACCCCCGCCCCCCCCCCCCACCCCTCCCCCCCAAACAACTTTTCCATTTGTAGTGCCATCACCTACAAATCTGTCATTGCACCCACGAGAGGAGCCTGCTAGGGTTTGAGCTCATGTCCTTTGAGTCTTTTTTTAAATTTTGTTTTTATTTATTATTTTAGGCAAATTTTGTTTTTATCTACTATTTTAGGAAAAAAATGTTTTTATCTATTATTCTAATTCTATTTTTATCTATTATTTTAGTCAATTAACTATTGTTTATGAAAAAGAGCCTTTGAATTTTATTTTATTTTATTAATATAAAGTTTATTCTTTTTCATATTATTTAAAGAGAAAATTATGTTGTTGGTATTGAGTGTATTAATGAATAACATACATATCTTTAGAAAACATATCTAAAGATGTCGAAATATATCATTCTCAAGATTCTTATTTTATATTGAATTTATGATTTAGGTGGAATATGCACCTCAAGAATTATATCTCTTACCATTTTTTCATAGACTTTTTTAAAGATAAGTTTGTTAGTAGCGGTTATGTATAAATGATGACAACATTATTAGTCTTGCATAAGAATCTACATGAAATATAGCCATAAATGTCAATCTTATTCTTTTTGTCATATGTTAATTGTGGCATTTTAAAGTTTCAAACCTTTATATGTGTGAATTTTTTTAATTTGATGATATATCCTAAGAAATCCATAGACCTAGACTTATTCTTCAAGAACTCATTGAAAACGACCCTACCCATATATCTATTTAAAAAAATTAAAAAATCTACAATTCACATCCATAATGCAATATCTATTTATATTTCAAAATTTTATTTTATTTTATTAATATACAAATCAAATGTATTCTTCATTTTATCTAAATAACAGATAGAATGTATTAATAATTAAACTTTATAACTTAAAGTACACTATTCTATTAAATAAATTATTTTTTATATTATAAACCTCATCGCCATCTCCATCTATGTGAGATCTGAAATACCAAACTTTAACAATTTCATTTTGTTTTTTTAAATTATACATTTCATAATAATTCATACCATAATTGAGCCAACTAAACATCAATGATTATTTTGATATTTACTATCATTTTCGAACTTACAAATTTATTAAAATAATTTAATACATTACATGTATTTCCTTAAAAAGGTAAACCTTTGGAAGGAAAAGGAAGCACTTAAAAGTTAAATCCTCTTTCAAAAAATAACAGTAATGTGTAAAAGTTTTCTTTTTATTCTCATGTCCTATCAAACTTTTTATGTGGGAACCCACTCAATATTTCTTGTTATGTGTTTTATATGTTAGTTATGAACAACAATGGTTTTGCCATTAAACTAAAACTTTACTTTGTTAGTGAGATTGTAAAGACTAGAGAGATTGAGGTTTGCCTCATGGTAGAGTTAGGTTTTATTACATTAAATTATAATTTTTTTAAATTAAGAAGTTTGATAAATAAATAAAAATTGATCATAAAAATGATAAGTAAAAGACATTTTTTTTTACAGTGTGTCAAATTGTGATATTGTTATTAGGATTCAAGTGTGTAGTTTTTGAGTCAAACTCATTGATCCATGTTTCATGAGTAGTGGTTCACAAGAACCTATCTCTCATGATAATGAATGGTCCACTTAGCATTCATTGCATCTAGGTGATGCTCACAAAGGTGAAGCATTGGGCCTTCCTAGGAGGTCACCCATCCCAATACTACTCCAACTCAAGTGTGCTTTACCATGGAGTTTTCCCCAAGGTTAAGCCCACGTAGCTTAGCACTTATTGCATCTAGGTGATGTTCACAGATGTGAAGCATTGGACTTTCCCGGGAGGTCACCTATTTGAATACTACTCCAACTCAAGTGCGCTTAACCATGGAGTTTTCCCCAAGATTAAGCCCACTTAACTTGAAACATGGATCAATGAGTTTGACTCAAAAATCTACAAAGTTGAATCCTCATAGCAATATCATGATCATAAGGACGATGTTTAATAGAGTCATTATAGGATGTCAATAGTTGCATAGTCTGATGGTTAAGTTGTGATGTTATTTTTCATCAAGGTTCAACATGAGAAGAATAAAATTACACAATCAGATAAATTAGAATCTTATGTTGAAAAAAAGGTGTCCCTACTTTTTATATTTTAGACTTTTGGGCAGAGCTCCAAATTCTCTCCACCAGCATTTTAAAGTTTTACTGTTCGTATCATTTATCTAAAAAAAATCAAATTCTTGTCAACAATTTTGTAGATTTAGCTATATAATCGTAGATTTAACTGTATATTTAACATCCTTACAAAAATAAATAATCATGAAATCATTAGCATATTGAATTTTTGAAGCTTAAAATTTTGAACTTATCTGTTATTATTTGGATCGACGTTTTGAATCACACTCAATGATTCATCATCAGGAAGAGGAAAATAATCATTGAGTGTGATTTGAGACATCGATCCAAATAAATACACATAGTTGAATCCAAGAAAATGCATCTAATTCTCATGAACTGTGGAAAAATCATTCCTAGTATTCATTATTATAAAATTCATATGATCATTTATGAAAAATCAAAGAGTAAAATAATCACTGAGTGTGATGCCAGACATAGATCCAAATAAATACACACAGTGAATCCACAAAAAATACATCTAATTCTCATGGACTGTGAAAAAATCATTCCTATTATCCATTATTATAAAATTCATATGATCATTTATGAAAACTCCTATAAATTTTAGTATTTTGAGAAATCCCCCTCCATAAAACTACTAACTAAAAAAATTCAACAACAAAAACCAGACCCTTTCAAATAGAATGGCCAAAAATATGAACACAAAACAGTTTTACAGTACACCCAAAACTCAAACTGTTAATAAACATGCCACCATCAAAATTAGAAAGACTAAGATCTCCTGAAACAGTATTTAAAGGTCCCACCTCTCAACAATAATCAAATTTTATACCATTTTATATGCGAAACTCAAAAGTAAAACTCAACTTTTCCTCACACTTGCACTCAATCCTCATCTCATACGATCCCTTTCCAGGATTAAAACTTGTCTCTAGTGAGAATGCAATGAGGTGAGAATGAGAATCCAAGCTAGTGAGCATTTCAATGGAGGTGCCCATTCCAACACTCACCTCTGTCACATTATTTTAACTATTCTCCTGTCCATTTCCCATTGTTGATGGGACTAGATGAGGCCCATATACCCACAAATATAAAATCAATGTCTGATGGGCCCCTCCCCCTCCCACTAGAATCTTATGTATATTTTTTAATGTCTTCTGAATTTGGATTACTTTCACAGCTGTTTCCAGCAAACTGGTGGGGTTTCCTATTGGCTCATGTGCTACATTCTTTTATGAAAATCCAATTTGTTTCCATATGTTCAAAAGTTGACAATAATGGGCTGACTCACAGTCTGTGACATGTTTATGCATTAAAAATGTTGTCTGTATCTATACATATCTTCTGTTGGCCTTTTGAGAAAAAAGCTGCTTTTTTTAATAAAGCAATCTCTGATGTAATGGCTCAAAAAGGTCTTAGGATGATAAGATAAGGCAGTCCCCAAAAGCCCAGCAATGTTTATGCTTAATTCTTTTTTCTTCACCAACTACCCAATTGGAATATATGCAGCTCTGAATAAGATGGCATCTCTGGTTGTCGAGTCTCATTCTCACTTTCTGTTTGAAAACATAATTTAATTATATTTTTCTGTTATGCTTGCCTGCTGGATGCAATATAACGGGTTGATTTAGCATTAGTTGTACTTAGGGATTCAGAGGATATTGTATTGTGTGGTGGGTTGTGCATGAGAATTCAGACCCCACTAAAAGAAATTGACATTTTGTTTACAGACTGAAAGAGATTGATGGGACATTTGAAGGCATAATGCCACCTAATTCCAACCAAAATTTGGTGCATGCTCAACATCCACATATCCAATGTAAAGCCTGCAAAATATGCCTAAATTTAGTATCACTCAAATCCAAGTGTAAAGCCTGCAGATTCCCCTCATTTTCTGTCTCTTTATTTGCTTTTTCTTTGTATATGGTAGATATTAAGTACATACAAGGGATGCTCTTCTATTTATAATTTTGTATTGGACATGATTATGTGAGCTATCCACAGTAAGGAGTAGCAAGATGAAAACCTAACCGTTTTGCATATATTGAGGTTAGTAATATGCATAGTTGTCAGTAGCATTGTAGAGAGATTATTAAATATATTATTATCAGACTTTTTTTTTTCTACAATTGACTATGGAACGTGGCAGTCAATTGGGATGGCGAAGGAAAATATGTGAGTGTGACTCCCAGGTTGTGGTGAACTTGTTGAATAGGCGGCATTTAGATGATGTGAGCTGACAGTTGGGTTTGATTGTTGAACATATTTTCACTCTCTTGCTTCTCTGGAGTATATTACTTTCACTCATATTCGTAGAGAATGGAATGGTGTTGCTGATTGTTTGGCTAAATGGGCTTCTCATCATATTCATGATTGCAATTTGGTGGATCAGGGCCAACTACCCCCGGATTTGTCTCAACAGTTGGATCACTTGGTGGAGCTTGATAGAGCTATTTAATGCCCTTGCTTTGTAACTTTTTCTCGTTTTAATAAAAAATTTACCCCTCCTTATTGTTATAATCTGTAACAACAATAGAATGAACTGAAAGTAAAGAAAATGTACAGTATTATTATCTAAGGAAACCAGTTTTCAAGTGGAAACACCTAGCATAATAAAAAAAATTACTATTGAGAAAAATTCAACCATTCTCTAATATAATAGTGAGGTTTTTAAATGGAAAACAGGAATACATCTTCTATGAATCATGTAAAAGATAAACATGAATATATTATAAGATGAACAGAAATTTAGAAAACATTGAAAAAATAGAATACTTGTGGAACAAATGTATGTGTGTGGGGAAAAGTTTATGTATATTAATGTTTTACTTATCTTATATTAATATTTTTACTTCTACCAATCTTCATTTTTTTTTTAATTGTGATATCAGTATTATTTATCAAAATAATATTTATATGTATAGTTTTCATAAAAATAATAATAATAAAAATAACAAATTGTTATTAGTCATTTTATTAATAAATCCAAACCTTCATAACTTTCAAATGATTTCAAATGATATTTGTATTGCTTCTGGTTTTGATTGTGTCAAGATTTTTTAGCATCAACGTTTCGGATCACACTCTGTGATTTTCATCATGATGATTGATCACAGAGTGCAATTTGAAATGTTGATGCTAAAAAATCTTGACACAATAAAAACTAGAAGCAATACTAATTTATCATATGGATTGTGGAAACAGGACATCTTTAATCAAATGATATTGTAATCATTAATATGTTTTGGACTCACTTTATTAATTTCAATTTTATCTTTTGACATTGGATCCTTTCGAAAATGTATCCTACATGAAGGGTAGATGAATTCAAATGATATTGTTATAATTGATATATATTGGCCTCACTACACTAATCTCAATTTTCTCCGATCTTTTGAATTATTATAAATGAATTTAACATCAAGGAGGGGCAAAATTTTTATTAAAAGAAGGAAACGTTACAAAGCAAGGGCATTAAGTGGCCCTATCAAGTTCAACCAAGTGATCCAATTGATGAGACAAATTCGGGGGTAGTTGACCCCGATCCACCAAATTCCAATCATGAATATGATTAGAAGCCTATTTAGCCAAACAATCAACAACCCCATTCCATTCTCGAGGAATATGAACAAAAGTAATATACTCCGAAGAAGCACAGAGAGGCAGAATTTGTTCAACAATCAAAGCTAGTTGCCAGCTCACATCATCCAAATACCGCCTTTTTAGTAAGTTCACCACAACCTATGAGTCAGACTCACATATGATCCTTCGCCATCCCAATTGACCACCCCACTCCACAACCAATAAAATGGCCCGAGCCTCCATAAGATTATTAGTATGAAGACCCTTATACACAGAGAAGATAAATTGAACATCTCCATAGCTATCCCTACCAACACCCCTAATGCCAGCATGACCCGAATTTCCACCAGAAGAGCCACCTGAGTTGATTTTTAGGACTCCATGAGGAGGAGGGGTCCATCTTCCCTCCCTATTCACCTTCGGGGTAGGATGTCTACATTTGTTGCGGAGGAGGAAGATGAAGACGATTACAACAACCAACATCATGAGGGTCCACCAGCATAGTCATATCACACTTAGCCACAATAGTTTCCCCTAAAGAGTGTAGTATTTTCCACCATAGGTGAGGGGCCCTCAACAACAAATCTTGAAAAATCCACCTATTCCTCTCCAACCACAGGTTCCAGATAATAAAGTATGGCCCAAGAGCCCAAGCAGCTTGAAGAAAGGCAACAGAAACAGGGGCCTTGCCCCACCGTTCCCCAAACTCCACCAAAGAGGAAGCATGCCAGCAGGCCGTATTCCACACTCCCCACCAAAAATGCCAAATCTCCCTAACATAGGAACATTGGAAGAAGAGATGAGAGACACTCTCTTCACAACCATGACACAAAACACACATAGAGGAGTCGTGAAAACCACGTTTACATAAATTATCCCAAGTAAGACACCGATTTTGAGCCACTAACCACATAAAGAAGTTGCACTTGGGCCATGAATTTAGATGACAACGTAACTATTGATATAATTTCATTTTATCTTTGACATTATTTTATCTTTTTTATTATAGATAAATTAAATTAGTAATGCAATTGTTAGATCCTATGATTGTCAATCTTAAAACGTAAAAATCTAAAATTTAGAAATAAGGGTCATAACCATGCCACATAATTGAAGGTATGGTTCATTTTAAAATGAGAAGGCTATTGAAAGATGGCTTGAATAGATTTATAATTATGAAACCATTAATATTAAGGTAAGGTTAAAGCTAGTGTAAGTTAGCATATCAAATGAGCTAAATTACGTGCTAAAATAATGCACCAAAGATATCAATTCAAAAAATAATATCGTTTTTTATATTTTTTTATAAAAATAAAATAAAAATTAACAATACAATTTATAATAATATATTTAAATATTTTTCTTAAGATTAAAAATGAAATTTTTAAATAATAGTAATTAAAATTAAAGTTTTTATTTTAAGATATAATTATTTCTTAATTTTATTACATACAATTTTTAATGAGCGTGAATGAATTTAATGTATACATCTAATAAAACTCTACTATCTTTATTAATTATTAATTCTAAGAAATCTTAAAAGTAAATAATATTACTTAATAAATAATTAGTATAAAATACCTTAATCATATTCTCCATTCTTCAAATGGTATATATATCTATATATGGATGTATATATATATATGTATATATATGTATATACATGTATATATCTATATATGTGTATATATATATGTATATGTATATATATTAAATTCTTTAGGAGCCACTCCCTTATTAATTAATTTTAGACAAAAACCCTACATATACTTATTTAATTTAATTGTGTTAATATAATTTTTTGAAAAATAAAAAGAAGTATATTATTAACTATACTACATTATCCTACTACTATTAGAAAAAACAAAAGAGATCTTATTTTATCTACCATTCAAATTTACACAATAGTTGATGTAGACATGGAAAATGTACAAGTTTGTTTTGGCACACCTGATCCCCCGATTACTAACAACGTTTCTTCTTAAATCACATTCTATCTCTTAATTTAATAAATCATTATTTATTGGATTAAGTCTTCATTTTTCAATGATTAAATTAATCAATTAATTTAATTAACCATTGCATCCCTGTTTAATTAAATAATTCATTTCATTTAAATTAAATTCCCTAAGTCATCTTATTAAATTAAATAAATTAAACCTTATTTGATTTAATCTAATATTTCTCTCCTTAGTTAAATAAATCAAAATCATTTATTTAATTAATCATTTCCTCTCAATTCCTGACTTAAATCAATTCATAAATCTAAATCTAAAATTGTCACATCTCCTAATTCTTCATTAAGTTAATCAAAACATTGATTAAGTTAATCCTTCTCACTAAAATCCTCTAGAGAATGCAAGTTGCACAATAAATCAAATACTTTGATTTATTAATTCTTCTATTTTCCCTCACAAAGCATCAAAAGGGAATATTCCCTCTTTTGAATTCAAAAAGGCCAAGTGGACTTGGTCCTTCCAACAAGGCATTCAATACCTCTTACATGTCCTTGACTTTGAGCCAAGTGACATTAACTTCACTTCTCTTCCCCCTTCAACAAATAAACTCACCATTTCAAATTTAAATTTATACATTTATCATGCACATTGGCCAAAATGTGCTCATTCCTCATCCAATCACATGTGGACAAGTGGCACAATGCCATTGGATTATCTTTTGTCCCACATTGCTTAATCTTGCCCAGTTCTTCCAAATTGAAGTCTATAAATTGGAGACTCTTCTCCTCAATCTTCATCCATAATTCATATGCAAAGTTACTCTCTACAATTGAGAACTAATTTTGCTCATTTCATCCATACATTCCTCACATTTTCACATTTGTACCAAGGTTATGCTCAAATCTCTTTGGAGATTTGACCATTTCAAGATTTACATATCATTGCTACTTAGGAACTGGGAAAGGGCCAATTGCAACACATCATTGGCACCAATTCCCCCATAAGATCATCATTCTATTGGCTAGATTAGGATTTACTTTCATATTATCTAAGTTTTGTTCTTCATTTCCTAATACTAGTTTGAATAGGTGGATTTCATGGGGAATCCTTCATATTTGCATGCATTTTGATCTAACACTAACAATGTTTGTCGTCTTTGTGCGATTGCAAGTTTAGGGGTTCACATTTTGGCGCTAGAAGGAGGGCGATCTCAAAATTTATCACGTTTTTTGCTCACATACAGAAAACTGCACCGCGGGTAATTCATGCGGCGTTGTATTGCACCGCGGACTTAGATGTGGCGCTGTATTGCACCACACCCCTTTAAGACCACGACACCATATAGCACCGCAATTGCTTTCCACGGTTAAAATTTGAAAATTTGCCAACTTTTGCCGCTTCCAAACTCCACCGCGTGCCAAAGTCCACCGCACCTGCAATCTCTGTTTCCACAGAGCACCGCATACAGTCGACTGCGCGACACTATATGGCACCGCCTATTTTTGTAAATAGTACCGCACCCGCTAAACAACACCGCACCTGCTAAACTCCGCCGTAGGAAACAGTTTGCTTTTAAATTTGAACACGTTTTTTTATTTTTTTTGAGCATTAACTTTGTTTGCTATATTATTGCTCCCTGTTTTTCTATCATTTTATAGGTTGGAGAAGAGGGAAAGCCAAGAAAGAAGTTCATCATGATACCATGCTCACGAACCCAAAGTGTTCTTAAACACTAGAAGTTTTCTTCAACACTCCTTAAGAGAATTTGTTAAATATCTTTGGCCTTAGGAAAATTAAATTTACTTTGGGGCTTACAAAGAACAAGCAATCTTTGTTTTTTTTATGACACCATGCTTATTTTCTACAAAGTGTTTTTAAACACTAAAGTTTTTTTTAACACTCTATAAAGGATTTGATAAGTTCTTTGATTTTAGGACACTAGTTTCTTTTGGGTTCTAAAATTTACAAATCAAATTTCCTTTCAAAAGTTGCCAAGGGGCTAAAAATAACTTTAGACAAACACACTAGATTTTGTTTAAAAGGTAACAATTGAACAAGGCAAACTCACACTTCATTTGGTGCTTAAAAAGAAGTCATAATTGCTTTGAGGTTTGAAATGAACAAATGTTTTCCATGTTTTGCAATCTTTTTTACAAGTTAATATCATTCAAAATGTGTATGCGCTTCTCTCACACTTCATTGCAATCTTGAGAATCAAAAACATTTTAGTGATATTAGGTTGTTAAAAAGATTGCCTCCACATTTCAATTTGGGCACTTAAAATTGAACAAAACATGCGAGTGTGAGCACGACATATTGCGGAGGTTTTCCCCTTTATTTTTTAACGAAGGTTGTGTAAACGACGGGATATGTTAGCTCGCTTTTGTTTATCTTAGAGGGTCTGTCTTGTGGGAAAAAGTAATCACCCAAGGGAACGACCCAACTAGGAACACGCTAAAACCAAGCGACTTCCAACCGGTATATAAGTGTGGATTCTTGAGGAAAGTTCAAGAATCACGAGGATTATTCCGATGAGATGGACAACAATGGACTCTCGTTGATGTTGGATAATCCCCCATGAATGGAATGCCCGAATTAGAACCCTTTGTTTAGAAAAAGGCCAAAACCTTGTCTATCTTGTTGGTGCAAAAGGTCAGGTACTTTGAAGCCACCCCACATTATACATGCAGTCTTGTTGTGGAAATGGAAAGTATGCCATGGGAGATTCATGGGTACTAATGCTTGGCTAACCCGAATAAGTGAGTGTCATGGAGGGGAGCTAGTGTGGTCAAACATTTAGCCATTCGCACAAGATATGCGTAGCTGGATTTATCCAAGTGGGAATCCAACAAGATATTGCCTCATCATCCTAGGATTGTAAAAGTGTTTGAAAGAAAAGAACACATTGCTTGGTTCCTAAAAACACTTGAAAACAAACATACAAAAGACCTTCAAATTTCAAACACCTTGTGGGAAACAAATACCTCTTGAGGAATTTGGACACTCTTGTTTTCCCTAGGAATCATATTCCTAGAGGTTTCTAAGTGCACAAATTCTACCGTCATTTTTTTTCAACAAGGTTAAACATAAGGAACTTTTGCCCTATTTTCCTCGATTTCCACACAATGGACCTTGTGGGATGAGAAAGAAAATGGGACACTAGATATATAGTTTGAAACTTAAGCAAGCAAGTGTCTTTGATAAAAAGAAATTCATTAAACCAAGATAAAAGACAATTTGAACTTCATGTGTGTTGTTTCCAATGATTTCCCACAAGATTAAAATCCCAAAGCCAAAGTTCAAAAAGCTTAGTCTAAAAGCTCATGAGGAGCATCTTGAGAGACTTTTTGAATTCAGAGAAAGACTTGTATACAACTTTTACAGAAAAGCTTCAAGGAATAATCCCGCATTGTATGCATTTTATTGTCAACAAAATCCCAAACTTTTTGAAAGGTTTTCTTTTCTCCCATAGGAAGTATATCGTGTTCTTCAACACCGAGATCTTGTAAGAAAGAGTTGTGTCTAGGTTCAAGTCTAGGATCAAAGCCTCATCCCCATCCATATTTTCATCAAAATCAAATCCCATCCCATCATCAAACCTTTTGAGAACTCTAGAAAAAAAAATCACTCGTGCTAAATTTAGAGGGCTAAACCAACATCACCCTATCTTGGCTTGACACACCTAGCCAAGATAGTCAACACTCTTGGATGAATTAACTTTAGGATAACACAACTTCCTAAAGCTTTACTAGTTCATAAAACACATTGGCTTAACACACTTATCTAATTTATCCACTTGTGGAAGTTCCCCTAGGATAAACGCAACTTCCTAGGGAATACAACTTCACTACAATCCTGTTTGACTTAACACATCTAGTCAAATTATCACAATCAATCTAAAAAGCCCTTACAAGTTTAGCATATACCTTCGAAAGTTCTCCAAAAGGTTCCATTCATTCACTTCATCCATTTATCCCATTATCATCATCGCCTTCTTTGATCTTTGGCTTTCCTAGTCTCTTCTCTTTTGAACCCGAAAGGTTAGGATCAAATGATCCCTATTTTTATGGTTCAAACTAGATCTCAATACAAGAAGAACATGGAGAATACCAATGACATATCAACTTCTGTGGACATGAGTCGGTTAACCTCTGAAATAAACCTTGCGGGATCAAGCAATCCCCCAACGAACTCTCCTTTATCATCACAAAATCCTCAAGAGGAGAGGCATGAGGAGGACATCACGAACGAAGACATGGGGATGACACAATCCGAAATGATAAAAATGGTTCAAAACCCCGAGAATCATAAAATTGTTAGTGCCATGTTCAAGTACTTAAACACATTAACGGAAGGAGGGGTCCCGTTCCCTTTTGACCTCGATGCAAGCACTAGTACGAACATGCCTCTTACAAATGCATCCCCAACGTCAAACATCAATCAAGAAATACCCCACATCACTACAACCATCACTCCAACATCACCAATTGGAAACAAAGGAAGTGCTATGTTTCGAGAGTTACAGCAGCATCACCTAGTGACTAATAAAGAGGTAGCTGTCACCACCACACCGGATAATATTGTGCCAGAAAATCCATTACATCCATACATCCCACTCCATTTCATAATCCCGCTAGTTCATCTTCATTTCATGCCTTGCCAGCCTATCAATTAAACATACCCACTTCTTTACCACAAGAAGAGGGTGATTTATTTAGAACAACTGAAGTCGCTAATCCTTTTTCTTTCCAGGATAGCCTACCACCGCTACCTCCATTTCTATTTGCGACCACATCACCACTTGGAGTAGGGTTTCCTCCCCTCAATACCGATAGCTTCTCGGAACAGGGCAATGTGCACATCACCTCAAAATCCATCTCTTTTCCCACAACGTCACAACAACAAGTGGCGACTATCCAAGCCACTGTGAAAAACACATCCGTTGGTCCTCAAATATCCCAAAGCATGCCTTCTCAAGGACCAAACATCTCCACCACCCCTCCAACAACCCAAGTCCCAATCACCACCACCATTACCCCTCCACCTGTCACAATGGTTGGCATCATTCCCATTCCACCACCAATCCCACCAAAAGCCAACTCAGCAAATTCATTCATTACCTTAATCCAAACCCTCCAAAAGGCTAACCAACAAAGAGTACTCAAGCAATTGCAGCAAGCACAAACCCAAGCCCAAGCTCAAGCGCAAGCACAAGCCCAAGCCCAAGCACAAGCCCAAGCCCAAGCCCAAGCCCAAGCCTAAGCACAAGCCCAAGCCCAGTAACAAGCACAAGCACAGTACCAAGCGCAATTGCAAGCGATCCACCTGCAAGCCTACCAACAAGCTCTGCAAGACTTTCAAGCACAACAACAAGCTAAACAACAAGCTTTGTTGGCACAACAACAACTTGACCAACAACAAGCTTTGTTGGCGCAACAACAGCTAGATCAACAACAAGCTTTACTAGCTCAACAACAAATTGATCAACAACAGGTTTCATGGGAACAACAGCAGATGGACCAAGAACAAGCATTGTTGGAACAACAGTAGCAAGATCAACAACAAGCATTGTTGACACAAATGCAGGCATACCATTAGGCTTTGAACGCACAACCAAGCTTACAGCAAACGCCCACCAGTACTCTTCCCACCCATCAAATGCCTCGAACACCTCACAACTCATTCATCCCACCTCCCGATCCGAGCAAAGATGTCACAACACAAATCAAACTGCTCTCACAGCAAGTGTTGGACTTACAAGTAGGAAAAACCACAAGGACACCAGGAAATTTGTGCCCTTATCCGTTCAATAGAAGTCTCACCATGGTACCATTCCCAAAGGGATTTGAGATCCCCAAATTTGACAAATACAATGGAACGTGCAACCCTAAAAACCACGTCAGGGAATTTCAGGTGCACAACATGGAGGTCGCATATGATGACACGTACCTAATGCGACTCTTCCCCCAAAGCCTGACTGGTCCAGCTATGGAATGGTTTTCTCGCCTACCCACGGGCATTAAAACATTCAAGGAAATAGTGGAGGCTTTCCTTAAAAATTACGCTTTCAACATGGGTGTGGATGTTAGTCTGGAAGAACTATCAACGCTTAAACAACGAAAAGGAGAGCTATTCGCATCATTCTTTTAAAGATGGTGATCCAAGGCCAATCAGAGCAAGTGGACCATGCTAGAGGAACAACAAGTTTGCACCATCATAGCCAATCTAGATGAAAACTTGGCGTTCTACCTAAAAATGCAGTGCATCACATCGTATGATCAATTGATTCCAAAGGCGCTCAACATCGAAAGAGCCCTAATTGCGCAAGGAGGTGCACCAACATTCACTCCACCCCAAGATAACTGCCCGTCTAACAACTACAATGATAAACCTCAAACCTAGTCGAGGAATAAAAATATCATGAACGACGACGTGGTTGATGCTAAGGTGGTCATCAGTGCCCCTAAGCAAAATACCCAAAACCATCATCAACCGCAAAATCATAATCACAACAATGTGCAAACTAATGTGGTAGTAGCATAGCCACAACCATCTTCCACCAATCAAATCAATAATGTGGGAAATCAAGAAGGACCACCTCCCCGCAACAAGTTTCCCCCCAAGAGGAAGTTCACAGCTCTTGGTGAATCGATTGAGTCCATAATGAAAAAGTTGGTCAAGGAGAATCTAATCAAAGTCTCTAATTCCGAGTAGTACACGGAACCCATGACCAAGCCGCTGTGGTATAATGATAACCTCCTTTGCGACTTTCACAAAGTCAAAGGACACACCATGGCCAATTGCATGAGACTCAAAAACATCATCCAAGACCTCATTATAAGGTCATCAACATCGAGCAGTCAACCGGAAACCAAGACTATAAAATATACATGAACCTGATGCCGAACCATAATCAAGGGAATAATAAGGGCAAACAAAAGTATGCTAGTGCTAATCTAGTATACGAGGAGATAGTTGGATGCATTGATGAAATGGTCACTGTCATAAATATCAAGAGAGCCAACAATGATTGTGGAATCACCACACTAGGTAGAAAGGTTACCGTTGCTGGGGAACCTGCTAAGACCCCCATTTCCAATACAAAGGCCATCCCCTATGATTACAATGTCATTGACCAGCTGAAAAGAACACCCGCCCAAATCTCCATCATGGAACTATTAAAAATCTCCGCCACCCACAAGAAGATCCTTGATGAAGCACTAGTTGCGTCTACTGTCACCGCCACCCTCGACATAGAGAAATTTCAGGCTATGGTGGGTAACATCGTTACCCCAAATCTCATTACATTTTCGAATCAAGATTTCCCTCCACAGCCATCTCATAACCGTGCACTGCACCTCCAAGTACTAATCCACAAAAAGAAAGTCAAACGAGTCCTGGTAGATCGAGGTGTAGGCCTTAATATTTGTTCTCTAAAACTCATAAAGAAATTGGGATTCACCGAGGATTCCATCAATAAGAACAAAAGCATCACAATAAGGGCGTATGACGACCAAGAAAGGGTATCTCAGGGTACTATCAAAATCTCCATTCAAGTGGGGCCGACAACCATGGAAACCACCTATCAGGTCCTCAACCTTGACCTACCATACAACATCCTCTTGGGACGCCCGTGGATCCATGCAATGAAGGCAGTGGCCTCAACCTATCACCAGTGCATCAAGTTCTCACATTAGAATGAGGAGGTCACTATATATGGGGATCCCGAACCCTTTGCCTACTGCAAAAACTTGGAAGCCAAGTTTTATAAGATTCCCCAAGTACCAAAAAACGATGAAGGCTCATCCACGTCATATGTTGACCTAGCCAACCTTGCTTCCATTTCTGCGACAGAGACACCCGCCATCCCTGACATATCCAAGATTAAGAACATGATCCAGGACAATGGATGCGGTGATTATAGAATGAAGAGAAATGCATTTGTTGTAGGAGAGTTACCACAATCTCCTAGGTCACATGGACAACCCCAACCAGTTCAAACACCTATCCGCACTATTAGAGTAGAACCCTTTGGATTCCACCATTGGGGGGATCTCAATAAGGAGAATGTGGATGAAGAGGACATCTCGAACACACTATACCAAGATGAAAGACCCACTCCCACCATACCCATGGAGGAAACTAATAGAGGGTTACAAATGATGTTTGGTATGGGCTATAACAGGAATGAGAGCTTGCGAAGAAATAGTGATGGGCGATTGGAGCCCATCATTGTAGAAAGAAGAATGCGAAACCTTGGCCTCGGATATACTCCTCCGAGTATAATTGTACGTGGAAGAGGTACTCCTAGAAGGGCAATCAGGTCCTCTCCTCAGGTAACAACAACCACTCCTAGACCACCTGTTTGCTTAGGTATCCCACTCGATAATTACACCTTTGACATCACTGATGTTTGTCCTAGTAGTGACAATGATGATACCATAGCAGGTCTTCCTAGGATTTTCAAAGATTCCACCTTGTTAATGATAAATGCCTCCACAGCCGAGTTAAACCAACCAACCCACCGAATCACCTTAGTAGACCCCCAACTCATCGATCACAACCAACGGGGACCACCAATTCTAGACTCATTCGAAAGTGATGAGGTGCTCTTAGAATTTATGGGACTAAGGGATACAATCCCATGTGGGGATCACAAGGCAAGATTCAGCATCACGCTGGACACATAGGCATACTATGGGGAGACGATTGAGTCTTTCAGTCGCAAAAGAAAAATATCAAGAATAAGCTTGGGGTTATTGAGTGAAAACCACACTGTGGCACTCTCTAACCATAAAACAGTAAAAATAAAGGACACATCCAATGGTGAAAACCTCTCTAAGGTGCCGAAGGATGAAGGATTCAATCTCCCCCCTACTGCTCTGCATCAAGAGAAATCAGTAGTATCAGAAGAACAGTGCAACCTGGTCAACTTAGGAATGGAGTTAGAACCACAAATCACCTTCTACGCAGAGTCTCTCCTGGTAGAAGAACAGGAACTGTTGGCGGCATTCCTAAAAGAAAGAAAGGTAAATTTTGCATGGACCTATGCTGACATGCCAGGTCTGGATCTTGAAGTAGTGGTTCATCATTTGGTTGTTTACTCCGGAGCAAAACCAGTCAGACAAAAGCTAAGGAAGATGCACCCACAAATAGCCTTGCTCGTCAAAATTGAGCTACAAAAACTTCTGGATGTTGGCTTCATACACCCGATCGGCTATCCAGAATGGGTATCAAATCTTGTACCTCTCTCGAAACCAAAAGGGGCCATCTGCATTTGCACAAATTTCGGAGACCTAAACAAAGCATGTCCTAAGGATGATTTTCCACTACCCAACATTGACATGATAGTGGATATGACGGCCAGACATGAGATGCTATCCCTAATGGATGGCTTCTCGGGGTATAATCAGATAATGATAGCAAAGGAGGACCAGCATAAAACAAACTTTACATGTCCTTACGACACCTACTACTGGAACGTGATGTCGTTTGGGTTAAAAAATGCAAGAGCTACATATCAAAGAGCCATGACACTAATCTTCCATGACATGATCCATAAAATGGTTGAAGATTATGTGGATGACATATTGGCTAAATCAAAGAAAAGGCAAGATCAAATAGCAACTCTAAGTGCAATCTTTGATAGACTAGAACAATACAAGGTCAAACTCAATCCAAAGAAGTGTCTTTGGGGTACAATCAGGAAAGTTATTGGGATACATAGTTTCAATGAGAGGGATAGAGGTGGACCCTGCAAAAGTAAAAGCAATCCTTGAAATGGAAGCGCCAAGAACATTAAAGCAACTAAGAGGATTACAAGGTAGACTCCAGTCCATCCAGAGATTCATAGCACAACTAGCAGATAAACAGATCACCTATTCACACCTGCTTCACAAGGGAGTCGCATTCAGATGGGATGACAAATGCGAGAAAGCATTCAATAAAATAAAAGAATATCTACTTACACCACCTAAGTTGATGCCACCAATTGTCAGGAAACCATTAATCCTTTACATCTCAGCAACAACAGCTGCCCTTGGTGCCCTTTTAGCCCAACATGACGAAAAGGGAACTAAGCGGGCCATCTACTATATCAACAGAACAATGGTGGGGCACGAGCTCAATTACACATCAATAGAAAAGGCTTGCCTGGCACTGGTATTTGCAGCCCAGAAATTCAAACACTACATGCTAGCTCATCAAATCAAGCTGATTGCCAAGATAGACCCCTTGAAATATCTATTGTCAAAAGCAATGCTCACAGGCAGAATGGCTAAATGGGTAATGATACTATCTGAACATGACATTGAATATGTTGAGAGAAAAGCAATCAAAGGACAAGTTATTGTAGACCAGCTAGCATAGGCCCCTCTTTACACAGATAACCCACTTGTATCAGAATTCCTAGATGAGTCCCTTTTCAACCTTGGTGCAGCCGACCACTGGAAATTGTACTTCGATGGTTGCCACACGCAGCATGGATTAGGAGCCAGTGTGTTCTTCATCACCCCGCAAGGAGACTGTATACCCAGATCATATAAACTAGCATTCCCCTGTACCAACAATATTGCAGAATACGAGGCTTTAACCATAGGCCTCAAAATTGCAGCACGGTGGCAAATCATGGCATTAAAGGTCTATGGGGACTCATAACTTATCATCAACCAAGTCAACGGTGAATACCAAATGAAGGATGATAAGCTCGCACCATACAAAAAGGTGGTAGAAAGCCTCAAGGAATCATTCATCGACATCGCCTTTGAGCAGATACCAAGGACAAACAATAGAGCAGTCGATGTAATGGCAAAAATTGGATCCTTACTAAACATCCCTCGCAACGTCTCGAAACACGAATTCCTCGTAGAACAGCTTCTCGTACCCACGTTCGAGGTACCAGAGTCAGAATACGCATGTGAACTCATTGGTCCTGGTGATCTTTGGTATCATGACGTATACACCTACCTAAGGTTAGGAATCCTCCCCACTGATATCACCCCAAACCTAAAGCAAACTTTTGTCAAAAGGTCTTCACGATTCATCATCCTAGGAGAGACCCTCTTCCGTAGAAGTATCGATGGAACCCTGTTACGTTGTTTAAAACCTGAGGAAGCCATGACTGCTCTAACTGAGGTACACAATGGCACGTGCGGTTTGCACTCGAGTGGTATGACCTTGGCTAAAACTTTGTTGGGAACCGGGTACTACTGGCCGACAATGGAGAGAGAGGCACATAACTTTATCAGAAAGTGTCTACAGTGCCAACAACATGGAGACCTCATTCATGCACCAGCTCAAGAACTGCGTCCCATTGTTACACCTTGGCCCTTTTCACAATAGGGGCTCGATCTCATTGGTAAAATCTCACCCACCTCATCCAATGGCCACAAGTTCATTATCACTACCACTGAATATTTCACAAAGTGGGTCGAAGCAATTCCCATGACCTACATCACGAGAAAATAGATATCCAAGTTCATCCTGAACTACCTCATTTTCCAATACGGTGTTCCTCAATCCATTATCTCTGATAATGGGACACCCTTCAAAAATCAGGATGTCTGTGATCTGTGTGAAAAGTTCAAAATCCAACACCGTTTTTCCACCCCATACTACCCACAAGGCAATGGCCAAGAAGAAGCTACAAAACCATTCTAAAAATCCTCAAGAAAATAGTTAACGACTCTGGTCGTGACTGGCATCTGTAGCTAAATCTCGCCTTATGGGCCTATCGCACTAGCATCCGCATGCCAACAGGTGCCACCCCATTCTCCCTGGTCTACAGATCAGAAGCCATCCTCCCCATCGAGATTGAGCTTCCATCATTGAGGATATCATTGCAAAACCTTATCATAGATGAGGAATATAGGGTTACCAGACTGAATGAGTTGGAATTACTAGATGAACGGTGCATGGATACCTTGAATCATCTACAGGTCTACTAGAACCACCTGAAACGGAGCTACAACAAGAAGATCAGGCAACGCACTTTCCAAGTTGGTGACCTTGTGTTGAAAGAAAATCAAAAGAATGTGCCAAACCCAAATACAAAAGGAAAGTTTGAGCCCAACTGGCTAGGACCCTTCATCATCACTGCAAGCTACAAGTCAGGGGCATATCAGCTATCGACACTAGAAGGCGAGCCTTTGTAGGAGCCCATGAATAGTTCACACCTCAAAAAGTTTTATGCCTAAAGAAATTGCAAGGTATGAAACCAGAAAATACAAAAACAATTAGAAAAAGTCCTAAAAAAATGGTTACCTTGATGAAAACCCGGCAAACAGGCATCTTGGCGACAACAAAAAAATAAATCAAAAAATGCAAAAATCCAAAAAAAAATCAGAAAAAGGATTGAAAATAGTAAAGAGAAAAAATTCATCCTCTAGTGTAAACCACTTTGGTGGCGCTTTGGACAGGTACCTTGATGAAAACCTGGCAAACAGGCACCAAGTGTAAATAAAGCACCCCCCATCTACCAGGATTTGCACGACTCACTCATTCCATCGCATATCAATAATTATCCATCCACCCATCCGCTCGCATCCATACCATAACCTGAGCTAGTGTCCATATCATATTCCACCATAGTACTACTTGGCATATTCCTAAGGTCAGTTTGTCCTACCTTTGTTGAAGTAGTCTATCACATCATATAGGGGACATGTTCCCGTATCAGCATCAAATCAGATTCGTGTATATTCTCGTGATCTTCTTCAAAAACATCAAAAATCAAAAACATGTCAAAATATCAGAAAATCTTCAAAAAATTCATCATTGAGTCTTGTTAGTATTTCACTTTGTCAAACTACGTCATCTCTCAACTTGAATGTAGGTAAGGTTGATCTTTGATCATCCCCCGAGATAGTTAGGGTCAGTCCTTAGGCGTCCGTCGCATTGGCAATCCATTTGCCCATCTAGTCTGCATTTTAAGTCAGTCCTTTAAGCAATAAAATGGCAATCCGTTTGTCCATCTTCTCATTAAGTCAAGTTTGTCATCAGTCGAACTACATGGTCTCTGCGTGTATAACGTAGGCAAGGCTAATCTATGGATCAGCTCCCGAGACCCCTAGGATAGGTCTTTAAGTTAGTCTATTTGTTGTAAATCTTGAAAATACCACAAACAGCCTCAAAACATTTAAAAAAACCAAAATGGTGCATCCATTTCATCTCACTTTCACCCGTGATTGTCATCACTCATAATAAATCAATCGTCGCCTTCATCATTTGGTGAGTCAGTCAGAAGCAAGTCTAGCAGGTTCCAAAGTGAACACCTAATCGTTAGAGTCTTAAGCCTAAGTCAGTAAGCAAGCAAGTTGGTTAACTCGGAGTATCAATAGCTTATCACCCAAATCAGTCTCACCAAAACCCTGATCATTACATGTCCTAGGATGAAGCTTTCCTACGATAGGCATAAGCATCAGGTACCCCACAATAGTTAGTCTTGGCTAGTGGTATGAAGAACATTAGCTTGTCTGTTTACTTTATCTTGGTCTTTTTTGACTTATCTTATGTTGCACTCATTTCAAGGACCTCTCGATGATGCCTAAACAAAACAGGTTTAGAGAGAAAGAAATGGGGGAAACGATCATTATCTTTTTATCTGTTGTGCTTGTTGGATATCCTTGTAAAATAATTTGGTCATATATGTTTTGTTTGGTTTGTGGAGATGATGTTTTCGATATCTTGTTGACCAGATAGGAAAGTTTGCTTTTCTGTGTTTTGGTCCGAGATGTTTAGAATGTTTGAACTGCATCCTAAATAAAGTATGTATGTTAAGTGTGAACAAGAATACTCCTATCTAATTGTTGAGTCAAAGTCCATCACACTAGGTACCACGCCATCTTGGTCCTTTATACCTTGATGCATCGTACCTATGTGTGTTATCAAACATAACGCAATTGACCCCTTTGAAAATCCCAATTCCTAGCAATGCAAATCACCATCTCCATCCTAACTAATTCATTAATTATGCGTTTCTTCTATCTTCTTTTCACACTAACATGGTATTATTACCCTGCATCAACATGATCATCAGCATTAAAGCACATTGCATCATATCATTATCTTAAACTATGAGGAATAATATAAATTTTTTATTCTAAGCATCTTAACACAACATTACATCATACATAATCATTTACGTCCATTACCATTTGCATCCATTACCATCATTAAATATGCATTACATCATTAAAATCATAGAAAATATACAAAAAGAAATGCATCCATCAAATACATCACATCACATAAGCATAAGAATAGAAACATCTCATAGCATCATACATTTGCATATTATACATTCGCATATCATACATGTGCACCATACATATCATAAAAAGGTGAATCATCTCATATATATCATCAAAAAATACTTTTATGATACAAATGGATCAGGTGTCCATTGAATACATAGTACAATAAGGCCAAAATACTGCAGCCCGTATGTCAAAAATGAAACAAACTGCCTTGTGATCAAAAGGGGGGCGGGCCCTGCTAGTTGCTGCCCTCCCCATCCTGTCTCTCACCATGGACCTCTGTCGGTCGCTTCCCTATCTACTAGGAGAAGTCTGGCACTCTACGGTCTGATGGTACTACCTATCGGTAATGGTGTCAATAGTACTCGGCCTCTCTGATGGCCTCTCTGTAATCACGAATATCGACTGATCGACCCCGGGATGAGGATGCTACACTCTCTAATTGCCTCTGTCGGCCTACCTCCTGATCCCTCTTGGATTGTGCCTAGTCTCTCTCCACAGTCAAAGCCTGTACCTGCCCCTATAGCTGTTGAATCAACGCATCTCTGTGATCGGGCTGTCCTGCTGGCTGCCCTACTGGCTGTCCTGCTGGCTGCCCTACTGGCTGTCCTGTTGGCTGCCCTACTGACTGCCCTGCTGGCTGCTGCTGAGGATCTACCCTCGACTGACCATCCTGTTCCCCTACTCAGATGGGTGGCTATTATGCCCTGTCCCTGGGAGGTGTCTGATGAGGAGGTGGCCTACCTCGTCCTCTACCCCGCCCTCTACTAGCTGCCCGACCCCTGCGTCTGCGTCATGGGACAATTGTGCCTGGAACTGTCAATCTGAGTGGAGGTCTGAACCAAGCCCTATAAGCTAGAGTGACCCCCGCATCTACCGACCCCTGATCATATGGCCATGGTCGAGCCACTAATTGCCTAAATGAGGACATTGCCTCGACTGTCGGGATGGGCTGGCCCCATGGTGTCTCTCTAGTCATGCGTGCAAAGATGGCCACATTGGTCATCAGGCCTGTCTTGTACCTCCCTAAACTGATGAGCAACCCTGTCCGGAAGATACCTCTCAATCATGGTATGCTCTCGCCCCTGCATCAACCTGTCCTGCCGGGCGAAGAAGAGCTGTTGAACATCATCTTGCCACGGACCAGCACCCATCCACGGTCTCCAGATGAACTCTCTCATCTCATCAAGAACTCGTCGCCAGTGCGGAATACCACCTGCACCAATGAAAGAAAAGTGCATCATTGCCCCACCGTACCGCCAAACAAGGGGATCATCTGTCTCCAGGAGAACTGGTGTGATATCTGGGTGAAGCATTGAGATCCTCTCCCATGCCTAGATGTGCAGTAAGGTAGCTCCAGCCTCGATGAACCTGTTGTCCAAATAAGCAAACTCATGAAGATCCCTGTAGAGGGACACCAGTAGTACTGGTCCCCAAGCGAAGCACTCTCTATGGTGAACCATCTGATCCCACGCTAGTCCCCATCCTAGACTGAAGTATCGACCCCGCCGATCAGGTACTACAAGGCCTGAGATGATAGCGGCAATAATCAATCTGTACGTATGCACGCGGTCGCGGTATAGCTCTAAGTCGATCTGACCGTCGCAAAACTCAATCTCACCCAACTCCATAACCCCGTAACAAGCCTCTCTGCCAACATCTGGATCATAGATGACTCGGGTCCTGTGAATAGGCAATCGGAGGATGCGCCATAAATCCTCAAGGGTGATAGTGGCCTCACTGGTAGGAAGATGGAAGGAGGAGGTCTCACTATGCCATCGTTGTGCTAGATCCATAAGCATACCTAAGTGGGCCTGAACGGGAGGGACATACGCAACATACTAGAGACCAATGGCACCAAGGTGCTCCTAGACCAACTCATGCATATCCCCTAGTCTGCTAAGCACTGACCACCAGTGCTCCCACGAGTAAAGTACACTAGGCTCCTCCTGCACAGGGAAGGCCATCGCATCAGAAAAAATTTTGCATCTCACGTTAAAATTCGCCTTAAACTGGCAAGTGCAGCATAGTTTGGAAAGTTACAAACTGCACCGCCATGGTGGAGTTTGTCATTTCGAAAGTTCCAAAGTTCCCTGCGCGGCGCACTTTTCATATGCGGTCTTGCTTAAGGCAAACCCTAAATTCCTAACTCTGCCACGTGGTGGAGTAAGGGCACGCAATGGACTTTTGGTTAACTAAACACTAAATTGCAAAGTGGCTCACGCGATGCACTTCACATATGCGGTGCAATAGGGGACCGCGCGGTTGCGATAAGACACTTTCCGCGGTGCCATATAGCACTATGCAATTTGTACAAGACTTTGACCCTATTTAATACATGCAAGACGATAAATTTGAAAGTTGGATAGGGGTACATACCATGGGTCTTGCGCCGACTGGCCGCTGGTGCGTCTGAACCCTCTCCGACACATGCCTGGGAATCTATCATTGCGCCATTTCAACCAAGACTCAAAGCTCAAATGTGAAATTTTCCAAAGGTTAAGATTGCAAATGAACTGAAAATGACCCCTCGAGGTCTATTTAAGATTAAAAATTAGGGTTTTTTGACCTAATTTGACATTCCAGAGGGGGTTTTGGTCCCCAGAACCCATTTTCATCCAATCGAGAGTCATTATACATCCCTTCTGGCATTTTAATGCATTTTTCTGGCATTCTGGAGCATTTCTGGCCTGTCGGGCACCATGTCATCTTTTTCGCGAGATCATCCAAAAATTCTAAATTTTTGTCTGATCTCTCGAGGGGGCAATATCCAACAATATCCTTCCACTGGGGCAACAGTGGGGCATCTAAAAAAAATTCAAAAAGAAAAATCTCGGAGCTTTTGATCATAGCAGTTTATTCTTTGAATCAATGCAACAAGTACATTGCTTCAAAGAGGGGCAAAATGTAGACATGGAAAATGTACAAGTTCATTTTGGCACACTTGATCTCGATTACTAACAATGTTTCCTCTTAAATCACATTCTCAACATTTCATCACATTCTATCTCTTGATTTAATAAATCATTATTTATTGGATTAAGTCTTCCTTTTTCAATGATTAAATTAATCAATTAATTTAATTAACCATTGCATCCCTGTTTAATTAAATAATTCATTTTATTTAAATTAAATTCCCTAAGTCATCTTATTAAATTAAATAAATTAAACCTTATTTGATTTAATCTAATATTTCCCTCCTCAGTTAAATAAATCAAAATTATTTATTTAATTAATCATTTCCTCTCAATTCCTGACTTAAATCAATTCATAAATCTAAGTCTAAAATTGTCACATCTCCTAATTCTTCATTAAGTTAATCAAAACATTGATTAAGTTAATCCTTCTCACTAAAATCCTCTAGAGAATTCAAGTTGCACAATAAATCAAATACTTTGATTTATTAATTCTTCTATTTTCCCTCACAAAGCATCAAAAGGGAATATTCCCTCTTTTGAATTCAAAAAGGCCAAGTGGACTTGGTCCTTCCAACAAGGCATTCAATACCTCTTACATGTCCTTGACCTTGAGCCAAGTGACATTAACTTCACTTCTCTTCCCCCTTCAACAAGTCAACTCACCATTTCAAATTCAAATTATGCATTTATCATGCACATTGGCCAAAATGTGCTCATTCCTCATCCAATCACATGTGGACAAGTGGCACAATGCCATTGGATTATCTTTTGTCCCACATTGCTTAATCTTGCTCAGTTCTTCCAAATTGAAGTCTATAAATTGGAGACTCTTCTCCTCAATCTTCATCCATAATTCATATACAAAGTTACTCTCTACAATTGAGAACTAATTTTGCTCATTTCATCCATACATTCCTCACATTTTCACATTTGCACCAAGGTTATGCTCAAATCTCTTTGGAGATTTGACCATTTCAAGATTTACATATCATTGCTACTTAGGAATTGGGAAAGGGCCAATTGCAACACATCATTGGCACCAATTCCCCCATAAGATCATCATTCTATTGGCTAGATTAGGATTTACTTTCATATTATCTAAGTTTTGTTCTTCATTTCCTATACTAGTTTGAATAGGTGGATTTCATGGGGAATCCTTCATATTTGCATGCATTTTGATCTAACACTAACAATGTTTGTCGTCTTTGTGCGATTGCAGGTTTAGGGGTTCACAGTTGATAGTTACAAAATTTATCAATACTTATAAATTTTATTTATTCTCCAAGTTAACATCATCCTCCAAAGAAAAATCTCGGTTGATCTCCCTTATAATAGTGATTCGAGTGACACACTTTGAGAAATGTATAATTATTTATACCATGTTCTTTTTACTCTAACCATTCCTAACATTGAAGGTGGTGACAATCGTGCACCAAGGTCTTATATTTAGGCTGTAAAATTCACTAAAAATATATTATATTATGGAGGAAAACCAATCTATAGACATCTAAAATTAATAGTTTCTCAATTCTAATTATCTCTTCTATCATCAATCATTGTCATTTGATCAATTACTTTATTTCCAACATCTATATTAATTAAATAATATTTTTTATAATTTAATTAAGATTTTCTATTGACTATGTTATCCTTCTTCCTCATCTAAAATAATCTCTCCAAGTCACTCCTAAGGTCTAACCATTGGTAAATATTTGTCTAATAATTATTTACCTAAACATTATCTCCCCTTTTCCTCTCAAATTAAATAAATATTCTTATTTATATAATTTTCTATTTTATCCACCTTAATTATCTACCATAATCTTCATTTACCATCTAATCCATGTCTAATCAAATTTTCACATGGGTATATCAATAAATAATGAAATGTGGTACTTGATACATGAGGTTAATCTTCCATTCTCCATAAGTCCAAATTTTAGATTCCCCATGTACTTGGAGTATATAATACTTCACAATCCACCTCTTTAAATCATTCTAAAGTACCTCACAGTACTCCATCAAATCCATGCCATTCAATTTCCCCCAAGCTCAATTTCTACTTTTCATTCTCCTACAATCTTGGATCCTCCCATTTAAAAAAAGCTTTATTGGCTACTTTTCCACCCCTCCTTCCTTGATAGTGTTGAACACTCTGAATACTGAGAGAGGGGTGAGTCAGTATTCTATTAAACCATCCAATCATTAAGCATCCAATTATCAAAGCATACTTAACTGCAATAAGAATTGAAATCATGAAACACCCATAACACACATAACATATGAACACCATGATTTTTACGTGGAAAATCCAAAAAGGGAAAAGCCACGATGAGGATAAGCTCACAATATATATTATAACTGATTATAAAATATTATAGAAAGAATCACTACCAGGTGGATTCACTATCCAAGTGAACTCCTATTCATAGAGAAAATAAAGATAAAAGGAAGTGGCTTCAAATCCAAGATTTAAACTGATAGAAAGTGTATCTGACATATGTTGGATTCAGTTCCTTTGAAGCTCAAAACATAGACTTAATACTCTTCATCCAAATCAGATTAGAAATCTCTACTCTGCTCTACATTCACACACCTCTTCTCAACTTTCACAACTTATTCGCTCAACTCTAAAAAAATTCACATCACTGCTTGTATTCAGATCATGTATACATTACAATAAATATCCTCAAACTCAAAAAATCCTTGTATATATACCAAACTTCATCACAAACATCAATTAGGCCAACCTAATTAGATGTACCCCTAAAACATACAAAATGTGCATCGCCATCACCTAATTTTAATCAAAATACCTTTGGACCCCATTTTTTTTTGATATAGGTCAACATGGACCTATAATATCTCCTTCTTACATTCGCATTACATATTTAATCTCTACAACTCTTTACATAAATTAGGTCGACCAGACATAGAACCTAAAAGAAAAATACTCCAACTAATCATCACCATAGGACATGTGGACCTCAAAATATCATGCCAACTAGAAAATATGATGTATTGAAACCTGTTAACATTCTCCCAAATCCACAAGGTCTAACTTAGATTCGCAGAGGACTGCATATTGGATAAGTCATATCCATTTCACAAAAAAATGTGTAAACCTTATATGTCGATTTTCTGTTACTTGTATCTTTCGAACCACTTATCCAAATCAGATGAAATTTTGAATGAAGATGCTATTGATGTCCATGAATAACATATTCAAATCATAAAATTAAATCTATAAGGGCGAACAAATTCGGACCAAAATACCAGAGGGCTCTATGTATTGAAACTATTGGTGTAGGCAGTTAGCAAAAATACTTGATTGTTTCTGTGTGTGGATCAAACCTTCTTGAAAAATAACTTTTCTACAATCATAATGTTGATATCCATCATGTAGTGTTGACATCAATGACAACTCATTAATGACAAGTTTACAATTAAAAGATTTAAAGCTGCTTTTTGCCTTTTCACCCACTATGTCAACTTGCCAATGTGCAAATTTTCCATCTAATCCATGTCTAATCAAATTTTCACATGGGTATATCAATAAATAATGAAGTTTGAATCACCCAAGTATCCACAAGGATCCACTTGTCATAACATGTACATGAAATGTGGTACTTGATACATGAGGTGAATCTTCCATTCTCCATAAATCCAAATTTTAGATTCCCCATGTACTTGGAGTATATAATACTTCACAATCCACCTCTTTAAATCATTCTAAAGTACCTCACAGTACTCCATCAAATCCATGCCATTCAATTTCCCCCAAGCTCAATCTCTACTTTTCATTCTCCTACAATCTTAGATCCACCCATTTCAAAAAAGCTTTATTGGCTACTTTTCCACCCCTCCTTCCTTGATAGTGTTGAACACTCTGAATACTGAGAGAGGGGTGAGTCAATATTCTATTAAACCATCCAATCATTAAGCATCCAATTATCAAAGCATACTTAACTGCAATAAGAATTGAAATCATGAAACGCCCATAACACACATAACATATGAACACCATGATTTTTACGTGGAAAATCCAAAAAGGGTAAAACCACAATGAGGATAAGCTCACAATATATATTATAATTGATTATAAGATATTATAGAAAGAATCACTGCCAGGTGGATTCACTGTCCAAGTGAACTCCTGTTCATAGAGAAAAGAAAGATAAAAGGAAGTGGCTTCAAAGCCAAGATTTAAACTGATAGAAAGTGTATCTGACATATGTTGGATTCAGTTCCTTTGAAGCTCAAAACATAGACTTAATCCTCTTCATCTAACTCAGATTACAAATCTCTACTCTCCTCTACATTCACACACCTCTTCTCAACTTTCACAACTTATTCGCTCAACTCTAAAAAATTTCACATCACTACTTGTATTCAGATCATGTATATATTAAAATCAATGTCCTCAAACTCAAAAAAACCTTGTATATATACCAAACTTCATCGCAAACATCAATTAGGCCAACCTAATTAGATGTACCCCTAAAACATACAAAATGTGCATCGTCATCACCTAATTTAAATCAAAATACCTTTGCACCCCATTTTTTTTTGATATAGGTCAACATGGACCTATAATATTTGCTTCTTACATTCGCATTACATATTTAATCTCTACAACTCTTTACATACATTAGGTTGACCAAACATAGAACCTAAAAGAAAAATACTCCAACTAATCATCACCATAGGACACGTGGACCTCAAAATATCATGCCAACTAGAAAACATGATGAATTGAGACCTGTTAACATTCTCCCAAATCCACAAGGTCTAACTCAGATTCGCAGAGGACTGCATATCGGATAAGTCATATCCATTTCACAAAAAAATGTGTAAACCTTATATGCCAATTTTCTGTTACTTGTATCTTTCGAACCACTTATCCAAATCAGATGAAATTTTGAATGAATATGCTAATGATGTCCATGAATAACATATTCAAATCATAAAATTAAATCTATAAGGGCGAACAAATGCAGACCAAAATACCAGAGGGATCTATGTACTGAAACTATTGGTTTAGGCACTTAGCAAAAATTCTTGATTGTTCCTGTGTGTGGATCAAACCTTCTTGAAAAATAATTTTTCTACAATCATAATGTTGATATCCATCATGTAGTGTTGACATCAATGACAACTCATTAATGACAATTTTACAATTAAAAGATTTAAAGCTGCTTTTTGCCTTTTCACCCACTATGTCAACTTGCCAATGTGCAAATTTTCCATCTAATCCATGTCTAATCAAATTTTCACATGGGTATATCAATAAATAATGAATTTTGAATCACCCAAGTCTCCACAAGGATCCACTTGTCATAACATGTACATGAAATGTAGTACTTGATACATGAGGTGAATCTTCCAGTCTCCATAAATCCAAATTTTAGATTCCCCATGTACTTGGAGTCTATAATACTTCACAATCCACCTCTTTAAATCATTCTAAAGTACCTCACAGTACTCCATCAAATCCATGCCATTCAATTTCCCCCAAGCTCAATCTCTACTTTTCACTCCTACAATCTTGGATCCTCCCATTTCAAAAAAGCTTTATTGGATACTTTTCCACCCTTTCTTCCCTGATAGTGTTGAACACTCTGAATATTGAGAGAGGGGTGAATCAGTATTCTATTAAACCATCCAATCATTAACCATGAAATTATCAAAGCATACTCAACTGCAATAAGAATTGAAATCATGAAACACCCATAACACACATAACATATGAACACCATGATTTTTACGTGGAAAATCCAAAAAGGGAAAAACCACGATGAGGATAAGCTCACAATATATATTATAATTGATTATAAGATATTATAGAAAGAATCACTGCCAAGTGGATTAATTATCCAAATGAACTCCTATTCATAGAGAAAATAAAGATAAAAGGAAGTGGCTTCAGTGTCAAGATTTAAACTGATAGAAAGTGTATCTGACATATGTTGGATTCAGTTCCTTTGAAGCTCAAAACATAGACTTAATACTCTTCATCCATCTCAGATTACAAATCTCTACTCTGCTCTACATTCACACACCTCTTCTTAACTTTCACAACTTATTCACTCAATGCTACAAAAAATTCACATCACTGCTTGTATTCAGATCATGTATTTATTAAAATCAATGTCCTTAAACTCAAAAAAACCTTGTATATATACCAAACTTCATTGCAAACATCAATTAGGCCAACCTAATTAGATGTACCCCTAAAACATACAAAATGTGCATCATCATCACCTAATTTAAATTGAAATACCTTTTCACCCCAATTTTTTTTGATATAGGTCAACATGGACCTATAATATATCCTTCTTACATTCACATTACATATTTAATCTCTACAACTCTTTACATACATTAGGTCGACCAGACATAGAACCTAAAAGAAAAATACTCCAACTAATCATCACCATAGGACACATGGACCTCAAAATATCATGCCAACTATAAAACATGATGTATTGAAACCTGTTAACATTCTCCCAAATCCACAAGGTCTAACGCAGATTCGCAGAGGACTACATATCGGATAAGTCATATCCATTTCACAAAAAAATGTGTAAACCTTATATGTCGATTTTCTATTACTTGTATCTTTCAAACCATTTATCCAAATTAGATGAAATTTTGAATGAAGATGCTATTGATGTCCATGAATAACATATTAAAATCATAAAATTAAATCTATAAGGGTGAAAAAATGCGGACCAAAGTACCAGAGGGCTCTATGTACTAAAACTATTGGTGTAGGCACTTAGCAAAAATACTTGATTGTTCATGTGTGTGGATCAAACCTTCTTGAAAAATAAATTTTCTACAATCATAATGTTTATATCCATCATGTAGTGTTGACATCGATGACAACTCATTAATGGAAAGCTTACAATTAAATGATTTAAAGCTTCTTTTTGCCTTTTCACCCACTATGTCAACTTGCCAATGTGCAAAGGAAATTTAATTGACAAGTTTAATTAATCAAAGATAAATAATTTCCCAACTTACAACATGAATTTCAAACCAAAATTAACTCACTCTAAAATTGTAAAATTATCAACAAAATTGAGCCTCTTTTGATTGACACAAGATTGTCAACTGCCATGGATGCTCCTGCATTAGAAACCTATGGTAGAAAAGAAATTTTTCATGAGTGTGACCCATAAAAAATTGTAGATCCAATTCTCATTCTGAATCCATCTTGTTTTCTTATTCACCTAAAACTTCTTTCTTACCTATCCTTGTAACTTGATGTCTCTTCTAGCTTTCAATCCTCCTCTCTTCCTTCCTCTTTTCACAAATTCCAACTCCCACCAATTTGCACTATGAATTGTTGGAAAATAATAATCACCAATTTTATCTTCTTCAATAAAATAAGGAAAATCATGCATTGCCTCTCCCTCTATTATCGCTACAACAAGTGATTCATTTTCAACCTCTATTTGTTCCATGTGTTTCTCCTTCCCTATATCTCCTGAAAAGAAAATTTTCAGCTACAAATTTAATGTTAGTAACACAATCAAAATACACATCCTTTGCATCCCTCTCCTTTGTATCCATTTCAATGTTAATAACACTATCAAAATATTCTTCCCTTCCACCCTGCAATAAACCATCATCCATACAAGTATCTTTATCACATGAGAAATCATTAACTAATGCAAACATAAGGTCACCAGACAAATCAACATTCACTTTCTCACCTTCTTCCTTAATTACAACTGTAGCACCTTCATTCAAAAATATACTCATTGCTGCAATATCTTCTTATACACTAATTTTATCATGCTCAAGTAAATTAGATTCAACTACATTCTCACAAAAATCAAATTTTACCTTCTCTTTCTCCTTTGAAAACTTCACTTTACCTTTCTTAAGTCCAATCCATATTGTTTCAACTTGCATCAACAAATCAAAATATTCATCCTCATCCTCTCCTACTAACTGTTTAACTCCATTAACCAAACAATTTCTAGTTTTAATACATACCTTTCCTTCTTCCTTACTCAATGGCTTCAACTTATGTGTGATTCAATCTTTCATCAAGGAGTATGTATTGGCATACCCATCATGCACTGTGCACCTGTCAAATTACCAAGGCCTCCCCAATAACAAGTGACAAACATCCATAGACATTATATCACATAAAAATTCATCATGATGATCAAGTATCTTAAATTTTACTCTAGAAATTATTCATTTACCAAAAATTTATGATCATCTTGCAACCAACAAATCTTGTATGGTGTAACATAGATTTTGGTACCACCTTAGGGTTCTCTAACACTTCTAGGGATTTTCACCTAAAAGGATAGAGAGGGATACCGAAATGCTATTTTTAACATTCAAAGATTAGGAGTAGATGATGTGTAGTGTGTGTGATGTAAAATTTTTCTAAATGGAAGGATCTAGATGCTAGAAATTGATAAAGTGATGGAATACTAATGCTAAACTTAGAAAGTGAGCTATGCTTGAAATCTTATTATGATATACAAATAACAAAATAAACATAAAAAAATTATTACAAAAATGAATAGAGATGAAGGGGTGCACCTGGAAATGAAATGTGATGCAAATAGGCTGTGAAAACTTTTAGAATTTACTGAATATGTTGACTAGGACACTTGTGCCAATCTAGGCAACTTAGTCCCGAATCTAGAAAAACTGCCCAGGAACCCATTTCTGCCAAATGGGTGTCCAAATCTACAAAAACCTCCAAAAAGTAGGTTCAGTGGGACTAAGTAGCCATTCTTGGAGACTTAGTCCACTTCTGAATTTCTAAAAATCAGAGAGTGGAAATGGAAGCCCTTGGTTCTTCACAGGTGTCTGCTTCTGAAATTTTGATTTTCGAACCTGAAAGTGACTTTTTGTAGATGTTTTTCCCTAGCCAACAAGGAAATGTCTTCGAAAAATTTTCAACCTTGTCTTAAATGGTTTCTATGGATATTTATATACCCCCATGCTCCCTTCAGGTTAATTTTGATGTCTTGCCCGACTTCTGACCGCTTCCAATGATTTTTCAAAGCCTCCCGACAATCTTTCGATGCTATTGACCAAATGCCACAACGTGTCACCAAAGCGCCCATCAAAGGGGAGCTTCCCTTCCCTTCTCTTTCAGATCCCAACTGCCTACCACGTAGCCTTCGCTCATGCAAAATTTTGGTAGGCCCCTCAAGTTATGTCGATAACCAAGACATTGCCACATGTCTTCTCATTGCAAGCTCTCATCAAAGGATGAAGGGGATGAACTGCGGGTTGCAAAATGCTACCACATGTTCCTTCGGTGCAACTGCATACAAAGAGAGAAGTAGTGCAATCACCAAGCTACCATATTGCTATGTGCTCTTACTGCTTTTGCTAAGAGGTGACACTTGTTTACACAGTGTTGATCAGGACCACTACCATCATTTGCAAGGAATGTATCTGGATGGTAGGCAACTGGGTTCATGCTTAGAAATTTTTATGTTACAACGACCGTGATGAATCATTGTTTTAAGCATTATGATTCATGATGAGATATCTTTTACGATATTTCAAGCGGTGGAGGCCGTTGGCTATATATACTGCTTCTCCTAGAGGAGTAAAAAAGTTGGTTGTATTTTACGAGTTAGTTATTAGTTAGTTAGTAGGTAATTTTAAGAGTAGTGATTGAAGAGTTGATTATTGCTAGTTTGAAATAACTATAGAAGGATCAGGAAGACATCAGGCCTTTGTTTTGTTTGATAACTGTAAAAGAATCACAGACCGTGCCCTCATAATTTGGCCTTTATGTCTCTTAACTATTTATAACACTATACTGTGTTGTTTCTAAATATTTGTTTGCAACTTCAATGATTTGAATGGAATGCTGATTTAGAACCATGTCTTTGACTCTTTCTTTTTAGTATAGCTTTGTGCAAATTATTTTATGTCATGAAATAAACAATTCAGGTCTTTCCCTTTAATGGTCTTTATTTCGAGCATAGCAGATTGTTGAACGAGCCTTAGATCATATTTGCAAGATAGATCTACCGTGCCTTACATCTAAACCTTGGCACATCGCCCTAGTTAGATATTTTTATTTCATATCTATTTTATTTTTCCATTCAAAACCCCAGTTATAGAAGAGCTAACTTCTTTAAAATTCGAAGGTCACTCAGTTTAGCGCAATAGGTCCCCCCTTTAACTGAGTTTTCCACAAAAGTCTGTTACCTTACCAATTTTTTGCATCAACAGTTTTTCTTTTTTCTTGGCACACCCGGTGGGACATTTCAAAAAGTGCTTAAACCTTAAGAAATTATATGAGCCACAAACCTATCACAAGATCCCAAATGATAAACAAACCTGGTTTGTTAGTTCCACCGTTAGGGTTAGTACCAACTAGAACCTGTCACATAAACGTCTCAAACTCTTCACCAACCATGCTACCTAATGCCAACCAGAATTATCTGGCATGGGATGTCGAAAGTCCTCTTAGAACACCTATAGCACCAGTCATTTGGGCCCCCATCCCAGTCTCTGCTCTCAAATCTATCCTTAAGTTCACCGAAGATGGTTCAAGAACACCATCCGAACATCTGCAAGATGTGGTGGATGTATGTTTGGTACACAAAGTTACGGATCAGAACATAGCACTAAGGTTACTTGCAGCTTCTTTAAGAGGAAAAGCATCAGATTGGTATCGGACTCTACCAACTAACTCTATTGACACTTGGGATCAGCTTGGAGATCCTTTTTATGAAAGATTATCAAACAATGGAGATAGGTCTTCCCAACATCATCAGCTAGAGATCATCGAACGAGCTCCATTTGAGGCCCTAACCAACTTCAATGCTCGGTTCAACATAACTTGGCAAAGAGTTCAAGCTGCAATCCACTCGCCACTCGATTCGAAATTCATGTTCTACCTAAAATCCATCAATGTTGATATCTCAATGATGATCTAGTCACTTAGCAGAACCACTCTACTAGACGCATATAACATCACAATCAAAGTAGAGAACAATTTGATCGATGCCAAAAAATTGCCACCTCGGCCCATCATGCCTATATTCCCTAAAGTGCCAGTTCATGCCCAAGTGACACCAACAACTACACCAGTTGCTCCTCCACAATTTTTGTAAACATATGCAAGCGCACCACAGAACGTCACAACTGGTTCATCGAAAGATGAGACAAGCGACATAAAGGAAATTTTGTGAGCTATGGCCAACGAGATAACTATCATCAAATGCAACCAGGCTACTCCTTCAAAGCTGACCTATCAGAATTATCAGGGTGGAAGGCCCTCTTACCAACAAAACCAATTCCAAGGAGGCACCCGCTAGAATTTTCAGGAACCAACGACAAGTCAAATAGTACCGGTACCCATTCCATTACATAACGCCAACCAAAGTTCTAACAAAGAGCTGACTATAGGAAAAAATAATTTGATCGATGATGGTAACCCCTAGTTTTTTCCTTGCGATGATTTGCATATGCCCCAAAATTTCCCACACGACAATCTACAACAGAAGGTAGCAAAGCAGCATAGTCAAGGCACAATATCGAACAATGGATATTATGCATATAATTCTCTACAAATGGAAAATGTAGTACTCACCACTCAAATACAAGGAATGTCTCTTGAACAAGAGACTGACATAGCTCCAAACCATGCCCTCTTTTCATGGATGGAATGAGAGGAAGCGGTGTTCACCTTCAAAGCATCCATTTTCGAAACCCTACAAGTGCAGTCCAATTACAACATGTGCTTCAAAGGGAGACTCACTGATGAAACAATCATCCCGCAATTGGTCAATCGACAGTCTAAAAATTATCCTCACCACTAGAATAGTGCCCTTATGATAATAGCACAAATCCTTCCGCAAAAGAAGACCATAACCACTAGAACTAAGGAGCAAAAGCAATAGAGTCTGCCACCATTGGATGTGGTAGAAGAGTTAAAAAAATCATCCGCTAATGTTTCCCTATGGGAAATCCTAGCTATGCCAGAACAAAATATACTACTACAAAGGGCCCTTAAAGAAGACTCGATCATATAACCAAAGAAGCAATCACTTCAGGAGCAAATTGTTGAACTATTTCAACCAGCCAAAGTTCTTGTGAATACCATGGAAGAAGCCCCCCATAAAGATCTTGAAGAAGAATCAGCATTCAAAATCGGTGAAGAAAAACCAAAGCCAAGGCTGTTTCTCTTAACCCTTATTGTGGGTAAGAAATTACTGCATAATTCCATGATTGAATCCGGTGCCAACACCACAGTCATGCCCAGGCTAATAGTTGAAACCCTGGGATTAAGCTATGAACCTTTGAATAAGAGATTCATACAAATGGATGGGAATAAGGTCAATATTGTGGGCATCGTTAAGGACCTTCCGTTAACTTTGTTTATCTACCCAAATATCACAGTCAAGAAGGATACCATGATCATTGATATCCCTCCAATTTTTAGTTTATGATTGTCTAGAGAATTCACTTTCAAGCTAGGTGGATACCTTTCTTTAGATTGGTCACACCTAATTATAAGAACCAAGCATGGATCCAAAATGAAACTAAAGTCTAAACCATTGCATCCCGAACATGTTGCAAACAAAGCTAGGACAACCTTTGAATCAACTCACACTTCCATAACCAAGGAGGAGATGTACTGCACAAAGCTTCTAGAAGATGAAGAAATCACTAGAGATCGAATTGATTAGGAGGAGGTTCTCCTAAGCGAGTTCAGTGACAAAGATCCTTTTAGAAATTATCATGCCACTAAACTAGGAACTTATGTCATTTATGATGAGGATCAAGCAATCTCGAAAGTGGCACAAAAACCCAAAGTCTTTTCAGCGACTGAACTATGGTTGCTACATTCTGATGGTGCAAGGTACGAGATCGGTATGGAAGCTAAAGTATACTTGACTTCCCAAAGTAGGGAGGATACAATCATGTCTCTCTGACCCCATTTTTCTTGTCCCAACAACAAAGAATATGAAGGTCTCATATTAATTTTGAGTCTGACAAAGCAAATAGACATCAAGCAAACGGATCGACTTGGGATTTCTGAACTCAGGATTTTTGAAATAATCAACAATCAAGTTCAGAATATCAATACTAAAAAGGATGGCCATGCAAGATCCTCCGAAGGAAAGGTCCGGGACCTGATTAAGAGCTTTGGAACTTTCAATATTGAGGTCGTTCTTCAAGAACAAAATAATGATACAAAAGGCTTGGCCGAAATCGGAAAAAGCAAGGGCAATCAAGACACGCAACAAGAACTCCATGAACTTCCAAAGAGTTTGGTCCCTTCAGAAAGTTCCCCTTTTGGCAATACTAGAAATAATAAGAGGAAGTTTGTAACAAATGAAGGTGATTATATGGATGGTCAAATTAGAAAGGAAAATAATCTTAAAGTCCGAAAGAACATCCTACATCAAGGTGAAGAAGGATGCATACATTTACATTTTTCAAGAGAAATTGAGCAATTGTTGGCTTGGTCATATAAAACTCTCAGAGAATATGATCCTGGCATCATCCAGTCTATGTTTCAACCAGAGAGAGACTTAATCGACATGCCAAACTAAAGGTCTAGTGAATCTCAGGATTAAAGCTTCAATGAAGCCTAGCATTTGGACTTTCACCCTCTTTCTGATCTGAAAGAAGAATGGAGATATCCGCCTATGTATCAATTTCAAGGGTCTAAACCAAATGATAGTAAGAAACCCCCCACCACTCTCTATGTAATCAATCAGCGTGGCAAGAGCAAATGTTTTTTCTCTACGAGATAGTTGTTTAACCCAAGGGCTGGATGGTAAGAGTATGGTGATAAAATTCAGTCAACAGGGGTCAAGAACCAACCGGCATGAGAAATATGACGGTAAGGAGGGTCCGCCCATAATGATTCAAGCGACTCAAGGTGTTCGAATAAAAGAGCATGAAAAGAGAAATGCCAAGGGTTCCCATCAAGGGAATTCACTTTAAAATTCTATATAGTTCAATTAGACGATTCTACCGTGTAAATATGTAATTACTATGATTATTTTCCTCTCTTTGTTCTTTTTGTTTGGTTGGTATTCTTAATCCATTATACAACAAGGACTCACATTATGATAGCAAAAAATAATAGAAGTACCCGAAGAAATGAAAATTATGCAACAAGACAGGGATGTTAAATATAAGATACACCTTCATTATATTGGTATACTTCAAAAAATACAATAGAAAAATGGCCCAGAGGCCACTCTTTTAGAGTAGTATATACTTATATATATATGCTATAAAGCCTTTTCCAGGCTATATACAAAAAGACTAACAGAGTTTCGGTCTTAGGCAGAAAAGAGTGGATTTTTAGTCTTGGGCAGAAGCAGCAGCAGCATCATCTAGCACCACCTCATCCTCAACAACACCATCAGAAGAAGTGATGACAGGTGGGAACACCAGGTTCCTAAAGTCAGTGTACCAGTCAATATTGTAAAATGGCACCACATTGTACATCTGGAATAGAAAGTGGCATGCACAGGTAACCTTCTGACGATGGACTTCTTGTGATTGAAGGCATAAGCTGCTCAAGAATGGCAGCCATGGGACAACCACATCCTCTTTAATGAACCTATGAAGGTCACCCACAGTTAATATCCCTTCATCAAATGTTGCATTTTCCACCACCTCCCTGAGACCGTTTAGGTACTTCTTCTGGAATATTTCGGTCACCAAGCAGATGATAAGTGGCTTAGGGACTTGAATATCAAGCAATGATTCCACGAAATGAGAGAACACATCAATATTTACTCTATACTTATCTTCATATTCAAGGAAATCTCGACCCAGGACCCATTTCATAGCTACAATGACCAAAGAATGTTTGTTCTTCATCATCCTCCTCAGACACTTGCTCAAAATTTTGCCAAGAAAGGCCATTTGTGGTTTATGAGAGGTCAGCCTGATCGAGGTATCCATGATGTCAACTACTATATGATTGTCAAGCAATGACCCTATATAGAGAACCAAAGTCCGAACTCTATAGAAATGCTAAGAAAACCGCAATTGCCAAAGGCTAAACTACTCACCTAATGTTGTTTCTGCTAAATTGCTAAGTATGATTTTGCTACTAAATAGACGCCTATTTATAGAAAGGTAGGGATAAGCACAATAGTTCACATGCCATAAGCATGAGGTTAACCAGACACTGCCTCAAACACCGAACCAAGGCTCATTCGAAATTCTCACCAATTTGCGTCTATAGGTATGCTTTGTTGCATACAAAATCAAGGCAAGCTAATTAATTAGCACAAGCTATTGGTAGTATTTGATGGTAGCTTTTCAACTAGACGGTGAGGTGTTTTCCTGATAGGTGTTCCTCACTACCCAAGAAAAGATGTAGATCTATTTGAGGCGTATCGAATACCTTGGAATAATCATTCCATTTAGGGGTATTAATTAACACGGTATGCAATGCTTGGATCGTCTTCAGATTGCCAACTCAATTTCCAAGACAAATCAAACTATGGGTTGTAAGTACCTGGAGTTAATATGAAGACTTGTCATTTCAAAATGACAAGTAGTTCGCTTCACACAAATTCAAAGGTTGGCAATACATGCCGAATTTAATGCAGAAAAAGCAACTAACATCTACCACTTCAAGAAGGATAGAAAAGCTAAGTCTTGCATGTGTTTGTTTAAAACAATGAAAGTTTTTTTTTGATACAAGAATCGTGCAAAGAATGATTAGAGCACAGAGTTGCAAAGAAGTGAGTAGCAATTTTTTAGTTCAGATAAAAATGGCGTTCATTGTCCCTGAAGTAGCCCAAAACCCACAAATGAGTGAGCTTGGTGAAGCATCACAAAGCTTGGCCAATGTGATAATCACCGCACCCATGGCCAATATTTTTGAGGAATAGAAGGCCTATGCTACGCCTAGGATCCTAGAAAAACCAAAATGGTTTCACATGTGGCCAGCCAAGAAAGGTCCACTCACAGATGCTAACTTGGTAAAAGATGAGTGGGATAACATCTATGACCCCGAGCTCAAGACTAACCCTAATGGCCTAAGGGAAGCTTCTTTCTCTAGGATGAAGAAATCCCACAAAAATCAAATACCATTCAAGCAATGGCACTGCAGACTTCCCCAATACATGGTCCCTTATGTGCACCACTACATGGAAATAAGTCATGAAAGTGTTTGATGCTTCAATTCGAAAACCGATGCCATTGAAGGAAGCAGGCTAAGATTCATGCTAATGTTGGAAATATGTGCCTCAATCTAGCTGGCTTGTACCACTTTGGTCTGGGGGACCTCATGTGTTCAACTTATCTTTGTTGCCAAGACTTTGTCCAGTCGGCGGGACTCCTGGTGGCATTCTGGCAACGGCCCGACGAGTCTGGCTTGGCAGCATTCTTTATCGGTTGGCATTTTCTATCGGCGGGAGGTTTTGTGTTGTTCCACTGATGGGCCGATGCGGTGAAGCATTCGTATATCGGTGGGTGACATTTCATGTCCCACCGATATGTCGATATGTGTTGAGCGGTTGAAGTTGGACCAAGCGACGATGAACTTGATCAATGGCCATGGTGGAGTTGATCTAACAATGCTCATTCTGTTCCATGCCCCTTTGAGGGAATTAACATTGAGGACCTTTTTGCCGAGCAGAATTGCTTGTGTGTTCGACGTGTGGCAGTGAGTTAAGCGGTGTTCGTTGCGAAAGGATGGTGGGTCTCGAGTTACTTTATGCGCTATGTTGCCGATGTGTGACACTTGTTGAAATTTCAGAGAAAGGCCATAGAATATTATGGATTCCTTTTGAGATGCCCCGAAGGTGCTCTAGTGGCTTACACGTGGTTCGGTGGGACCTAATCGTGTTCTAAGCGGAGCGCGAGGGTGATGGACACTTGTCAGAAGTGAAAGCTTGTTTCGAGCAAGCTCGAGGGAATATTTGTGATTCCCTCCTTGATGCCCCAGAAGTCCATGAGCAGTGGATGCATGTCTTGGTAGCCCCGACTGTGGAAGTGGCTATGTTTGCAAAGGCGGATGCCTCCTAACCGTGGATTATTTGGCTAGTGGTCTCGCAAGGGTTCGCTAGTTGTTGGCGGTTGTTTGGCTAATTGCCATACCATGAGGGCTTTCCCCTTGGCTAGCGATAGAGCTATTGACCCCCTGGCCTTAGAGGTTTGATTGATGGTTAGCGATGGAGCTCACGTTGACTAATTTACAAGCGGAGGATGAACAACAGTGCAAAACGTGCCAAAATCTCATTGGTTGATTTTGCATCATTGTTGCAAATCAAAGGCTAGTGGTTGAAAGCTTGGGCACTTGTCTCAAGGGGTTTGATCAGAGATTAGAATTGATTGTAGGTTAGCTTGATGTTAGCTTCTAGGGTGGTGCATGCAACCCGAGATGATGAAGCTTGTCAGTGGGGTATTATGAAACCCTGATGGTCATTTGGTGTGTATGCGATTTTGATCAAAAGCTGGAAGGTCGGCCTGAGGCCGATGGAATGCCGATTGATGCTGAGCTAGAAGGCAAGGCTGGATGCTGATCGATAGTAAGTCAAAGCTAAAAAATCTAAAGTTGAAAGCAAAGAGAGCTGATAAAGATTAGATCAAAAGATTGAATGATCGGTGGATCGACAGATCCATGATCTGTGAGCTTGGTCAAAGATCAGAGAGTGTGTGTTCGAGCGGTATGCGTAGAGCATTGTAACCATGAACATTGAGACACTCTGAACCTAAAAAGATGTGAACCTGAGGTGGCCATGAGGTTGTACCGATTGAAAGGTTGGTTGTGCAAATGGGCTGAAGAGCTTAAGGGAATCTTCACTATATGTCTTGTCAAGACATTGTAATAGTGCAAGGTTGCAAATCTATGATGTTGCCTATATTTCTCTAGATGAAAAAGATGTAACTCCTGTAATGGCTATGAGCCTGATATTATATTGTAACTATTTAGTTGTTGAATAATACAATGGCTCTATCTTATGGAGTGTGGGGTTTTTTACCCAAAAGGGTTTTCCCCATGTAAATCTATGTGTTCATTTATTTGTATGTTCATGGTGTTGAATCTGGCTTTAGTTTGCATGTGTTTTTCTCAGAAGGATCAATCGGGGAGATCCACTGTGCCTGTTTCCGCTTTATGGCATAGTTGTTAGTGCTTCTAGAGTGATTTGAAGAAAATGAAAGTCACTGAGGCACTACTAGTTTTAGATTTTAGATCTGAAATGTTCTTGTATGGTAACCCCAACAAGTGGTATTAGAGCTAGTTAAAGGAGGTCAAGACTTGTCCATGATACCAACAAGTGGTATCAGAGCCTTCTCCTGGTTATCAGGTCTGGGTATTTCTCCTACGAAGATTTCTTAGCCTGGCAAGCTTGAGGAAATCTGGAGGAATCTGCTGATACTTGATCTTTCTGATGAGTAAGAGTACCTACTCTCTTTTTTTGGTTCAACACGTAGCATGAAAGACATAGGTGGTATGGAGTTGATCATATTATGGTGATGTGGTATGAGGCTCCTGTTTGGAAAAAAATGATCCTGATGCAAGGGGTGTGAGTTATTCTTATGGTTGAGTTGTAGAAAAGTGTGATTCCTAAAGGTTGTCTGTGTGAGAGGCTCCCTGACGGTATGGAGTTCCTTGGGTTGTTGTTCAACCATGGAGTATTGTGCTTGTCCTGGGTGTTCTGACTTAGCACTGAAGGCAGTTTCTCTATTGCCTTGATTTCATGAAGGCTACGAAGTTGATCTGGGTGGTCTGGAAATTCTGAATAGATTGGCTCTCTCACATGCGTGTGCATGGTTGTGGTTTTTGGAATCGGTCTGGAGTAGGCCTAGAGTTCCTATTTACCTATACCTTATACTCACATGTTTCAAATTCATGTATTTGGTTCTGAAGGGTTTTTTGTAGATTTTCCTAAAAATTCTATGATACATATTCATGTGCTTTCACTATTCTTGTTAACCGTGATGGTTGTGTGTAGACTCTTAAGTCATCCAGATGTGTAGTGAATATGGATGTGCATGTGTATTTTGGAAACATGGTGGTTTTGCAGGTTTTGCATGGTCAAGTAAAACTTGTGGTTATGTGGAGCTACTGTCAAGCTATTTTCTAGACCCTGGCTTTTGGGGTGTGACTGGATGAGATAGTTGCAATTCAACATGGTTTGAGGAGGTGTGATGTCTTCTCTGCATGGGAGTGTTGGTATGATTTTTTCATTCAACATTCTTGTGGTATTGCTTGCTGGTTTCCTAGACTATGGTGCTTGAGTTGTGGACATGTCTGGTGAATCAAATCTAGGCTTGATCTGGTGCTTGAGTCATGTTGTCTACATGGGTTTTCTCTTTGAGATCTCAGTTTTGTTGTTTCCAATGTGATGATATATTTGCAAGGTTTTTCACTGGTTGCACCTATGAGTTGTGCATGTTGTGGGTTGTCTTTACGTACATGTTTGTTGTGAGTCAACTCGGAAGTGGACTATCAATATCCATGAGGTTGCTTCAATGGTGGTGCAGATCTATTAGTTGACCTTGTCTGTGGTCACTTGTGTGTTGGTGTAGCTACTTTGAGATGAGAGGATGGATGGCATTGAGTACCTGAATATTCAATTATGGGGACTTGTAGGATGTGTATCATGATGTCATGGAGAGCTTCATGTTAGAGTAATTGGGCATTTACTTTATTAATTAAACAATATTTGTTTAATTACGTAAAGTTCCCTTTTACCTCTTTTCACTTAAGCTAACATTAGGTGCATAATAATTAATTACTTTATTAATTATTATTATGCAAGCCTAGGGTTTTTCTTTTTAGGGTTTTCATCTATATGTAGTTGAAAACTATCTTTTGTATCATTAATTCATTTTGCATTTTGTGTGAATTCATGGCTCCACATTCTTGAGCATTTCCTTTGTTGCTTCTCTTTGTTTCTCATTGTAACAGGTTATTTGCTTGCAAATATCTTTTGGGCTTCTGTGGTGTTGTATCTTCTCAACTCCAACATGGTATCAGAGCTTCAAATTTGCAGCTGCTTGTTCTTGTTTTGAGATTTTGCATTGGAAGTAGATATAGGGTTCTAAGTTTTTTTTGGGTGGATTCAGCATACTCCATTTTTTGGGTTCACTTTGGGCTCAAATGGACAGTTTCATTGGATTTGCAGCACCCAAAAACCCCTAAAACGACTATCAAATCATCGATTTTAGTTACAGTCAATTTGGAAGGCAAAATTTTTTTTGCCCTAGAGCCGTACGGAGCAAAAATCGCAAAAAAAATTTTTAAAAAATCGTCAAAAATCTAAGGTTTTTTTATTTTATTTTACACGGCCAGTGTATTTGTTTTTCGCCGCCCGGCGGCCACCGCTCAGCCACCGCCACCGACAGCCTCAGCCCATGCTCTGCCCGCTCTGCCTGGCTCCTCCATCCACCGGCTGCTCCGACCGCTCCGACCACCACTCGAGCTCCGCCGAGCTCCCTGCTCACCCAGCCGACACCGCCGAGCTCCCAACTCGCCCAGCCGACACCGTCGAGCTCCCGACTCGCCCCGCCGACACCCGAGCTCGCCACCGGACTCGCCGACCCGAGTCGACCATGCCAACCCCTACGGGCTCTAAACCCCTACCGCCGGTCTTATGGTTGACCGAGGGTTTCGGCCCAGGCCCCAGCCGCCAACCCCCTGGTCGTCCACGTGACCAGGGGCCAAAGACTTTAGCCCTTGAGGGTTGCAAACATTTTTTTTGCACATTGGAGCAGCTTGCGCTAAATCAGGCGTAGAATGGGCATTTTTTCTCTGTCTTTTGCAAATGAGATATCGTCGGAAAGCTGGTTCCGGCGCCGTTCCAGTGGTACTAGTAATTTTTACTGATTTTGCAGTTTTGCTGTGTTTTTTGCCAGTCAAAGTTAGAACTTGGTTTTTTCACTCCAAGGGGCGTATCTTTTGCGTCTGAACTCCGTTTTGCGCAAACGAATAGGCGTTGGAAAGGTGTTACAGTGCTCTTTCCAGATCTACAGTCTATTTTATCAGAATATTTACTAGGTATTTTTTATTCAGCTTTGTGTGTTTTTACACTTTGCTTAATTACTTGGTCATTCTGGCTCCTTCATGGGTTTTGTTTGTGCGGAATGGGTTATATTAATTTGATCTAAATGCTGTAAGGTTAGATTTCTCATTTTTTTTCATTTGAAGAGTTATCATGGGTTTCTCTACTCACCCTTCAGTTGTTCTTCTGGAATGGGGTAATTATGAGTCATGGGCAAAGGGTATACATACACATTGTAGGTGGCTTAATATTTTGCCTTATTTGTATGATCTCATACCTGAACTAGCAACTTTAGAGGGTAGATTAGCATGGGATATTATTAGAAATCACATTGCAAGAGTTATATTGTCTAGTGTTGATCATGACACTGTGTTGGTTATATTGGACATTGATTGTCCTCACCCACTTTGGACACGTCTTTGGGAGATCTATGGAAACCCTATTCTATCTCCATTCCCAGAGGATCTTGCTTCAGATTGTCTCATACCCATTTCTTGGAGAGAGAATACACCATTTGATCATGATACTTTAGAGGAGCTTGAGTATTTAGACACCCTTACTTATTCCGATGGATCAGAGGTTTGTCTCACAGTTCCTACTCTTCAGACTGAGACTTCATCAGCATCTCTTGTTGTTCTTGATTCGGTACAGCAGGGAATCATACATCTTCCAGACATAGCTACTTTGGACTCTTATGTTGCAGACATATCTTTCTTGTTTGTTGAGTCCTATATTGCAGATTTGGAGGATTATTTTGAGGACATTCATCTCCTCTACCTTGACAGTCAGGTTATCACTGTTCGCCCACCATTATCTGTGCATTCAGAGGTTGCATTTCAGTATTCTCCACTTCAGTTTGGATTTGGCATTATTTGTTTCCATTCAGACAGTGAGAGTCTTCAACATCCTATCATGGCACACATCTTGAGACAGATTAGTTCATCCTTCTTCACAGGGTTTCTTCAACACAGGTCCATGGATCCGTTTCTTCCCAAGGGGAGGAATATCATTTGCCGCTTCAGGATCTCTTTTTGGATTCTACATCAGGCATCTACCATTGTGACAGGAGTTTCTTCATTTTGGGGGGGCCTTCTTCTCTCTTTCTATATCTCCTATGGAGATCATTGTACATGTACTTATATGATAGAAGCTGTCTATGGGGGTTATCATGTTATCCACCTCCTATCCTTCTTTCATTAGTGCATTGCATTCCTTCCTTGCATTCTATTTTGGGGAGGAGTTTTGTTCCCACTGGGTTTTCTCCTTTACCCCATTTCATTTAGTTTGCATTGATTTTGTACATGGGTACCTGATCTGGCCTTGTTGTCGGGACCCATTGCTTTTGCTTTCAGTAGCTTCTTCTAGGTTTTAGCTTCTCCCTATGTCTATCTTAAGGGGGGGTGTTAGAGTAATTGGGTATTTACTTTATTAATTAAACAATATTTGTTTAATTATGTAAAGTTCCCTTTTACCTCTTTTCACTTAAGCTAACATTAGGTGCATAATAATTAATTACTTTATTAATTATTATTATGCAAGCCTAGGGTTTTTCTTTTTAGGGTTTTCATCTATATGTAGTTGAAAACTATCTTTTGTATCATTAATTTATTTTACATTTTGTGTGAATTCATGGCTCCACATTCTTGAGCGTTTCCTTTGTTGTTTCTCTTTGTTTCTCCTTGTAACAGGTTATTTGCTTGCAAAGATCTTTTGGGCTTCTGTGGTGTTGTATCTTCTCAACTCCAACACTTGATACACTGGCTAGTGTAAGCTTTTGATAATGATGGTGTGGTCTGTGTGATCTAGAGATCTTGGTGTTATTTGGCGTTGTTGTCTGATGGACATGTTATCGGTTGTACCTGGAGGTTTTTAGATCAATAGATGGTCAGTCATGGTGCTTGGAAAGCTTGGTGTCACAGTTTAGTGGGAGCTTTAGCAGTGACTAGTGATCTTCTTTGGTGTCAAAGATGTTTTGGTGGGAGCTCTTAGACCCTGTTGCTGCAGAAGAGATCTTTCGCATTTGCATGGGCACTATTTGAGGATGTGCACCATCCTGAAGCCATGGAGGACTCTTTCGAGTCTTTGGTTGAGATGTTGGTGGTGCTTGACAGGCGATGGTGGTTTAGAGTTTTGGCATGAGGCTTTTTTCTTGAAATCGTGGTGGAGTCACCTGAAGCATGGTATCTCCTAAGGGGGATGGTAAGATCATGGTGTCATGATAAGTTCTTGATTCCTAGGTTTGGAGCTTTTGACAATGGTCTAGTGTTTCTCTGTGTTTTGAGTACATTGGTCATGTGCTTGAGAACTTCATGTTGGCTACAATAATGCATATTGGAGTCTAGCATGAGATGATCAGTTGCTAGTGCTCATGGATACATGGAGAAGAAGGTGAGGTTGTTGCTACTATTTATAGTTGAAAGTTCGAGTAGCCTACACCCTGGTTGAATGTGAGTTCAACAGAAACTGATAAGGAGATTTCTCTTGGATAAGTCATGGCAGCTATTATATCTTGGAGGAGCATCTTTTTCCCTTGGTCTTCTTGGCAGTGAAGTTCTTCTAAGAGGCATTTGACCATAATATCTTTTAGATGTGTTTTTGATTCTTGCTTTCATGATATGGATCTTGAATTGTTGTTTTAAGATTCTAGAGGATCCATAGTGAAAGGTGGATAGCATAGTTTATCTCCTAGTGCTTTTGAGAACTGGTAAGAGATAAGAATATGGGCTGGTTTGATCTCCCTTGAGTGGCTTCCCTTTGGGATGTGAAGGAGATCATACTGGACACAACTAGCATATAGAAGTGTGTGTAGAAGGGCATTTTTGGGTTTGTAGGTTTGCATATCATTGTGGATGGTCCTTGGTACTACATGGTTATGCTCTTCTATGTGCTATGATTGGTGGACTTGGTATTCTTGGATCACTTGCGATGGTACCTTGTTTTCTAGGATGCTAACGAAGAGACACGTTGAATGTGCTCATTTCGGTTCTTTGCATTCATTTGGACATTACCCTTGGAGTGGGAGTACCTGGATGTGTTTTGGTCTTTTGACTAGTTGGTACATGGTGCTTGGTCTACAGCTGATGGGTGGATATGCGATGGCCTGAGTTTACTGATGTACATACCTTGGAGGTATGCGTGATTGGATGGATTAGCATGAGTTGTGTGTGCTATTTTCAGTCACGTGGGTTTTGATCAATTGGATGGGAACAGTCAATTTCCTGGTTGTTGTTCTAGCTAATATTTTATCTTGTTCTGGAGAATGACTTCACGTTTGTGTTCATGATCGGAGAGATTTGAAGTTGTTGTAGTGATTCTTCTATATGGCTGGTGAGCATAGTGGAGTGGTGGTAGTCTGATCCCTTTGCCGTTTGGAGGATCTGATGCTTGAGTTCTAGAGACTGGTGCAATTTCGCCTTGGCTTGTTCCTTTTTCTTGTGAAGGATGGTTGGAACCGTTGCCTGTGTTGGTGGACATCTCAGATGTTGTTGCAAGTATCTTGTTTGGAGCATGGAGGCATGATGGAGAGATTCTTGTATTCGAGTTCTAGAGGAATCCAAAAAGTCTTTTTCAAGTGGGAGATTGTTGGAAATATGTGCCTCAATCTAGCTAGCTTGTACCACTTTGGTCTGGGGGACTTCATGTGTTCAACTTATCTTTGTCGCTGAGACTCTGTCTGGTCGATGGGACTCCTAGTGGCATTCTAGAGATGGCTCAATGAGTCTAGCTTGGCTGCATTCTTTATTGACTGACATTTGCTATCGGCTGGAGGCTTTGTGTTGTTCCACCGATGGGTCGATGCGGCGAAGTATTCACATATCAACTGGTGACATTTCATGTCCCACCAATATGTCGATATGTGTTGAGCGGTTGAAGTTCGACCAAGCAACGATGAACCTAATCAATGGTTGTGGTGGAGTTGATCTGACGACGCTCAATATGTTCTGTGTCCCTTTGAGTGAAATATCGCTGAGGACCTTTTTGCTGAGTGGAATTGCTTGTGCGTTTGACATGTGGCAGTGAGTTAAGCATTGTTCACTGCGGAAGGATGGTGGGTCTTGAGTTGCTTTATGCATTGTGTTGCTAGCATGTGACACTTGTTAGCATTTCAGAGAAAGGATGTAGAATATTGTGGATGCCTTTTGAGATTCACCGAAGGTGCCTCAGTGGCTTACACGTGGCTTGGTGGGACTCGAGTGTGTTCTAAGTGGAGTGCAAGGGTGATGGAACACTTGTCAGCAGCGAAATATTTTTTCAAGCGAACTCGAGGGAATATTTGTGATTCCCTCCTCGATTCCCCAGAAGTCCACGAGCAGTGGACGCATGTCTCAATGGGCCCGACTGTGGTGGTAGATTTATTTGTAAAGGCGGATGCCTCCTAACCGTGGATTGTTTGGTTGGTGGTCCTGCAAGGGTTAGCTGGCTATTGGCGGTTGTTTGGTTAACCACCATACTATGAGGGATTTCCCTTGGCTAGCGGTAGAGCTATTGATCGCCTGGAATTGGAGGTTTGACTGATTTGCAAGTGATGAACGAGTGGCAGTCTGACACATGGTGAAATCTCATTAGTTGATTTTGCATCGTTGTTGCAAATCAATGGCTTGTTTCTGAAAGCTTGGCTGCTTGTCTTGAGGGGTTTGATCAGAGAGAAGAATTGATTGCAGGGTGGCTCGATGTCAGCTACTAGGGTGGTGCATGCAACTCGAGATAGTGAAGCTTGTCGGTGGGGTATTATGAAACCCTGATGGTTGTTTGGTGTGTATGTGATTTTGATCGAAAGTTGGAAGGGTGGCTTGAAGCCAATGGAATGTTGATTGATGCTAAGCCAGAAGGCGAGGCCAGATGCTGATCGATAGTAAGTCAAAGTTGAAAAGATGAAGTTGAAAGCAAAGCAAGCCGATAGAGATCAGATCAAAAGATCAAATGATCGGCGAATCAGCAAATACATGATTGGTGAGCTTGGTCAGAGATCAGAGAGAGTGTGTTCAAGGTTTATGCATAGAGCATTGTAACCACGAACACTGAGAAACTCTGAACCTAAGAAGATGTGAACCTGAGGTGGCCATGAGGTTGTGCTAGCTGAAAGACTGGTTGTGTAAATGGGTTGAAGAGCTGAAGGGAATCTTCACTGTTTGTTTTGTGAAGACATTGTAACAGTGCAAGGTTGAAGATCTATGTTGTTGCCTGTATTTCTCCAAATGAACAAGATGTAACTCTTGTAATGGCTATGAGCTTGATATTTTATTGTAATCGTTTAGTTGTTGAATAATACAATGGCTCTATCTTTCGAAGTGTGGGGTTTTTTACCCGAAAGGGTTTTCCCCACATAAATCTATGTGTTCATTTATTTTTCTATTCATGGTGTTGAATTTGGCTTTAGTTTGCATGTGTTTTTCTCATAAGTGGTGCAGGAGCACCCATAGGTTGTCTAGGAACACTTGGAACACTTTGTATTGTGGACCACTAGGCAATCTATTTTTGCATTTTTGGATATGTTTAAATGAAGTTCATGTTGACCATTGTGTAGGTGAGTTAGAGTTAGAGGCTTAGGAACATGTCTTGATCTTTGGGATAGTAATTGAGGAATGGTGGATGAGTTTAGAAACTCATTTGCCCAGTTTACTAGAAATTGGAAAAAGTTGCAAAATGGTGGATTTGCAACTTTGCCACAATGTAATTGAAATGACATGACCAAGGGGAGGCATAACGGTTTTTTGGTGATCTATTTATGGTTAGCCTTGACCTGGAAGAGGGGTTAGAAGTTTGTGTGATCAATAGAAGTGATGAATTGAAAGAAAGGAGCATATATGTTTACATGTGTAATTTCTTGTTCTTGGTGTTATAGTGATCTTTAATGGATTAATTTATGTATTGTAATTCATGCATAGGATAGTTTAATTAATATTTGAATACTATGTGGTAGTGGATAGTTTAGTTGTTTAGTTTCAAGCATTTTTGTTATTGTTTTGGTGTTTTCACTGTTGCTGGTCTGAACCAAACAGTTTGAAAAACATGGAAGTTTAGCTCACTTTCCCACCGTACAAGTGGTACGGCCCCTTGGGATTTGTGACTAGACTCCATGGATGTATATACTGTAGGAGTTAGGATCTTTGATACTGTAGGAGCTAATGGTGAAGTCTTATCTTAGGCGAGCTAGAGGAGAGTCTGGCTAGGAAAGATCATAGTGCAAAGTACTTGATTTGCAGAGGTGACACTTTCAAGACAAAATTCCAATTGGAGAAGGTAGGCATGGGTCTTACGAAGCTATGGTGAAGAGGAGGGAACTCCACCTATCCATTTGTAAGGGAAGAACTCAACAAGTTAAAGGAAGGTCAGGAAAGGCCTAAAACCCTGATTTTTACCCAATTTCAGCTAGGGTATGGTACGGCTAGTTGAGGACCCAAGACCCTGAAATTCTTTGAGGGTTGGGAATGTGGACCAGGAATCCCAAGGAAAGATTGGAGGTTGTTGTGGAAAGACTTTGAGAAAATTCCTGATCTCTCGGGTTAGGAGACCTAATTAGCGCTAGTAGCCTATTAGGCCAATTTAGAGGGTTTGGTGAAAGCGACCTACAAATGGAGTTTGGTGGATCCCTAATGCCCCAAATAGGATGGAATGCAATGTTTGGAAACACCTCCACACCTCTGTAAGTTCTTTTCAAGAATTGGAGGTAACTAACCTTTAATGTAGCTTAAGGGTGAATGGCTAGGTAATGAGATGGTATCAAGTTATGGCTTGGTAAGAAGAATTTTGGTGATAGGTGGGTTGGCAAAGAGAACCAGGGGATCCTAGGAATAGAAGAGATCCCATAGGTTGCAAGGGGTGGGAAAAGATATGCTAGTGGTCTTCCAAGAAGGACCTAGAGCATGAATCAGTGATTGATTCACCCAACCTCCCTATTAATAAGGATCAATGGTGGAGAACCATTGTGCCTATTTTTGCTTTATGGAATAGTTGTTAGTACTTCTGGAGTGATTTGAAGAAAATGAAAGTCACTAAGGGGTTTTAGATTTTAGATTTGAAATTTTCTCGTAAGGTAACTCCAACAGCTAACTATGGAGGCTCTTAGGAACATGTGCATTCTCGAAATGGGGACCAAAGAATGGTCGATGGAGCATTTCAGCCAGAGAAAGGGTTCTAAATTCTGGAGGACAAGGAGAGATTCCCTTGACTTTTATAATATTGAAACCGGAAGGTCCCAGGATAGTAGGTCACCATTGAAAATTCTGAATCATCATGTCGACTATAAACAAGTGGAAATGAAGGATTCCTTCTCCATGATGGCTTTTGTTTTCAACCTAGACGATGACGAGATTTTGTTTGAACCTCAGTTGGGCCTGGGTTTCCAACTCAAGAGACAGAAGGAACCTTTCTAGTATGACTTTGCAGAAATGATCATTAAAGATATGAAGAAACAAATTGGCGAGTTCGAGACTGTGGGTAAGTTCAGGTATCCTTCTCTTCTTTCCTATATGTTTCTACATCAAAATCCTAATTTCTTCAAGGAAAAATGGAGTTGTCAATATTCAATGAGAATAGGCATCAAAAGCCGACTTTGATACGGACTCCCATCCTCTTTTCCACCTATGATTATTATGCATTTTTAGAGAAATTCTTGAACCCAATTTTGCACGATCTTCGCGAGGATAGTGACTACTATCGTCTGTCGGGTGATCAGACCAAATGGATGCAATCCCAATTCCCAAAATGCAACTAGTTCCTCAGTGAAGGATTCACCTGTGTCCAAGTTCATAGTTTTTGTGAAGAGTCGATCTGAGTCCCCACATCCATCACTGATTGGGTATTAGCCCTCGAGGTCTTTCAACAAATGACTATTATAGACTAGAACTTTTGTTTTGACCCAAAGAAGAAGAAGCGAGGGTTTTTTGAATGCCCTATAAGCTACAAAATAGTGATCATGGTGAAGAAAAGGTCAGCAGAGCTATTTGAGGCTAAGTAGAATACCTCGAGCTAGTTCTTATTAACGATAAGTGGGACTACAACCCCAAAGACGATTTGGGTGACACATTTATTAAGGTAAAGCATAGCCCTCAACCCTACTAGGAAGCGTGGCGAAATCCGCTTGAAGATATCACCTGAATCTAGGTGAAATAGGCTCAAATTCCAATAGATAATCAGAGGTCATCATGGCTCAGTTTCTATCTTGTCAAGGGGAAGGTCGATGAAAATAAATGCATAAGTACTACCCTCCAAAATAAATTAGAGAGGCAACAGGGCTGGAAACTGAAAAAAGATTCAAGATTTCTAGATCTACTGCTAGGAGATCAATAACACCACCAACCCTTTCCAACATTCATCAGTGTATGAAAACAATGATAAATTCGATACCCTCTGGAACTACGAACATTCAGATAGTGACGCAAGTGATGTGTTAGAGCCCTACCTGAAGAAGCCTCACCATGCTCCGAAAAAGGAAAGTAGAAGCACAAAGTCGAGATGCAACTTGGCACTACTATTAGGAGTGTGCGAATGAACACCTCACGATTAGAGTCTTCATAGTCTTGACCCACGACCGTGAGAAATCCTGAGGAAATGCAACAGTCAATGAAGGTGGTGGATTTTAAGAACCCTCCACCAAGCAAAAGACAACACACTGATACTATTATCAAAGGTGGAGTGTAGGAGGTTGCGGTCAGCTCAACGTCAGAGATAGAATCAACCTCTCAAGTATCTCTCTCTCCCCCTCTTCTTGGCTCACAGTCTCTTCTTTCTTCCATGGTCTTTTCGATGCCGACCACATCCAGTATTGGCCTATCTTTCTTTTTTCCCTCTACAATGACTACGGGAGGTTTCTCCTAGTTTTCTAATATCAGAAAAATGGTTTTCACTACCCAACGATCCACCCCATCACTTGTCTGAGACCCTTCTGAATCCCCATCTTCTTCCTTGTCCACATCGATGTCTTTCACCCCATTAATGTCTGAGGCCGCCATTCCTATTGCATCATCTGAGTCAATTCTGACTCAACTTTCACAACCGTCGGAGCCCACTACATCTCCATTACCGCCACCATTCCCCTTGAACCCCTCCACGAATTTCTCACCTAGGATTTGGAGCATTCCTCCCTTCTCTCCGATCATGGTTCCCCTTCTGAAGAAGAAAACATATGAGGTCACTTGCCTCTCTTCCCCTTTCACTGTCCCTCCCGGTGCACCCTTTGCAGGTGAGTGCATTAGATATCTGGCTCAATTCTTGTCCCAAAGAAATTAGATGAAGCAGGCTCAAGCTCTCTGACTCTATAAGAAAAGAGAAAAGGATGCCAAGAGGGTAGAAAAGCATAGAGTCCATATAGTTTATAATGAGGCTCAACAATCATTACATTTTACAACCCTGCATCCAAATATTGTCAAACCACAAGGATAAATGCTACTCGATGACTATGACATCCATGCCATTAGACTGGATTTGCGTGTTGCCCGATCATAGGATAAATTCAAGCTACTAGAGGAGATGCAATGGGTAGTGACTACCAACTTTCTAAAGTTTGGTCATAAATTGAAGAAAGTAGAGGACAAGCTCAAGGCCGTCAAGGCAAGGCTCGAAGTTGTGCTAGCCAAAGATAAATCACAAGAAGTAGAATGGGTATGCCTTGCACAAAATGTGCAAGCGGAACGGGCTAGCTTGCAAAGGGAGCTTGAAAATTACAATCCCAAGAGTCCAATCAGATAGCCGAGCTATGACAAAGAAATCAAGAATTATCTAATAGGTTGGCCTAGTCGGAGGGAGAGATTCAACAAAATATCAAAGAGTTACAACAATTGCATGCTCATTTGGAGCAAAGGGCATGAGAAAAGGAGGCAAACCAAGGAATCATGTAGGCTTAGTTTCATGAAGATCTTAGGAATTTATTCAAATTTCCCTGGATCAAGAGTCTACGAACCAAAACCAGGCTGAGGAAAGATGGTTGGCCACACAAAACAACTTGAAGGAGAAGCTTACCTTCACCACAGAAAAAATTGAAGGGATAATGCAAGAGAGTGGAACAAAGAACACAGAGATTAATCTCTTGAAAGGAATCATTCAAACTCCTTCACAAACAGACCTCTGCCTAGTGGCCCAACAACTATACACTTCCTACTGGGAGTGGGTCAAGGCTTTATGGCCTGCACTCCAGCCCACACTCTGGTTCATGGTGAAGGCAATAGATTTATGTAGAGAAGTTCGTGACACAATGGAACAGCTCCTGCAATCCATAAGGGAGAAGGTTCCCGAGGTTGAGAGGCTACTAGGTAAGCTATACATAGTGCCAAGTGAAGATCTAGAATGAGCAGAGATCAAGGATCAGAAGGAATCCGCTAGGGGTGCAAGGGAGTTTATCTGATGCCAAGAGGCCACCCTTCGTGCTAAAAAATGCTTGGTTACATTGGGGCAGATGATGGATAGTGTTTAGGAAAGGTTTTCCCAACTAACCTAGTTGGGCTTGCCCTCTCCCTTTCTCCTTAATGAATCAGTGTCTTCCAAAGAGTAGATTGTAGCCAGGGTTGAGGACATGAAGCAAGATTTATCAGTTTTTTAGAGTTTTAGCTAGCCTTCTACCGTCGAAGACATTGAGGGTGTAACTCATCAAATCGCACGACTACTTTTTCAACTTGAGGATGGGTCTGAAATATCTACAGTGTTGACTTTTAAGGATGTGATCAACCTGCACAAGGCACACGAGATCCTATGCTCCATATCAATTCCCTCTAAGGCTGAATGGCTGCCTTTACAGGTCACCCTTTCTAAGCTCTGACTCCAATGCCCCATGAATAAAGCTCTGGTTTGTAAAACCAAGAAATTTTGGGTTCACCGTTTCATAGGCGAAATTCCCCTGGTAGTTGCCAAAATTTGTGGATATTTATATTCCCCCATGCTCCCTTCAGGTTAATTTTGATGTCTTTCCTGACTTCTGACCGCTTTCGATGATTTTTCAAATCCTCTCGATAGTCTTTCGACGATCTCGACCAAATGCCACCATGTGTCACCAAAGTGCTCATCGAAGGGGAGCTTACCTTCCATTCTCTTTTGGATCTCGACTACCTGCCACATAGCCTTCACTCATGCAATTTTTTTGCGGGCCCCTCAAGTGATGTCGATAACCAAGATGTTGCCACATTTCTTCTCATCGCAATCTCTCATCAAAGGATGAAGGGGACAAACTACAGGTTGTGAAATGCCACCACATGTTCCTTCAACGTAGCTGCATACAAAGAGAGAAGTAGTGCAATCACTAGGCTACAATAATACTGCATGCTCTAACTGCTTTCGCTAAGAGGTGACATTTGTTTACATAGTGTTGATCAGGACCACTACCATCATTTGTAGGGAATGTATCTAGCTGTCAGATGACTAGGTTCATGCTCGAAACTCTTTTTGTTACAATGGTTGTGATGAATCATTTTTGTAAGCATTATGATTCATGATGAGATATCTTTTTACAATCTTTCAAGCGGTGGAGGCCCTTGGCTATATATACTCCTTCTCCTGGAGGAGGAAAAAAGTTGGTTGTTTTTTACCAATTAGTTAGTAGGTAATTTTAAGAGTAGCGATTGAAGAGTTGATTATTGCTAGATTGAAATATATATAGAAGGATTGGGAAGACATTAGGCCTTTGTTTTCTTTGATAACTATAAAAGACTCATAGATTGTGCCCTCATAATTTGGCCTTTTTGTCTCTTAACTATTCATAACACTATACTGTGTTGTTTTTGAATAGTTGTTTGCAACTTCAATGATTTGAATGGAATGTTGATTTAGAACCATGTCTTCGACTCTTTCTTTTCATATAGCTCTGTGCAAATTATTTTATGTCATGAAATAAACTATTTAGGTCTTTCCCTTTAACAGTCATTATTTCGAGCATAGCAGATTGCTAAATGGGCCCTTAGATCATATCTGCAAGATAGATCTATCATTCCTTACATTTAAACCTTGGTACATCGCCCTAGTTAGAAATTTTTATTTCATATCTATTTCCTTTTCCCATTCAAAACCCCAGTTATAGAAGAGCTGACTTCTTTAAAATTCAGAGGTCACTCGATTTAGCATAATAGGTCCCCCCTTTAACTGAAATTCCCACAAAAGTTTGTTACCTTGCCAACTTTTAGCATCAACAGTTTCCAAGTTCTCAATGCACCTAAATTTGCAAACACACAAAGAGAGAAGGATAAAATGTTGAGTGTTAGAGCATGGCGGTTTGCCTTGGTCAAACCCCTTTTAGATAATTAAATCAAATGATGAAATAAAGTAATAAGCATGAAACAATGGAGTTTACCTTTCCTTGATGATAGATGTTGAGTTGCAGCAATGGAGGATTCAACCTTTGAATGCTTCTTGAGAGATATTTTGATGCCTTAGAATGTAGAAACCCTAGCTTGCTTGAGAAGAGAGGTGGATGAAGTGTGAAGAATGAATTGATTGTGACTTAGTTAGCATTAAAATGAGGTGAAAAACCCTTATTTATACATGTTGTCCCCTAATTTCCCAAAAATAACACCTTACAGGCCGACCATAGGGTTTAGGAAACAAAATCCCAAAAGAATTTTGAATTAATTTTGATTTTTTTGCCACGTGGGACTAAGTTGCCCAAGGTAGCGACTTAGTCCACCTGGGAAATTTTAAGTGGTTGTTGGGAATTTAAGTATGGTTATTTATTTTTGTTGGGATTCTCTTCCGAAACACACTAAAGTAGGAACTATAAGTACATTAAGGGGTCATTATGCCAGAAGAAAGGGTTAATTTATTGATGACATGCCTAGGAAAGTGTGAGGGTTTGTTACAACACTTTGACATAAGGCTTGGAAAGGGGTAAAAAGAGCTTGTTTAGCTAAATTATGATGAAAGGGTCCTAGAAAAGTGGGAAGATGTTTGCAACACTTCACAACACCTTTACAAGACACCATAGAGTTTAAGCAAAACTTGGCCAAAAACCACAAGAAAGGGCCCAAATGAGTGAAAAGTGTCAAGGCTACACTTCTTGGCGACACATTTAGCCCCCACTTTAGTGAGAAGATGGACTTGCTTCAAACTCACACTAAATTAGCCAAGTGGTGTGGATGGTGAAGAATGACAAAGATGAAGGAGACAATCAAGCCCCTAGGAATCAATTTTCTGAGTCAAATCAAAATTAATGCAAGAGGTCACATTCAAGGGTGAATTATTTGTAGCAAGAAAAGATACATGATCGTGCAATGAAAAGAACTAGAAGGAAGAGAAGAAGGAAAGTGAAAATTTGGATCAAGGTTTGACCATTTGTCCAGCTAGTTGTGGATCAAATCTAGGTTGTTGTCCAAAGAGATGTGTACTCACTCTGGGGCAATGAGACTTCTGGTTGTCCACTAGGTGAGATGGCCCAAAAGGTGGTTTAGTGAGAAATTCATGCCAGTGTGTTAGCTTCCCATTCTACTAACCATACTGAAGTTACCCCACTTGATAACTTTGATAGGGCACCACAATGCTTGTGTTAATGCTTTTGAATTTATTATGTGAGGATTTTGTTGAATGGGATTTTTCTTAGTTCATGTGAGGTCTTCTTCTTATGGAGCATTGTGCCTAATGTCTGCAAGAGAGGAAAATTCAGGGTGTTAGATCGTTATCAATGGGATACCTCATTCACATCAGGCCACTTCAGTTGATCATACACTCTTGGAAGGAATCAAACCCAATGACACCACCAAGAAGAGGACACATCACAAGAAAAGAGAAATCACACCATGAAATTTTGTAAAAGGATGTCATCTATGTATGCCGATGCTTTAAAGCGGTTGCTACACCATCACTGTGAGCGACTGCTTTAAAGTAGCCAAGGATAGAGGAAGGAAGACATGAGAGCTAACTTGGAAAGCCCTATGCCAAGTCATATGTTTCCAAATTGAGCTACATCATAAGTAAGGGGATAGTATGTGACATGCGAGTCAACTTAAGACATGTCATCCACATCCCAAGCTTTCTCTTAAATGTTCATGAAATGTTAATGACAAGACAAAAGAGACAACGATAAGTGAAATACAAGGACACAACTACTCAACCCCTTGCCCCCACTTAGTGCAGGACAAAGGTGAGCCTAGAATGGATGATGGTATGCTGCTCCTCGCGAGGGATGTAAAACATGCAATAGTGAGTGTGCTATGACCCTACAACTATTACAAGGCAAGGAGCAACAACTTATGTTATTTATGTGGATGAGTAAACAAAGTTTCAGCAAAGTTAGCCTTGATTGTATATACTTTTTCATATATGTGAATAATGTCATTGTAACTTGGGTGGTGTGAGACGTTGTTCTTAGGTGGGTGAAGGATTAAAGGATGCTTAGGAGTTCCAATAGTAAATGGGGATCTAACGGACACTTGTGTATTCATAACCTCGGCAGTCCTGGTTTGATGTATGTCTAAGAAAGGGGAATCTAGTATCATCTTGGTACCATCACCCAAGGAAGGTACATTACTATTGCTTGAAAGAAGATCAACCATGATACTTTCCCTAGTAGGAGAGTTTTGAGGAGAACTACAAACCAAGTGTGCTTGACATTCAAGGGTTGGTTCTTCCAAAAGAAATTCATCGTATGGATAGGGAGGATCAATCATTTGATTCTCTTGTTTATTGATAGTGGGAATAGTAGGAGAAGGCTCATTATGAGTGTCATGATTATCAAGGATCGAACTTTGTTGCTCAAAGAGATATTCCCAAAGGGTTGTTGGAAAATATGTCTCAACTTGCTGGCTTGAAATCTCTTGAAGACTTGGCATTTTTCCTTTTGTTTGAACCTTTACCACTCTACCGCTAAGGGCTTTCGGTGATGGAATGGTTGTGCGGTTTACCACCTTGCCACATAAGACTTCTCTTTATTTGGTGGTTGGGTGGTGTTACCTCTATACCACGGAGCCCTCCCTCACTCTTGGCGGTGGCGCAATGACTATTGGTGCAAACAGATGGCTACCGCTGTACCACAAGATCCTTCTTCATGCTTGGCAGTGGCGTGGTGAAACTGTGGCGTTCGACGTAGATGGTTACCTCCCTACCATAGGAGTCCTTCAATCTTGGAGTGGTACTATGGTGTTACCTCCTTACCGTGACGGGCTTCACATTGACTGGCAGTTATGCGGTGACTTACCGCCATACTGCAGATGTCTCTCAGCTAGGGTGCGGCGGCGTGGTGGACATGGCAAATAATAACAAATGATTACCACTATACTATGGAGACTTGTTCTTTAATCCATGGCAGTGCGGTTGATGGCGATGATCAGACAAATGGGTTGTCACTACCTTACCAAGGGTGTCTTCTTGCTAGGGCATGGTAGTGCGGTGTAGACCACCTTACCACAGATGTATGATGTATGGTGATCGGTAGCATGGTAAAAGGACCATAGGGTTCTATTGACTGTTTGGGTGATAGTCAGAGTAGTGAATGAATGATGCGACGACATGTGACATGATGATATTCATTGATTTTACATCACTGTTGTAAATCAATGTTGATTGGCCGAAAGCTTTATCTTTGATTAGCGATATATTTGCATTAAATGTATGATTCCATTCGGTGGTTGATGAAGTGTATTCTTGGAAACCATTTTAATGTGGGGTGACCCAATGCATGCTACAGGGTGGTGCAATCGTAGATGAGGGAATCTTGTCGGTGGGGTAATTAAATATGCCCTGATGGTTGTTGGTTGAAAGTAATGTATAATAGTTGAAAGGTGTAGATAGCAACTAAAGGTGAGAAGTTACAAAGTGTGTTTGTTCAAGTGGTATGCAGATTGCATTGTAACTGTGAACACTAAGACACAGAACATACAAAGATGTGAACCTGTGGTGGCCATTAGGATGGGCTGGCCGAGAGGCTGGCTGAGAGAGTCGATTGGTGAGATGAAATGAATCTACATTATATTTCATGTGAGGACATTGTAACAGTGTGAGGATTTTGTATAATGGTGTTGCTTTTATTCTCCAAATGAAACAAGATGTAACTCCTGTAAAGGCTATGAGCCTGAGATTTTATTGTAACTATGTTTGTTGTTGAATAATATGATAGTTGGATCTTTTGGAGGGTGGGGTATATTACCTGAAAGGGTTTTTCCCATGTAAATATGTGTGTTCATATTTTTTTCTTTCATGCAAGCTTATTGATTCTATAGTTTTGAATCTATACATGGTGTTGAATTTGGCTTAGTCTTTCGCTAGCCGAAAGGCTAGCTGAGAGAGTCGATTGGTGAGATGAATTGAATCTGCACGGTATGTCATGTGAGGACATTGTAATAGTGCGAGGATTCTATATAATGGTGTTTTATGTTATCTCTAGATGAAACAAGATGTAACTCTTGTAAAGGCTATGAGCCTAAGATTGTATTGTAACTCCATTTGTTGCTGAATAATACAATGGCTGGATATTTTGGAGGGTGGGGTTTTTTACCTGAAAGGGTTTTCCCCATGTAAATCTATGTGTTCATATAGTTGTATTTCATGCTTATTGATTCTAAAGTCGAAAGGTTGAGATAGCGACTGAAGGTGAGAAGTTACAAAGTGTGTGTGTTCGAGCGGTATGCAGATTGCATTGTAACCATGAACACTGAGACACACAGAACATGCAAAGATGTGAACCTATGGTGGCCATTAGGCTAGGCTAGATGAAAGGTTGGCTGTGCATGTGGGCTGGTGAGGTGAAATGAATCTACACTGTATGTCATGTGAGGACATTGTAACAATGTGAGGAAATGTATAATGGTGTTGCCTGTATTCTCCAGATGGACAAGATGTAAACTTCTGAAGAGCATAGCTCTGAGATTGTATTGTAACTATTTTGTTGCTAATTAATACAATTGAGTTGAGTGTTTTGGAGGGTGGGGATTTTTACCTAAAAGGGTTTTCCCCATGTAAATCAGTGTGTTCATTAGTTTTTCATCCATTTTGTTCGATTCTATGAATTGAATCTCTGCATATGTGTTGAATATTCTATTTGTTTGCATATCTTTTCTCAGAAGGATTAATGGGGGAAATAATTGTGCCTGTTTCCACTTTATGGCATAGTAGTTTGTGTCTTTGAGGTGATTTGAAGAAATTAAAGTCACTAAGGCACTGTTATTCTTAGATGTTTCATTCTAAGATGACTCGTTTCTTCCCCAACAAGGGCAGGGGCATCAAGAAAGGGAGGAATGAGATTCCAATGATTCTAAATAAGGATAGCTTCTAACGCTAAACTATTTTCTTCACATCGAGGGTGGATAGTAGCAAAAGGATAATTGGCATGGTCATGGTTATAAAGTGTAGGTAAGGTGATGTTTAGGAAGGTGTCTATGATTTCATCTTCTTGTGCTAAAATATCTTTCCAAAGGGGATGAGGAGAAGAACAAGAAAGACCGTCATGATTCTCAACAATTGTATCTTCTTTCATCAACATACATTTGTCACTTAAAGGAGAGGTATCGGGAGAAGAAAAATTATGATCATCACGATTGTCTATGTTTGTATTCTCTTCTAACCCATCATCCCCGCAAATAGGAGAGATAAGGGGTGGTGTAAGTTTAAGATAATTATTAACATTTTCATTCGCTAGACTATCATAACTAGGGAATGCATTGAATGAATGATTAACAAGCTTATTAACTAACTTTTTATGTGCCAATTTGGAATGAATTGAAACTAACATTTTGAAATACAATGTAAAAAATTAAAATGAAATGTAATTTTTAGATGTCAAACAAGGTAATTTACTGATTACACAATGCAATAATTTGAGAATAAAATGTTGTGATTGCAAAATTGAAAATGTGCAATGCATGAAATGAGCTAATTTATGCTAGATTTAATAAAATGCATGCTATAGAAACTCAACCAACTGATACAGATAAGTGAAAGAAACAAATAGAAGCTTAAAAATAGAGTTTTCAACTCTTTAAAAGGCTATTTTAGGGGTGGAAAGGGGCTAAGTCGCCCAAGGTGGCAACTTAGTCCACCTGGGGATTTTTTTGAGAATTTGCATATTTTTTTCATAGATTTGGGTGGTTTATGTGTTTTAGGAGGCATACCTAAGATGCAAATGCAAAATTATAGAAAGTTTTAATGATTTAAGATGCAAAAATGCAACCTATATGCACTCTCACTAATGCAAATTTTTAAAACCCTACAATGCAAATTAAACAATGCAAAATGCAATGCAATGTAAACCTAGGATGATGATGGACTCCAAATCAGACAAGAGGGTACTCAAAATTTACATTCACCAAAATGTAACACAAATTTTGGTACCACCTTAGGGTTCTCTAACACTTCTCTAGTGTTTTTCACCTAAAAGGATAGAGAGGGATACCAAAATGATAATGTTAACATTCAAAGATTAGGGGTAGATGATGTGTAGTGTGTGTGATGTAAAATCTATCTAAATGGAAGGATTTAGATACTAGAAATTGATAAAGTGATGGAATACTAATGCTAAACTTAGAAAGTGAGCTATGGTTGAAATCACATTATGATATACAAATGACCTAAAAAACATAAACAAACTTCTATAGAAATTAATAGAGATGAAGGAGTGCACCTAGAAATGAAATGTGATGCAGAGAGGCTCCGAAAACTTTCAAAATTTCCTGAAGATGCTGACTAGGACACTTGTGCCAATCTAGGCAACTTAGTCCCAGATCTAGAAAAATTGCCTAGAAACCCGTTTTTGCCAAATGGGTGTCCAAATCTACAAAAAAAACTCTAAAAAGTAGGTTCAGTGTGACTAAGTCGCCATTGTTGGTGACTTAGTTCACTTCTAATAATCTAAAAATCAGAGAGTGGAAATGGATGGCCTCAGTCTGCACCTTGGTTTTTCATAGGGGTTTGCTTCTGAAACTCTGATTCTCGGACCTGGAAGTGACTTTTTGTAGATTTTTTTCCCTAGCCAACAAGGAAATGTCTTCAACAACTTTGCAACGTTGTCTTCAATGGTTTCCAAGTTCTCAATGCACTTAAATCTGCAAACACACAAAGAGAGAAGGATAAAATGTTGAATGTTAGGGCATGGGGGTTTGCCTTGGTCAAACCCCTTTTAGATAATTAAATCAAATGATGAAATAAAGTAATGAAGCATGAAAAAATGAATTTTAACTTTCCTTGATGATATATCTTGAGTTGTAGCAATGGAGGATTTAGCCTTTGAATGCTTCTAGAGAGATGCTTTGATGACTTATAATGTAGAAACCCTAGCTTGCTTGATAAGAGAGGTGGATGAAGTGTGAAGAATGAATTGATTGTGACTTAGGTAGGGTTAAAATGAGGAGAAAAACCCTTATTTATACATTTCATGCCCTAATTTCCCAAAAATAACACCTTACAGGCCGACCTTAGGGTTTAGGAGACAAAATCCTGAAAGAATTTTGAATTAATTTTGCTTTTTTTGCCACATGGGATTAAGTCGCCCAAGGTGGCGACTTAGTCTACCTGGGAAATTTTAAGTGGTTGTTGGGAATTAAAGTATGATTATTGATGTTTGTTGGGATTGTCTTTCGAAACACACTAAAGTAGGACCTATAAGTGCATTAAGGGGTCATTATACCATAACAAAGGGTTGATTTATTGATGACAAACCTAGGAAAGTGTGAGGGTTTGTTACAATACCTTACAACACTTTTACATAAGGCTTGGAAAGGGGTTAAGAGAGGTTGTTTAGCTGAATTATGATGAAAAGGTCCTACAAAAGTGGGAAGATGTGTTGCAACACTTCACAACACCTTTACAAGACACCATAGAGTTTAAGAAAAACTAGGCCAAAAACCATAAGAAAGGGCCCAAATGAGTAAAAAGTGTCAAGGCTACACTTTTTGGTGACACATTTAGCCCCCACTTTAGTGAGAGGATGAAATTGATTCAAAATCACACTAAAGTAGCCAAGTGGTGTGGATGGTGAAGAATGACAAAGATGAAGGAGACAGTCAAGCCCCTAGGATTCAAGATTCTAAGTCAAATCGACATTAATACAAGAGGTCACATTCAAGGGTGAACGATTTGTAGCAAGACAAGATACATTATCATGCAATGAAAATAACTAGAAGGAAGAGAAGAAGGAAAGTGAAAATTTGGATCAAGCTTCGATCGTTTTTCCAGCTAGTCGTGGATCAGATCTAGGTTGTTTTCCAAAGAGATGTGTACTCACTCTAGGGTGATGAGACTTTTGGTTGTTCATCGAGTGAGAAGGCCCAAAAGGTGGTTTAGTGAGAAATTTATGCCAGTGTGCCAGATTCTCACCGTATAATGAGAAAGTTGTGCTAGTGTGGCAACTTCCCATTATACTAGCCATACTGAAGTTACCTCACTTGATAACTTTATTAGGGCACCACAATGCTTGTGTTAATGCTTTTGAATATTATGTGAAGATTTTGTTGGAGGGGATTTTGCTTAGTTCATGCAGAGTCTTCTTCTTATGGATCATTGTGCCTAATGTCTCTAAGAGAGGACAAGTCAGGGTGTTATATAGTTATTCATGGGATGCCTCATTCGCATCAAGCCACTTCAGCTGATCGTACACTCTTGGAAGGCATCAAACCCAATGACACCACCAAGAAGAGGACACATCACAAGAAAAAGAGAAATCATGCCATGAAATTTTGTAGAAGGATGTCATCTATGTATGCCCTCACTTTAAAGCAGTTGCTACACCATCATTGTGAGAAACTACTTTAAAGTAGCCAAGGATAGAGGAAAGAAGACATGAGAGATAACCTAGAAAGCCCTATGCCAAGTCATATGTTTCCGAATTGAGCTACATCATGAATAATGGGATAGTATGTGACATGTGAGTCAACTTACATTTCATCCACTTCCCAATCTTGCTCTTATATGTTCATGAAAGGTTAGTGATAAGACAAAAGAGACAATGACAAGTGATATACAAGGACAAGGCTACTCAACCCCTTGCCACCACTTAGTGCAGGACAAAGATGAGCTTGAAATGGATGATGGTATGTTGCTCCCCATGAGGGATGTAAAAAATGCAATAGTGAGTGTGCTATGACCCTACAACTATTACAAGGAAAGAAGCAACAACTAATGCTATTTATGTGGATGAGTAAAAAGTTTTAGCAAAGTTGGCCTTGATTGTATATACTTTGTCATATATGTGAATAATTTCATTGTAACTTGGGTGGTGTGAGACATTTTTCTTAGGTGGGTGAAGGATTAAAGTATGATTAGGAGGTCCAATAGTAAATGGGGATCTAATGGACACTTGCATATTAATAACCTCGGCGGTCTTGGTTTGATGTATGTCTAAGAAATGGTAATCTAGTATCATCTTGGTACCATCACCCAAGGAAGGAACATTACTATTTCTTGAAAGGAGATCAACCATGATACCTTCCCTATTAGGAGAGTTTTGAGGAGAACTACAAGCCAAGTGTTCTTGGCATTCAAGGGTTGGTTCTTCCAAAAGAAATTCATATATGGAAGGGGAGGATCAATGGTTTGATTCTCTTGTTTATTGATAGTGGGGATAGTAGGAGAAGGATCATTATGAGTGTCATGATTATCAAGGATCGAACTTTTTTTTCAAAGAGATCTTCCCAAAGGGTAGGGGCATCAGGAAAGGGAGGAATAAGATTCCCATGATTCTCAATAAGGATAGCTTCTAACACTAAGCTATTTTCTTCACATCGAAGGTGGATAGTAGGAGAAGGATAAATGACATGGTCATGGTTATAGAGTCTAGGTAAGGTGATGTTTAGGAAGGTGTCTATGATTTCATCTTCTTCTGATAAAATATCTTCCCAAAGGGGATGAGGAGAAGAACAAGCAAGACCATCATGATTCTCAATGATTATATCTTCTTTCACCAAGATACCTTCGTCACTTAAAGGGGAGGTATCGGGAGAATAAAAATTATGATCATCATGATTTTATATGTTTGTATTCTCTTCTAACACATCATCCTCTCAAATAGGAGAGATAAGGGGTGGTGTAAGTTTAAGATAATTATTAACATTTTCATTTGCTAGACTCTCATAACTATGGAATCCATTGAATGAATGATTAACATGCTTATTAACTAAATTTTTCTATGCAAATTTGGAAAGAATTGAAACTAACATTTTGAAATGTAATGTAAAATCTTACAATGAAATGTAATTTTCATATGTCAAACAAGGTAATTACTGATTACACAATACAAGAATCTGAAAATAAAATGTTGTGATTGCAAAATTGAAAATGTGCAATGCATGAAATGAGCTAATTTGTGCTAGATTTAATTAAATGCATGCTATAGAAAATCAACCAACTGATACAAATAAGTGAAAGAAACAAACAAAAGCTTAAAAATAGAGTTTTCAGCTCTTTAAAAGGTTGTTTCAGGGGTGGAAAGGGACTAAGTCACCCAAGGTGATGACTTAGTCCACCTAGGGATTTTTTTGAGAATTTTCAAAGTTTTTTGATAGATTTGGGCGGTTTCTATGTTGTAGGAGGTAGAACTAAGATGCAAATGCAAAATTACATAAATGTTTAATGATTTAAAATGCAAGAATGCAACCTATATGCACTTTCACTAATGCAAATTTTTAAAACCCTAGAATGCAAATTAAACAATGCAAAATGAAATGTAATGAAAATCTAGGATGATGATGGACTCCAAATCAGACAAGAGGGTACTCGAAAGTCGCCTTCACCAAAATGTAACACAGATTTTGGTACCACCTTAGGGTTCTCTAACAATTCTAGGGTTTTTCACCTAAAAGGATAGAGAGGGATACCAAAATGCTAATGTTAACATTCAAAGATTATGGGTAGATAATGTGTAGTGTGTGTGATGTAAAATGTGTTTAAATGGAAGGATCTAGATGCTGGAAATTGATAAAGTGATGGAATACTACTGCTAAACTTAAAAAGTGAGTTATGCTTGAAATCACATTATGATATATAAATGACCTAAGAAACATAAACAAATTACTACAGAAATGGATAGAGATAAAGGGGTGCACCTAGAAATGAAATGTGATGCAGAGAGGCTCCGAAAAATTTTAGAATTTGTTGAAGATGTTGAATGGGACACTTGTGCCAATCTGGGCGACTTAGTCCCAGATCTAGAAAAACTGCCCAGAAATCCATTTCTGCCAAATGAGTGTCCAAATCTACAAAAACCTCTGAAAAGAAAGTTTAGTGGGACTAAGTCTCCAATGTTGGTGACATAGTCCACTTCTAAATTTCTAAAAATCATAGAGTGGAAATGGAATCCCTCGGTCTACACCTTAGTTCTTCACAGGTGTTTGCTTCTGAAACTCTGATTCTCAGACCTGAAAGTGAATTTTTGTAGATGCTTTTCCCTATCCAAAAAGGAAATGTCTTCAACAACTTTGCGACCTTGTCTTCAATGGTTTCCAAGTTCTCAATGCACCTAAATATGCAAACACACAAAGAGAGAAGGGGGAAAATTTGAATGTTAGGGCATGAGGGTTTGCCTTGGTCAAGCCCCTTTTAGATAATTAAATAAAATGATGAAATAAATTAATGAAGCATGAAAAAATGGAGTTTACCTTTCCTTGATGATAGATGTTGAGTTGCAGAAATGGAGGATTCAACCTTTGAATGCTTCTTAAGAGATTCTTTAATGACTTAGAATGTAGAAACCCTTGCTCGATTGAGAAGAGAGGTGGATGAAGTGTGAAGAATGAATTGATTGTGACTTAGTTAGGATTAAAATGAGGGGGAAAACCCTTATTTATACATGTTGTTCCCTAATTTCTCAGAAATAACACCTTATAGGCCGACCTTAGGGTTTAGGAAATAAAATCCCGCAAGAATAGAATTTTGAATTTATTTTTTATTTTTATGCCACATGGAACTAAGTCACCCAAAGTGGCGACTTAGTCCACCTACGCAATTTTAAGTGGTTGTGAGGAATTAAAGTATGATTATTGACGTTTTTTGGGATTGTCTTTCGAAACACACTAAATTAGGACCTAAAAGTGCATTAAGGGGTCATTATGCCATAATAAAGGGTTGATTTATTGATGACAAGCCTAGGAAATTGTGAGGGTTTGTTACAACACCTTACCAAACTTTGACATAAGGATTGGAAAGGGGTAAAAGAGGTTTTTTAGCTGAATTATGATGAAAGGGTCCTAGAAAAGTGGGAAGATGTGTTACAACACTTCACAACACCTTTACAAGACACTAGAGAGTTTAATAAAAATTAGGCCAAAAACCACAAGAAAGGGCCCAAATGAGTGAAAAGTGTCAAGGCTACACTTTTTGGTGACACATATGGATGTGGGTGTCTTCTTCTTTCCAAAATCAACTTATTTACCATTTCTTCATAAACAAGATTGTTAGTACTACCACCATCAATAATAACAATATTACAAACTTTAACTTCACACTTACATCTTTTTTTGAATGAGCTCTTCCTTTGATCTAGTTCTTTTCCTCCTTTCATCAGGACCCTTCTTGAAAAAATTACTTCTCCATCCTCTTCCTCTTTTGAGTATGAAGGATTAACATCTTCCCCATTCACATTTTCTACCCTTGTATTATTTTCAGCCTTCCTATGCCTCCTCTCTAGTTCTGGAAATTCATAAGATCAGTGTCCTTCTCCACATCTCAAACAAGTTATTTTGTAATTTTCTCTTCTAGATCCTCTATTCAATCTTCACCTTCATCTAAAATTTTGATCATGGGACTAATTTAAACACTCGCCCTTTCATCCTTTCTACCCTTAGTACCTCCAATCTGATTTCTTTCCTAGATTTTTTGCACATTAGTTTTACTCTTTCCTCTTTGCTTATTATCAAATCTTCTATTCATTCTTTCTTCAATTCTTAAGGCAACTTAGTATGCATCCTCCATGGTAAGAACCCTCACTAATATCATCTCCTCCTGAATGCTTGGTCTTAGACCATTGATATACCTTGAAACCTTCTCTTTGGTGGCTTTTGAATGCCATGTTCAGATAAGAATCCTATGAAACTCCTTTGTGTACTCCTTCACTATCTTTGTTCCTTGCCTCAATCCTTGAATTTTCTTGAGCAAATCCAATTCATAATCCACTAGAATGAATTGTTCTTTCATTCCATTTTTTCCCACCTTATTATTTTATCTTTCCCTTTTCTTCCTCCTTCTAGCTAAATTTATCTCCACCAGATTGAAGCATGTCCCTTCAATCTTGTCTTGTTAAATCTTACTTTGTCCGGGTCTCCAACTTCTTCAAATTCGAAGTACTCCTCCATATCATTTATCCAGTCTATGAGATCTTCTAGATTCAAATTTCCTTTAAAGGTAGGAACATCAATCTTTGTTATTTTCCCCATTTTTGATAGGTCTCTCAACAATGGATCATTGGAAACTACTACAACAACATCTCTTTGCTCACTTGTTAGGTTGGAATTCTCTAAAGCTTCTTTTTCTTCCCCATCACTCTTTGGTTCCCTTCTCCATGCAAAACGTCTTCTTATTTCTTCTCAAATTTTTTCCACTTGTCTTCTCAAAGCTTTGAAATCATCATCATGGAAAAATTTGTCCCTTCTTCCTCTTCCTCTACCTCTACCATGATAGGCTCCTCTCCCATTCATTTTTCTACACACCCGCAAGCTCAATCCTGGTGTAAACTACCTCTCTTGGGCATTCTATTCACACACTCAGGATCATCCTACTCTAATACCACTAATGTAGAGAGGAATTCATACACTCTAACCCCTCTCTAAAACCCTCACAATAATAGCTAAAACAGAATAAAGAGATTGCAAATTAAACTCAACAAATTGTTTGCACACGAAACCACTGAATTTCTCTATTAAAGAAATCTGACTACAAATGATTTTTAATCATAAATGGACTAATGAAAGAAAAATTAAACCCTTACAAACATTAGATATGTAAATAAAATTTCATTCAAACACAATCTATGCTCAACTATGTGAACTGCAAATTTATTCACCTTCTAGCACCTCAACTCCACTACAACTCCTGTAGATTCAACCTACTAATTTGAAAACTTAAAGGGCTGTTGTAAATCAGTCCCAACCTGCAAAAAGCACTCAAGAATTCTCCCACAGAGAATGCTACACCCCTTCCTTTCTTGTACCTTCCTTTCCTCTTCAAACCTTCATCAATGAAAATGGATTTTAAGTTGCTTAACTCCTCCTTTCATAGAATTAATTTTATATTATTTATTTTTTCCTTATCTAATATGGTATGCATGCCCCTGTAGCTACACATTTAGCCTCTCAAAAAGAAATTAAAACAATTAAAACACCCATTACCAACAACCCACTAAAGATAGGAATTTCAAAAAAATTTCTTCTCCTTTTGACTCCCGAAAAAGCAAAAAATTCAAGGCAAGCTTGGGTGCCCAGATCCATAGTCCTTAATATTTAGGGATCATGATGAATTATTTTAAACTCCATATTTTCAAATCCCAATGCCTCATATATCTTTTTAGGTAATTTTCAATTAAAATATTTAAAACTATTTTTTGTCTTTTCAACCACTATGTCAACTTGCCAATGTGTAAAGGAAATTTAATTGACAAGTTTAATTAATAAAAGATAAATTATTTGACACCTTACAACATGAGTATCATAACCAAAATTAACTCACTCCAAAATTGAAAAATTCTCAACAAAATTGAACCTCTTTTAATTGACATAGGATTGCCAACTGTCATGGATGCTCCTGCATCAAATAGGTATATGCTTTGTTTTTACCAAGTCCCTTAACTTTTGTAGCTACTTGATTATCTCTTCCTTCTGGCTTTACAAGGTGAATAATGTTTCATGGAAGTCGACTATAGCAGTTTGGGTCTAATTATCTCTGTCTAGTTCAAAATCATAGGCACTTGATGTATTAGTTATCTAGGACTCAATTGAGTCCATTTAATCCTTTATACCTTAGGTGGCATCCCACCACTTCATGCAATATAGAAACAATATTTTTTACTCTTCTTCACAATCTTGCACTTCCTTCAAAAATTCTTTAACTTTGGTATGTGTAGATGCACATTTCTCTGCAATATCCATCAGCTTCTTCTCAGCTATCCTTTTCTCAACCTTTGTTTCCACTTGTCCCTTCAATCCAAAGGCATATTCCTTAAAGGAATCAATCAATAATTTAAAATTTTCTACAATAGACAAATATGTATCAACATTAGTTCCTGATGTTATCTTTTGCAATGTCTTAATGGCTTCATCCACCAATTCACCACTCCTTTAGTGAGTCTCAATAATTTATTTTCTAGTTGATGCATGAAGCACATCACCTAGTTGCAACTTATGAATGCGAGATATCTTATTTAAATCAGCAATGCCTTGTTGCATGGGAAACTGTAGCAACTGAGAAGAGATAACTGGTTGGAATCTTAATTACTTAGACAATAGACCTTTCAGAGGATTAATGAAGGAGGATTCACTGGAAGGCTTAGGTAACTCCTCAAACTTCTCCAATTCTTCATTCCTTCTAGTATCAATGCTCTTCTTCCTCTACCTTTTCTTCTTCTTCGTCGGAGGCTTTAACTTTATCTTTATCTTCATCTCCTTTGTCCTTATCCTTCTCTCCTTGCTCATTTTCTTCACTTTCATTTTTATCTTCTTCTCCTTCTCACCATCATTCTCTCTTTCTTTATTTTCCTCACTCTCATGCCTTTACTCATTAACCGCACCATGATTTTCACCTTCACTAGTTCCTTGTTTTGTATCTACCAGAAGAGAAGATGTCTCCTGGTTCCCTTGATCTATAGTAGCATGTGTCACTAGAGGAATAGTAGTTTCATCCTTTATGTTTTCCTCTCTAGTCAAATTTTCTCCTTTAGCAACATCCCCACCTTCATCATTTCCTTACATTGGTTCATCTGTATTCAGAGGATTATTGTCTAGATTTTATTTTGTATTAGTAACACCAATGTTTTCTACATACTCCTGTTGAGATTCATTTACCAGATCTTATGCTTTGCTAGTAGAGGCAGTGGGAATCATGCCATACTTTTGGGCTATGTCTGTTAGCTTTTCCTTTATTTGTTTATGCATTTTCTCAAATTGATCTTGTTCTCTTCCCATCAAAATTGTGACCCTTTATTTTATTTTGAATTCTTTACTATAGACTTGGGCTAATGTGGCATTGTCAACATTAGATAAGGAGAATCCAATTTTATCCACATATGATCTAATTTTCTCTTCTTTTTCTATGGCCTCTTTTCTCCTCTCCATTAAGATGTTCCACACATCATCTGAAACCTTCTTCTTTATATTCTACATATATACTTCAATGATCACAATGCATTTGATGATTGCCTCTATCATGGTGGATCTGTCCACCTCATTTGCAATCTTGTATAAGGCTACTATTTATCTCAACATTTCATGGTACAAAATTCCTTTAAACAATGCGTCCAGCTTCATTGGACTGTGGGTTTTCTCCATAGTTGTCTTCTTCTTTTTCTTCTCTAGTTCAACTATTTCTGACTTCTTTTTCTTCTTTTCCTTCATCTACCTATGCATATGTATCCCGAAGGCTTTATTTTCCTTCTCAATCTCCTCTTCATCTAAAGTATCAATGATATATATTCTATGTTTCTTTGTCCCATAACTCTTTCTTCTCATAATCAATAGATGACCTTCATCCTCTTCTTCTTCAGATAACACACTCATGTTTTTCTCTCTTACAACCTTTTCTTTTTTTTCTTGTTGATGTGGTAGTGGGGGTTTCTAGAGTAGTTTTATTTCCCTTTTTAGGCCTTGTAGCCTCCTTCACCTGAAGTTCCTATGTTATCAGAGCACTGGTCTCCATTCTCTTAGTTCTGCTTGTAGTAGAAACTGATCCTGAGGGCTGTTGAATACTAGGGGGAATGGTGGAAGTAGTTCTTCTATATCTTTTAGGTCTAGTGGACCCACCTACTATGCTTACTCTTCCCTCTTCTCTTTATCTTGTCTCCTGTATTTTTTCTTCTATGAATCCCTTGTCCTTGAAATATTCATCCACCATCTTTTTCACCTTCTTCTTTATGTTTGGCTTCTTCAACTCTATATGCACTTCTATGTGTTTCTCCTCATATATGCCATATCTTTCTTGTGCAGTGTCCTTAGGACTCTTCAAAAATATGTCAACATAACCATTGACTTCATTTTCATTGGTATCATATCCAAGTGGTAGAATCCAAACAGTTTTGGGTTCTATAGCCTCAATAAATTGCATTAATCTATTATGACCAAAAATGTGATATCATTGTCATATTTATCCACCACAAACTTAGGTATCCTCTCCCTTTCATGCATTCTCTTCTAGAATACTGCAAAGAATGCATTAAGTACTTCATCCTGAGCTTTCATATCACCAATGTTGTGTAGGGATTCCAATATTTTATGGGATACTCATCTATTCTTATCCCATATGACATTGCTTCTTCCCAGAAGCTCCCTTAGAAGGTAGTGTTAGTGTAATATATTATTTATTACACTAGCATAAGTTAACTTAGGTCATATTAACCCTAGGTTGCATTTAATGTCTTAATAATGTTGTTAGGGTTTTCTTGTTGTCACATGTTGTTAGATCAAGACACATGGCAACATCTTAATGCATCTTGTATCTCACCCTTTCCTATACAATGAGGGTTATTATATCATTTGTAGTATCCTTTTTTACCTCATCATTTGAGAGGTCTTAATATCAAGCAAGCTCATTCTTGCATATCCTCTTGTGGAAGATTTATCATTGTTTTTGCAAGTGTTCCTAGTTATTAATCTTATTCAAGATTTCTAACATGGTATCAGAGCCATTCCTGCAAGACTCTTCCCAAATCTGAGGATTGAGCTATGGATGTAAGATCTTCTTTGAGGTTGTCTCCATATTAAGGTTTTCTTGGAAGGTCACTTTCCGTGCATGTTGGAGGAAATCTAAGCTCATATCCAAGTTCAGGGCTATCGAAAAAGTCAGATCTAGCTTTTGCTTCACCGAGACAGAGATCATGATACACAATTGCGGAACCGGGGTTTCAAGTTCAAATCTGACAACCGACTTGCATATTTTGCATTTTTAATCAACATTGCAGGTTCCAACATGCCTTTCCATGTTTTAGGTAGCTGATTCAACCTTTGCATGTCGTTTTTTGGTTGTTGGGGTCATTTTTTGTTGCTAAAGGCATCTATTTTACACTAGATCTACATCTTCTGTACATCTGCAAGAAAAAATGCCATCTAGGTTTTGTTCGCCGCATAAAAAAACCATCTGGGTACTTTTTAGTTTTTGCATGCAGTCTGTATATTTTGGAGAAATGAACTCAGAAAGCTTCAGTCGTACCCCTCTCCGTTGGCAGTTTCAAATTTGAAGGTAGTTTTCCAATGCTCCGTTCTTGCTCATACGAACTCCATTTCTCACGAATTGTTTTTTGAATTTGGCTATTTTTTTGTGCTCTATGCACTAGTGCAGACGTTTTTTGGTTTTGATCCAAAATTTTTTCAGAAATTGTAGATTCTTAGTTGTGACATTGCACAGTTCTCATTTTGGGAACTTCGAAGAAGCATAACTTTCTCATATGACCTTGTATCAAGGTGATTCTTTTTTTGAAAGTGCATGCTTTTTCGAGTAGATTGTAGTGGTGCTATTAGTTTTACTTGTCTGAGTTTCAATACTATAGTTTTAGTTTACACCCTATTTGTGAGGGTTTTGTAATGCATTGAAATCAAGACCACTTAGTATTTCTTGCTGGTGGAAGTTGTAAACGCACTAATATAAAGTGCCAAATCATATTTTCTTGAGGGGGGTTCTTTGATTGAGTGAAAAGGGGGGGTTCAATGTGTTGACTCTTGTTAGCACATATTCTCTTTTAGAAACATGATTTTATGCATCATAGTTCATTATGGGGTTCTCATTTCATCCTGCTTTGATCATATTGAAATGAGGAAACTACACACAATGGAGAAATGGTATCATCACACATCTCCGATGGCTTCATTTGTTGCCAAATTCATATAATCTTGTTCACCCTCCTGGTACTAACAGTAAGAAATTTGCTTGGAATTACAAAAGGGATCATGTCTTAGGAGTCATTGCAATGCATATTGATGTTTCCACCTTGAAAAGTGTTGATCATTGTGATTTCCCTCATACTCTTTGGACTAAAATTTTGGAGATACATGGAGATCATGACATTCAACCATTCCCAGATGATCCTATTTCAGATTGTCTTGTGCCTCTTCATCTCTCCGATAGGATACCCTATGATGCAGATACTATGCGGGAGTTTGAATATTTGGAATACTTTGAATCTTCAAATGAGGATGAGGATGAAGAGGGTTCTTCCGATGCTCCTGCTTCTCCATCAAAGACAGTTGATGTACCTTCACCTTCAGTGATTTCATGTGCAAAGTCATTGATTGAGGCTCCTATCATTCCTATTCAATGGGAACATTCTCATGGTAGTGATTCATTGAGCACATCCAGTGATTCATTACAATCAGTATCACTTTGTCTTCCTGATTGGGATTCCTATCTATTAAAAATTGCATCCTTTTTTGTGGAGTCTCACATTTCAGATTTGGAGGACATATTTGAGGGGATATCTCTCCTATTTGATGACAATCATTGCACTCCTATTGTCAAATCATCACAGTCTTTGGATTTTGTTCAGCATTTGTTTCTGCATCGTCCTGATTTGTCACCTTCTACATTGATTGGGTATGTACCTGAGTGGGTTGTGGCATCTTCATCTTCATCAGGCAAGGAGACACATGAGCAACTTTCAGAGACATCATCAGCATTCATATACATCCATCCTTCCTTCAATTCCTATCCGGAATGGGAAGCATCTCTACACTTGCACCTGGTTTTGTTTCTTCCAAAAGGGAGACAAGTTGTTTGTCGAAATTGGATCATGTTTTGTCTACATACACTTACCTTTTTTGCAGGTGATCACATATTTTGGGGGGGCTATATTGTCTGTCTATTTCCCTCCTATGGGGGGGCCATTGATTGTATTGTATCCATGTGATGATTGTTGTCCTTGGGGGGATGATGTTGAGTCCTCCATTCATCACCTTTCTGCATTTCATCTCTTTTTTTCGGAGAGGGGTTTTCTTCCCACTAGGTTTTCCCCTTTTCTCCATTTAGTGGGAGATTAGTTGCATTTTCATCCTATGTACATGGGTACCTAATATGGCCATCAGTCGGGACCCATCATCATCATGCATAATCATTGCATTTTCATTTCCTCCCTAAGTTGCACTTATGGGGGGGTGTTAGTGTAATATATTATTTATTACACTAGCATAAGTTAACTTAGGTCATATTAACCCAGGTTGCATTTAATCTCTTAATAATGTTGTTAGGGTTTTCTTGTTGTCACATGTTGTTAGATCAAGACACATGGCAACATCTTAATGCATCTTGTATCTCACCCTTTCCTATATAAGGAGGGTTATTATATCATTTGTAGTATCCTTTTTTACCTCATCATTTGAGAGGTCTTAATATCAAGCAAGCTCATTCTTGCATATCCTCTTGTGGAAGATTTATCATTGTTTTTGCAGGTGTTCCTGGTTATTAATCTTATTCAAGATTTCTAACAGGTAGAACAACAAACAAACTACCAAAGATCAAAACTTGAAGGGACATTTCTTCTCTTTAGTTTTCTTCAAGTTGTCAAAGAGTTGTTTCCTAAGCAACTCACACAAGTCATAGTCCTTTCCCTTTTCGACCATCTCATAGGCTACACAAATTTCTATAGCTAACACAAAACTATCTTTGTTGGTGTAGTATATCTTATATTCTATCATAGCTACATATCTTATTGCAAGATTCCAAATAGTGTTCACAGTGAAAGCTCTTTGATCAAATATAGCTCCAGTTAATTCCATTTGATTTCAACACCAATATAGGTCTAGTGGAACACAATCCTGTAACCTCCCTTATAACTTCCTTTGATATCAAACCAAGCATGTCAGTCCATATAAATTTTTCATGCACTCTGATTAATTCCATTCATACAAACTTAATTTCAACATCATAAATGAAGCATGGAAACCATTTCTAGACATCTAGTTTCTTCTTCACTAGGTTTTCATATTTTGGCTTTATTTTTTAATCATCTCCAATCAATTGGTCAGTCCATAGGTCTGTAAATCTTGTATGGTTATAATCTTCCATTTTCTCATGGATTTATTCCCTAGTATCTTTTGTATGAAAAACCCTATATGGAATGCTCAAAAAGGCTCCAAGCGGTTCATTCTCAAAAAAATTCATGGGGCATTTTTTGAATTTTGGTCGGGGTTTCTCACTCACAATCACTACTATAGGTGTAACCATTTCTATTGAACTCAAATTCTTTGAAAAATAAATTATATTTCAGCTCTAGACAATGACTCAACTAGAACTAGGGTTTGGATGATCTACTTCATAAATTACCTTTGAAATCTTAATTTCACTTCAACATGTTCTACTTGCTCAAAATGCATAAAAGTGAATGGAATCGATTGAGTGTAGGTACATATAACCCTTTGATTCTTCCCTAATTCAATTCAATGTGGCAGATAATAAAGTTGGTAAAACCCTTCTCTATGTAAAAGTAAACCCTAAATTGCTCTGTAACTCTCCATATTTGCATATTTTCTTCTAAAGTCTTCACCAAAAGAAAATTGTTTTCCATCTCCATCACATGTCTTTGTGCCAAGCAATGGAACCTCATATCAACAGGGATTTTTTGATTGTATATTATTGCTCCCCCTAAACCAATGCATAGGTTCAATTCTCAAAGAATCATATGCACTTGAGAGTGGTACAGATTCATTTGTAGGCTTTGATTCTTCCTTTTTCTCAATCTCCTCTTTCTTTCTCTAGATCATTTTCATTTCCTTCTTCACTTCAACTGGATCAATCTTTGTAACTATTCTATTTCTCTTTACCAGATTATCCTTCCTTGTATATCTAATTTTGCAAAATTTAGCAATATTTCTAGGTCTATTGCAACTGTGACATACAACATTCATTTGAACAACATTCCTTCCATTCATTCTAGATTTGCATTGATTAGCCCTGTTTCCAAATCCATATCATGTATAACAGTAACTATTGAAAGGTTGAATCATTCTACCATTGTTATATGCATTCATCATTTGACTTTTGCATTCACTTGCTCTATGCCGAAATTTATTGTATGTAAAGCATTGACTAGTAATTTAAGATGAAACATTTTGATTCATTCTGCTTCTACATTCCATTCCTCTACATCCAAATTTATTACAAGAATAATAAACACCATTGAAATATGGGTACCTTTGAGCATTTGGTTGTCTGATAGGGGGTCTTGTAGCATTGTTTCTTTGATTCTAGAACTTGCCATTGTTCTTGTCTTCAGTCTTCTCTAGTTTGTTGATCTTCTTTGCATTAGGTGTATGATTTTCTTTTGAGATTTCCCCTTTTTCAAGTCCCAAACCACCTTTGTCTTTAGATGCTTTATGACAGGCTCCAATCAACTCATCAAGCATTGCAAAACTTTTCTTCAATTATTCCTCATGACTTCTTGCTTTCTCCAAATCTGATCTCAGGTTTACCACTTCTTGTTCAAGCTATGTGCATTCATCAATTTTTATTTTTACCATTGCATTCAAACATTCCTCAATTATTTTCTTGCACTTGCACTTGCACTTCCAATTCAGTAATGTTTTCATTTTCTTGTTTCAATTGTTCATTTCCTTAATTATGCCTTTCTCTGAACTTCTTGATTTTCTCTCTCAATTCTCTAAAGTAGTCATCTTCTTCTTTAATATTTTCTTTCAAATCTTCGCTTTCATCTTTAATTTTGTCAAGATATTCAAGAGAAACTTTGAGTTATCCATATTTGTCAAGCATGCATTCTTCTTCTATGTATCCAATAGCAATAATCTCTTCTAGATGAATATAAATTTTTTTATCAGCCATGTGTTCAATCTCTAAGACCTTCCCAAAGTGGTCAAGCTTCTTCCAAGGAACCAAGATCTGATACCAATTATTGAGCACTCTGAATACTAAGAGGAGTGAGTGAATCAATATTCTATTGAACCATCCAATCATTAACCATCCAATTACCAAAGCATAGTTAACTGTAATAAGAAATGAAAGCATGAAACTCCCATAACACACATAACACATGAACACGAAGATTTTTACATGGAAAACCTAAAAAATGAAAAACCACAATGAGGATTATCTTACAATATATTATAACTGGTTATAAGGTATTACAAAAAGGCCCACCACCAAGTGGACTCACTGCCCAAGTAATCTTACTATTCATAGAGAAAAGAAAGATAAAAGGAAGTGGTTTCACAACCAAGATTTAAACTGATACAAAGTGCATTTGACATATGTTGGATTTAGTTCCTTTGAAGCTTAAAACATAGACTTAATACACTTCATCCAACTTGGATTAAAAATATCTACTTTGCTCTACATTCACACACCTCTTCTCAACTTTCACAACTTATTCACTCAAATATATAAAATTTTGCATCACTGATTGTGTTCAGATCATGTATACATTGAAATCGATGTCCACAAACTCAAAAAAACCTTGTATATATACCAAACTTCATTGTGAACATCAATTAGGTTAGCCTAATTAGATGTAGCCATAAAACATACAAAAAATGCCTTATTGACACCTAATTCAAATTAAAATACCTTCACCGAAAACAACATGTGATATAGGTTGGAATGAACCTACAATAGCTCCTTCCTACATTGACATTACATGTTTAATGTCTACAACTCTTTACATACACTAGGTCAACCAAACATAGGACATAAAAGAAAAATACTCCAACTGATCATCACCATAGGACACATAGACCTCAAAAGATTATGTCAACTGGAAAACATGATGCATTGAAACTTTTTAACATTCCCACAAGGTATATCTCAAATTTGTAGAGGAGTGTGGACAAGATAAGTCATATCCATTTCATAGAAAACTGTGTAAACCTTATATGTTGATCTTCTCTTACTTTTATCTTTCGAACCACTTATCGAAATCAGATGAAATTCTAAATGAAGTTTCTATTGATGTCCATGAATAACATATTAGAATCACAAAATTAAATCTATAAGGGCGAACAAATGCAAGCCAAAAATACCAGATGGCTTTGTGTATTGAAACTATAGGTGTAGGCACTTAGCAAAAATACTTGACTGTTCTTATGTGTGGATCAAACCTTTTTTCAAAATAACTCTTCTACAATCATAGTGTTGACATCCATAATGTAGTTTTGATATCAATGACAACTCATTAATGACACCCTTCTTCATTCTTTCAACAAAAAGGTCTCATGCATTTTGAGCCCCTCATCTTCTCCTTGCATCCTAGCCCTCCGACGTTGGTCTCTTCAATGATATATAAATCAAAGACCCTCCATTGATATTTAATAAGAAATTTGAATGCAAAATTATTCTATCACATTGAGTAATTACATAAAATCATATAAATACTCTATTTAAATTAAATTAAAATAATAAATGTTTAAATAATTTATCTCTAATAGTTAAATAATCTTTCCAAAAATCCATTAATAATTTCATTTAAAGTTCCCATGTTGGGTCCTTTATGATATTGCAATTTAATTCTTTGTGAAAAGGTGGAGTTCTCAAGCTTCTCTTGCAACTCATAAAAAGTCACCAGCTCATCTTGAAAACTCTAAATATTTTCCTTCTATTGCATCATATGATTGATGACCCCCTCAAATAGTTTACCATGTAAATACTCCTCAAAATCTCTGATAATCTTTGTTGGGGAGGCCACTAAAGAGGGTTTTCCCAAATGTGCAACTTGAGTTCTCCACAAACTGCTTTATCTTCACCATCACCTAATCATCTAGTACTTTGTTTCTCCTTATTTTATCTTTTCACTTTTTCAAAACTTGGACCCTCATTTGTTTGGTATCCAATCATTCCTTAGGTTTATTTTGACCTTCTTCAATTAAAACTTATTTTATTAAGTCCTTAGTAGAAATAGCTTTTGTCTTTTGAAAAATTGGGATAAGTCATCCCATACCAATAAATCCTCATTTATTTCAGACTCAACTTTGTGAGCCAAACTAGCTTCATCACTAATACAATGATAAGCCTTTCTTTCTTTCCTCAAAACTATATTCCATAATAATTTTAGGCCATCCCTCCATTTCCTTGCAACATAAAGGAGACCTTCAAGTTCTAGATGTTGAGCATCCTTATTAAATGGAACATGCAAAATTGGAGCTAATGCAAAGGAGTCAATCTGACTGATCAAATGGTTGACATAAGCTTAGTAGAATCTATGAAGGAGACACTAAGGTGAAGCAAGCTAACATACATATCTATAAAAGTAGATTTGAGACTCTAAAGATGACTAAAGATGAAGACATTACAAGTTATATGTTTTAGGTACAAGAAGTTATCTCTTGCATCTCTAGACTTGGTGGAGAAGTGAAAGAAATTGAAATTGTAAAAAAGGTTTTGAGATCTCTCCCAAAATTGTAAAGTCATAAAGTGTCTTCCATTAAAGAGTCAAAGGACTTGGATCAATATTAAGTTGATAAAATGTTTGGTACTCTTACTATCTTTGAGATGAGAGAGTTTGGTTAAGATGTTACAAAGAAGGAAGCTACTTTTTGTTAGTTTTATGGATTAGAAACACAACCAAGTAGAAAATGCAACACATAGAAAATAAACACAGTGATTACCCTAGGAAAACCCTCCTACTCGAGGGAGAAAAACCCAACAAAGAATATTCTCTTATATATCAGAATAATAAGTGCCAAAACTGCATACAAAATTAGGGCCTATACAAGGCCAAGACTAATGCAATGAATGTAGACACTTCTCCTTGAGGCGAAATACAAAAGATGACACTTATTCTTAGAATCAAATATTCTGCAGGAGGCAAACTACTGCTGCCACTTAAGATGTGAATTGAAGAGTGAATGAATTGATAAACTAGGTGGCCTTCTCTCTAGGGCTGACCTAGAGGAAATATATTTTATTTATGAAATATGAAGGCCGACCTACCTTGAGAAAGATATAATTAAGGAAAAATATCTTCTGAAGCTACCAAACACTAACACTCCCTCTTAGCTAGGGAGGTATTTTTTCCAGATATCTTCATCATGGAGTCTCTCAACATGACACCCACAATGGCTACACCCATTTGTGGAAAACCACATCTTAGTCTCGGAGATGTACAAGAGTTCAGCATGGAGTCTCTCAACATAATGTCCACAATGGCTACATCCATTTGTGGAAAACACATCTCAGTCTTAGAGATGTACAAGGGTTCATCACGGAGTCTCTCAACGTGATGTTGTCATGGAGTCTCAACATGACATCCACAATGGCTACTCCCATGTGTGGAAAGAAACACATCTCAGTCTCAAAGATGTACAAGGGTTCATCATGAAGTCTCTCAATGTGATGTCATCATGGAGTCTCTCAACATGACACCCACAATGGCTACTCCCATATGTGGAATGAAACACATCTCAGTCTCAGATATGTACAAGGGTTCATCACAGAGTCTCTCAACATGACATCCACAATGGCTACTCCCATGTGTGGAAAGAAACACATCTCATTCTCAGAGATGTACAAGGGGTCATCACAGAGACTCTCAACATGATTTCATCATGGAGTCTCTCAACATGATGTCTCATCTTAGTCTTAGAGATGAACAAGGGCTTGCACCTCATATTTCTTTGTCTCAGAGAAATACACACTACAACGGCTTTCATCACATATATTTGTCTCAAATAAATATACATTACAACAAATATTCATGATGATGTGACTCCCTCTGAAGCTCCAAGTACTTGGATCAACCTCCTGACCTCCTTTTCCAAAATTTCCTGCAATGCTTTCCTTAGAGGAATGGTTTCCAATGCACACCTCCAACACTACTGACTTGCGAGAGTTCAGGATTGTCCTTCTTGACCTCATCTCAGATCACCCTATTCTAAATAGGTTTGTGGAGCTACCAATTCAAAATCCAAATTGAATTTCTTATGCAATTATGTTCTCTATAGTTGAAGAGCTCTTCCAAGGACTTTAGCACCTGGCCTTGCAACACTGCAACCCACTTAGCTGACACCTTCACTTATTCTCAGTGAGTCACATAACTCCCTCTTGATCCCTACCTCAGATATTGAAAAGAAATCCTCTGGAAGTGAACTCTCCTACATTGACTAATCTTAGAACCTTAGTCATTTTCCTGGACATGCTCTCAACTCATGCCTTGAATTCTCAAAATTTAACTCCCTCTGAATTTCATTTCCTCCTCTTCAAAGTAGCTAATCGCATTGACAATTTGTATAGGTTCTTCGTTGTTTAGTGTCTTCATATTTATTAATCTTCTTTGTTAATGCAAATTATTCATCCAAGGCTGACCCAACCTTGTGCCCTCAAGAGATGTCTCTAGTAAAGAATCATGAGAGTTATGTGCCACCAAGTCAATCCCAAGGCTGCAAGTTATGTCTCCATGTTGGTTTATTTCTCCCGCCGGCATGACTTCCCCATAGGATGCCTCAAGCTCTTCCTCCCTTTGAATTCTTTATGCAACCTCTCATCATCATTTTTCTCCTTGATCCATCTTGTATTTTTTTTTAAAGAGATTAATGACAGTTCATAAAATCAAACTACCTTGAAGAGGAACATATAGACCAATGCTAGTAGCATACATGATTCACTATTCCCAAAGTTATTGCATGAATTATTATTAACTGCATGATTATTTAAATCCATGATCATTATTCAAAGGTACAAACATAAAATACTTATCTATTTACTGTTGGTACACCATTGAGCTAGACCTGTAGTGGTGTTTCATCTTCACCACCTTCACTCAATGTTACCATCAATTTACCCTCATCTTATTTTCACACCAACTTTTGTCACCAACATCTTGCCAAAACCATCTCGGACCTTCATTCCTGTAATTTCCTGTACATACATTCCAGCTACTGAGATTCGTGTCCTTTCTGCAATACCCATGGCTAGCAATGGTGAAATGCCTCAATCATTAACTGGTCATTCTTTTCTAACTATGGCACTCAGGTTTTAGCAATCACCTAGGTCATGGTGAGTCCCAAAAATTCATGCCAATCTTGTATGTTAATTCATGACTATGCTCAGATTTCCTACGTAGTTCATTTGTCCATTTTGATAAACTTCACACTTAGTCTGGTAGGCATTCAAAACTCCTAAAGATGCGGGTTTATCTTAGCAATCTTCAAAATAATTCATGAATCTGAATCAACAACTATTATCCAATAAAATGAGAGAATACACTCCCACGTAGCCACCCAATGAAGTATCACGTCTAAAAAACTTGAAGTTTTGAGGTTGTAAGCTCATGTCCACACTTCTTATGTCCATATGCCCTCTCTAAACAACATATGAAATTCACAATTTCAGAATACGAGGTTCCCAGGTCTGATTATGCAAAGACTGATGGCGCCCAGGTATATGCAACACAAACCTCGAATAATGATCAATTCAGGATTTTCTCAATCTCATCATCCTCATACCCTACAAACTTTTCTTAGTCAAATTTGATCGGATTTCCTCTAAACCCACTCTGATACCATGTTAGTTTTATGGATCAAAAATGCAACCAAGCATAAAATGTAGCACATAGACAATGAACATAGTGATTACCTTGGGAAAACTCTCCTACTTGAGGGAAAAAAACCCAACAAAGAATATTCTCTTGTATATCAGAATAATAATTGCAGAAAGTGCATACAAAATCAGGCCCTACACAAGGCTAAGGCTAATACAATGAATGGAGACACTTCTTCTTAGAATCAAATCTATTGTTGAAGATGTGAATTGAAGAGTGAATGAATTGATGATCAAAATGAGAGGACTCCATCCTCTATAAATACCAAACTAGGTGGCCTTCTCTCTAGGGCTGACCTAGATCAAATATATTTTATTTATAAAAGTTGAAGGCCGACCTGCCTTGAGCAAGATATAATTAAGGAAAAATATCTCCCGAAGCTACCAAACACTAACACTCTCAAAGCTAACAAACATATTGAAGATGAAGTTTCTAAAAAAAATGATGACTTTGATGAGGTTGAAGAAAAAATTGTAAGATTGAAGAAAGGCTCCAAAAAATACAAAGGTAAGTTACCATTCAAGTGTTTCAATTGTGGAAGAGTTGGTCTAGATGTCCCTATAAATAATCTATTGATGATAAAAAAAATAGAGAAAATCAAAAGAGGATTCTATTCTAAGGAGAGCAATTTTTCCTCTAAACATGAACATAATGATGAAAATGATGAAAATATATTCATGGCTCTAGAAGGAAAAAAGAACAATATTGATGAACGTAAAAGGTTTGGTACCTTGCAAAATAGTAAGGTTAATGAAAGATCTATGGAAGTATGGACTGCCTTTCATTTAAAGGAAGAGAAAAATGCTTGGGTGATTGATAGTGGGTGTTCTCACCACATGACCAGTGACAAAAATAAGTTCATCAATCTCAAGAAAGTCAAAGGTGGAGTTGTTAAGTTTGGTGATACTGATGATAAGTTAGCACAAATTTGTGGAAAGGGTGATATAAAAATTGGTGGAAATAATAGAACTAAAGATGTGCTTTTTGTCAAAGGCCTAAAATATAATCTCTTGAGTTTCAGTCAAATGTGCAACAAAGGATACAATCTCACTTTTCATGCTAATAGATATGTTGAAGTCTGCAACATGTAAAAACCAACTCCAATGGAGGTTGCTTGTGATGCCCTTGTGCTTGATTGCTTGCTTGGGAAGCTTGAGTGCAAGAGTTCTTGTGAAGATGAAAAATGAGCTTAGGGGGGGAAATGAAGTTGAAAACCATTATTTATACAAGATATGCCCTAATTTCCTGAAAATGTCACATGATAGGCCGACACTAGGTTTTTGGAGGCAAATTCTTGTTAGGTTTTTTATTTAATTTTGAATTTTAAGCCAAAAGGGACTAGGTCGCCCAAGGTGGTGACCTAGTCCACTTGGGCCAATTCAAGTGGTGTTCGGCAATGAAATGGTGATTAATAATGTTTATTAGGTTTGCCTCCTAAAACACACTTAATTCGGACCTAAAAGTACATTAAGGGGACAAATTAACATAAGAAAAGGGTTAAATTAGTGATGATAAGCCTAGGAAAGTGTGAAAATGCATTACAAAACTTTACAACACTTTGTCACAAGGCTTGGAAAGGGGTAAAAGGGGGGTATTTAGGTGAATTATGTTGAAAGGGTCTTATAAAAGTGGGAAGATGTGTTACAACACTTCACAACACCTTTGTAAAACACTGTTAGATTGTTGTTGATTTGCAAGCATTCAAGACTAAATCAAGGCAAAACAAGGCCAAAATCCAAGGGAAAAGGCCCAAATGAGTGAAAAAGTGTCAAAGGCTACACTTTTTGGCAACATAGGACCAAAATTAACCTTTCCATCATGTTTGAAACACTCAAAAGCCTAAAATCACCAATCAAATCATCAAAACCAAACACTTTGTCTCAGGGGCATAAAGTAAATTTTTCTCTAGTAACAATTTTTCATATGGCCATAAAAATCCATAATCGACTATATTGTATGGATTCATTATTGAAAGAACTAGATTCAATATCCAAGCAAAATATCCGTTCATCATATTTTTTGTACTAGTTTGTACTTGGTTGAATGTGTTGTTGGGTCTCAATTTGTGTTATAAGAAGTATGAAATTGGGTTTGTTATTATTAATTTGTTTATTTTGAGTTAAACACTATTGGTGGTTGGTTCATGGTTTATTGCTTCCAATTGGAGGGTTTAAAAGACCTATAACCAATGCCTAGCATGGGGGTGGCTTTTGTCTTGAGTAGTGTGGCTCTGCCTATCACCCTTGTTTCACTTAGCCCTAGCTACACCACTTCAATTAGACATTGATATTTTTTTTACCAAGCGATCACATGGGTTCCTAGGGGTCTATGGCCTAGGGGCCAAAAATTAGCCCCCTAATTCCCAAATTGGGTTTTTTTTTATAAATGACCATAAATGTTTGCCACAATATCAAATTTTTGAAAATTATATATCATTAGAAATATGGTTTTGTGTACATTTTTGGTGAAGATCAAGTTTCCAAATTCTGGTATTTGGTGCCAATATTTTTTGTTTGAAGTTAGATCCCCATTTTTGGCTCTTGAGCTCATAACTTTTTTCCACAATCTTTGATTTCACAATTCTTGCAGTGTTGAAAAGTATTGAGGAGCTATATCATTCCATCCATGCACATTTTCCAAATTCAACCCCAAGTACATATTTTATTCAAAGTTGTGTATATTCACATTCTTGTTGATCACTTGGACATCCTATTACTCAAGAAGGTGATATTTTGATATCTACACTTCATTTCAGTTCTAGATCTTGTATTTATCTACTATTGCTTCAATCAAATTCTAGGGTTACTCCATATCAAAAAGAATCTAATGTTCCTTGGCATCAAGACAATAAATCTTTGTTTCTATTTCTTTATCATGATTACATAGTTGTTCCAACAATTGAGAGTTTCAATTGTTTTTGGAAGTAGGCTCGTCTTGTCCTTTGTTTCTTAGATTAAGGTTTTAGATTTTACTCCACATTATGCTTCAAGTGTTTCTTTGCAAAAAATTATCTCATTATCTCATTGATGGGGGATTTCATGATCTCTCTTCTTTTGTCTTATGGGGTTTCTTTTCCCTCACATAGTTTTTTTTCCTTCTCATTAATTCCTTTGATAGTTTTATTGTATCTTTTCTCTCTTTTGTAGAGGAGTTTTGTCCCAGTGGGTTTTCTCCTTTTCTCCATTTGTGAGAGATTTCATTTGTGCATGGGTACCTAACATGGCCTAGTAGTCAAGACTTATATTTGCATCATTTTCATAATAATCTTCTCCTTAATTTGCACTTAAAGGGGGTGTTGGTGTAAATAGGTATTTTACCTATATTTTTCACTTATAGGTCCTATTTGTATGTATGTTACATTTACTTAGGCCCTAGGAATATTTCTATAATTCATAAGTGTCATGTAATCTTATCTTATCTTATCATGGTATTTAATAATTGTGTCCTAGGCCATTTAATAATTGTTGAGTCAGTTTTATAATTATAAAGAATAAATACACATTCCATCATCTTTTCTAATCCTATATCACAACATTTCCTTTATAAGAAAGGCATCATATGCACATTTACATATTCAATCAATAAATATTGTATCCTTAATCATAAAAAAACATTCTTGACATTTCTCTCTTGTGGAAGATATTTTAGTTTGGTAGATAATATTGGGGTGTTGGGAGTTCACATTCAACTCCTACAACAAGCCTAGATCAAGGTGACTTGTAGGTGATAAAAAAGCTAGATATAAACATATAGATAGTGTAGAATATAAATATTGACCAAAATTCAATATGGAAAATGTGGAGAGATTAATATCAAACTTATTATTCAATGGAATTAAATAGGTACAATATATAACATTCATATTTTAAAATCTAATTAGGATGATTAAGAGATAGAAAACTATAAAAATAAGGGATATTTTAACTAAGTTTCTAAATATAAGAGGATAAAGAAAAAATATAATACCATAAAACAAGGAAATTATAGGTATGTAATTATCCTAGATTGTACCTAGGTTATCTAAATAAACTACCTATGTAAACTTAATATAATAAGGTGCAATTAAATAATTACACCAATACCCTCTCTAAGTGTAACATAAGATATTTGTGTGAATGGGGTTATTTCCTAACTAATTCCTTTCTAGAGCCTATTTAGCATAGTAACATTTGTGTGTCTCATTTCATATGATGATGACAATTTTTGTAGTCATGTGTTGTCTCATCTCTCATCTTGCCTTTATAAGTAATGATTCATTTTTATAATACACATCTTGTAGCCTAGATCTTGAATCATCTTGTATACTTATACCATTATTTGAAAATATAACATTCTTGGTTCCTTCTCTCTTGTGAATAAAAAGTGATTTTGTAGTGGTGAAGATTTTTACTCTTGTGAGTCTTTGTGGTATTTATCCAAAATGATATTATAGCTTTGATTATTGAAATCCCCTTCTTAATTTAGGAGATACTATGCAATTATTTTTGTGGGTGTATCCTAGAACATATATAACCCCACAACTGAGTCCAAAAGGGCCAAATTGGTTAGGATCAACAATAAACATGATATAATTCTATTATAGATAAGTCTATATTTTCCAACCCTTACCTGCACTATGACACCCATATGAATTGTACATGATTAGTTTTCATTATAAATTTCTACATTTAGCTAGTGTCAAGTAAATTATATTTGAAAAATTAATTTTTAGTTAAAAGAATAAATAAGTAAATTATTTTTGGAATGTGGTTTGTAGACCCCTTTCATGCTTTAGATCACTATCAGTATAGATCTATAATGTACGGTTATCAAATCACAAGTCTATAAGTCTAGCTATGTGGTACATCAAACCTATATGGTCAGTTTATTTTCTCACTAAGCACTATCACCTTACACCAAGTACTAAGAAATTAGCACTAAAACTTAAGTTCTAAGGAAATCCTAAGTGTTTTTCTCACTGCACTACTCAATAGCTTCTTCACATGAGATTTGATCATTGACCTAGGATTCTTTTTAGATAACCACCACACCACCTATAATGGTTTTCCCCCCCCAATCAACCAATTCTCCACAAAATTTGGTGGTAGTGTCCATATTCCACCTCAATAGTACCTAAGTATTTTTCTATCCCTACAAAAGATCAATATTTTTATGAGGTAAAACTTTCACCCATTATGGTGTTTTTTATGTTCAAATATGCATTGGAAAGCTTCACATTATTTCATTTTTCCAATTATTTTTCTATATTTTCCTCTAAATAACTAATTTTTCAACTTGAAGGTACATTTGAATATCTTTTTGTGATAAGAATAAATCTTGCATACTAAGTCATATTTTTGCATTTTTTTTAATTTCTCAAAAGGTCCTAAGGAGTCCTAATGCAACATTTATTTTTCCTTTTAGGAGGATCATTTTTATAAAAATTATAAAAAACACCATGTTATAAATTTTTGATATAAGCTTGTTAATTTTTTAAATTGCAAAATATCATTATATTTTTTTTTGTGGTTGTATTATATTATTGAAAAATTTATTTGGGGCATAGGCATGACTTTATTGCCTATTTTCTTCTCTCTTTTGGTGTTCTTTGTCTAGTTATGGTGGAAATTAGGACTATTGAGCTCCTCACTCCATATATAACTACCACACAAGAATATTAAAATGAGACAATTATTGAAATCTAAGATACTTTAACAAATTTTAATTAAAAAAATCACTTTAATTCACTAAAGAGTTTAAAAATTTTACTTACAGGAATAAATTATATGAAACCATTAGGCTCATGTGGTTGCATGTACCTAATAATTTATTATTTCATATTATCTAGTACATAACACCTAAGAACTTAGCATGTGAGAAACTTGATTCGTATTGTATGGTATAGTTAATGAGTTCCAAATTTTATAACTATAGGAATATTTGACATCACCCTCTCAAGATCATTTTCCTATCTTTAAATATTTTATTGTAACTCTAGTTAAAATTAATTTTATTACAATTGAAAGGATGTGGGCATGATTAAACTGATAAGGAATGCATCTTCTTTATTCTATCAAAATTGAAAGGTTCATTTTAGGTGTTTTCATCCACCATCTAGTCTACTATGGATTCCTTGGGAAATAAATTAAGATGCCTAGATTTGATTTATTTTGCAAGAATATTACTAGGGAGAAGAATAAGTTATTTCAAATGGATAAATTTCCTAGCTCTAAGAGCTATGATTCAATGGATCAATTTTGCAAGGGTAGAGGTAATAATAATAAACCTAAGATAGAATATCCTTTAGGTGGTGAGTCTCCATCCAAACCAAAGAAAAAATAATACCCATGTTCTCTCCTTCCACTTATTCCAAGTCTAGTGAGTCTACCTCCAAGCTGAAGAAGATAGGTGACACTTGCACTCTCTAAGGTATGCCTTGTCACGATGAGGCTCATTGCTTTAATAGATTAAGGCATTAGAGGAGTTCATGTGAATAATTTTTTCTATCACCAAGTCCTCTTTCATAGGTAAATGGAAATTCATTTTAACATAAGATTTGTATTCATCTGTACATATAGCTAGATACTTGATTTAGGTGCTTCACATTATATGCCCAATTCACATGATCTACTCAACTCTATTTCTAATAGTAATACTCAGATTGTACGTCGGTAAATATTCACAGATTATTGGGAAATAATCTATTCAATTCCAAATTTCCAAGATGGTTGTATTGAGAAAAATTGTATTCCTGATCTTTTTACTAACCTTCTCTCCATGCACTATATTTTTTATTTTATGAATGGGAAATAAAATGAGTTTACTCCCTATGATATGGTTATTTGATAGATATATGATACTGAAAAAGTTTACAATTTTTCACCAAACTGAACACTAAAATTATTATTTTTAACTAAATCTTAACATTCGGGCACCTATAGCGGCTAAATCGTGAGGAATTTGAAGATGATGCAAACTAGAGTCTCGTCACATTTTTTCTATAGATTCTAAAAATATTTAAACCACTATTGTATATGAAGCTAATAGTAATTTTTATTGGCTATTATGAGGAAGTGAAGGCTTATAATTTTTATGATCCAATTACTTAGGATGTTTGATTTTGGTGAAATGTTCATTCGATGAGTTCTTCACATAGATATAGCTAATGTACACCCTACTTATTCCTCACTACCTAGTCCAAATTTTTCATCACTTGAGGATGTTTCTAATGATGGTCTTGATTCACCTTCTCATTTATAGTATTTTCCACATTGGTCTTAGATGTCACTTGATGAGGTTGGAACACTTATTTGTGATCCCATAAATGCTATCCACACTCATTTATAGAATTCAAACATCAATATTTTGAGTCATATAATTTTAGTTAATACTCAAAAATTTATAGATGCTATTGGTACTCCTAAGTGGGACAATGATATATCTTGTTAGAACCAAATTTTTTGTTAGAATTCTAAAGGCTTTTATCCTTTTGAACCTAGTATTTTGCTATCTTGATTCATGAAAAAAACCTTTACCGCCATCCACAATGCTAAAATTTCCTTTTATCGCCATACCGCTACCTTATCATCCACCCTTCTTAGCCAACACCTCTTACCTCCTTACCATAGGCCTTTACAAAATGGCTCGCGGTATCACGGTTATGAACAATCACACCATACCCTTACCACTATATCCTGCAGAGCATAACCTAGGCCCACGGTCCGACGGTGAAGTGAAGGGTGTTTTATATACGTATACCGCCATACTGCAAGGATTTTGAACTTGGCCTGTGGTAGAGCAGTAGGGAGAACAGTCTTGGCCGATACTGCCATACCGCAGAGGGATGAAATAAGCACCACAGTAGAGCAGTAAGGGGAGCAAAGAAAAGATGGGTCACCGCCATACTGTGGGAAGAAAAAATACAGTGCACGGTTGGGCGGTAGAGAGAAAAGTAAAGAAGATATCGCTATACCATGGAGGGTCAGAACAATGCATGTGATAGAGCGGTGGAGATGACAGTCAGGGAAAGCCACCGCGGTACCATGCGAAAGCAAAAAATAGACCGTGATAAGGTGGTATCCCAATATAAATAAATCAAAACATCATGGCATCGCAACAGAAGAAACGCAGGCATGAGGTAATGTGATAAAGTGACTATTGTTGCTGCGTTTGTTATTCTTTTCATATTTTAGTTATATTTTCTCAAACGGTGCGAATTTTGGCCTCTCGTGAAAATGTGAACAGACTGAAACCAAAAGGCACGGGAAAGGTTCTCTAACATGTATAAAAGTGTGAGTGCGAGACTGAATAAGGGTTAGAAGTTAGAACAATGAGAAGATAGGAGAAAATAAAAACTGGGGGTTGCAAATAATGTATAGACTTTTCTGAAGAAAAGTAATGGAAATAATAGTTTAAATTGGTGAAATCCTTTCTTGGTGTTCAGTTGTTGTGATGTAATGATCCATATTTTTATCCGGTTGTCTCCAACTTGAGGTCTTTTAATCATTTAAATCAGTATATCAAGTATATTCCTGATTTATCAAAGTGCATTTTCATTTTGTGTGATTTAATTAATTGGTGTCTGCAAGTTAGATTTAAATTATTTTGAATGAATCACATTGATTAAGGATTTCTTTTGGATAGTTGAAGAAGAACCTGGTTAAGAAATATTCCAGCACAATTTATGCAGGTCATAAATTTAGTGATGTTTTATGCCAGTCATAGAACCTCATTTTTCAAAGTGCCTAGCAACTAGAGTTAAGCCAAAATAGGAAATCACATTTTATTCTTGATTTTTTGACTTCATTGCCCATGTGGATAGAAAGCATTGGTCTGTCATACCCTAGAAAATAAATTTCATAGAAACAACATATATAACACTTTCATTTTATGCAGTAGGAGTAGATATTGAGATTTCATCTATCCCACTCCCAATTGCCATTATGGATAGATTGTTTAGAGGAAGCATATAGTTTAAATCTGCCTCATTTACATAGGTACACCTTCCTAGGTTTAGCAGACCCTAAAGAGTAGAAGGTTCAAATTCATTATTTCGCCTTGTACGTTAGCCAAAAACATTGTGAGAGCTTGGAAACCTCTCGTGGTTCAAACCTACATTTTTGAGTCCTAATAGTTTGGCGACTCCATTGGGGAGAAGCTTTCGGGTGATCCCACAAACCTGGTTTACAATTTCTGAGAGGAACTGATTTTTGCTAAAATCACATATTTCTAGAAAATATAATGATTAACGCCTTTAAAAGTCCCATTTTAAGGATTCCAATTGAAGAGTGTTTGATCAAACCACCTTAGATCAAACCCCCTTGGATAGAACCTCGCTAGTTTTAAACCATACCTATAAATGAGTCTCCTTTACACCTATCAAAATGCTGATAATAAAACACTTTTGATTTACCTTTTGGGGGATCAAATGAATTAATTTAAAGTTTATTTCAAATGATTATGGTAGCCCTTGAAATTAGTTATCCCACAAATACAATTTTAATATGTTTTGGTTTTATTATGTACGTGTTTTTTTAGTTTCATTAAACATAGGTTTTTCACCAAAAATCAAGCTCTATGTTTTGCACATGTGGAAAAATAGAAAATTACCAAAAAAAAAAATTAAAAATATTTTCATGCTGGGTATTGATGTCCTTGATCCATTAAAAAAAATAAAAATGAATTTCGATACATACAGAAAAATTTATGTTGTATACAGTCCGCCTATGTCTGAATTGCAATTGGTTTGACTTTGAAACTCTATTAAGGAAAAAATATTCAATAAAAAACTATGAGACCAAATGAAAGTGCTAGATATCATACTTACAAATCTAAATTTGAAAACATTAGAATTTTATCCTTCATACAAAAAAAATTATGTTGTATACGGTGAGCGTCACTTTTTAAAAATGTTGTTTTCTGAAAAAAACCAGTTATCGTGGGAGATGGAAGAAAAAGTGCAATCTTATTCCAAAAAATTTTTAAAAAATATTTTTAGAATCTACAGAAAAAATTCAATGAGACTCTAGTTTGCATCATCTTCAAATTCCTCACAGTTTAGCTGCTATAGGTGTCTGAATGTGAAGATTTAGTTAAAATAATAATTTCAGTGTCCAGTTTGGCCAAAAATTGTAAACCACTATTGTGGGATCACCCTTCCGAAAATTCGGTTCCAACCTTTCCATTTATAGAGTCAACAAAATTTCACATTTGGAGTGAGGAGATTCCGTTGAGGAAAATCAAAATAGTTTCAAAAGAATCATTTTCCTACTTTTGCAAAGGTAGGTGGCAACTGTTTAAAATTGATAGATAATGCATAGACATTGTGGAACAATAATACTTTGCCAATTTTATTGTCAAGATGTTAGAAGAAGTGAGAAGGAAGCAGTCAATAAGAGAGTTGAAAGAATTGAAACAACAAATGCTACAATGGAAACAAAAAATATTACAATTGAACCAACAACTGTAGCAATTGGGAGTCAAATGTGTTCCAAATGTATCACAAAATAGGCCATCCTACAGTGAGAATGAATACAAAAATTCCAACAGACCTTGGACACCATAAGTGCTACATGATGAAACTGAGAACTTCGACAATGAAGGTAATGCACTCTATTCACAACAGAACATTTATGCACCATAGTCATCACATCAAATGAATACTTCTCTTATCCCTCCTGGTCAGAGGTTAGTAAGTTACCAAGATTGTCAATGCAATCCATATCCTGAGCATTATACATATCAATACCAAGCCACTCATTAGAATGTGCAAAGCAATGTCATCCTCCATGGGAATGTAAATCAAAACCTGCAGCAAAATGTATATCAGAATCAAGAGTTTGAGAAAGAAGAGGAAACATGTGCAAGTAAGGAATTCAATGATGATATTTTAGATTTAAGTGAAGATAAATTTGTTGAGGACCAATCTTCCACATTGGGAGATGATTGCAGCATTAATGATGTTGTTGGGGACACACCATCTGGGGAATACATCAACAGTGATTCAAATGATATGGAGGGGCAGCCATGTATGCACTCTGATAACATTGACAATAATGCATTAGAAGTTGAAACATAAGAGGATATCATGCCTTCCAATAATGAAGATATAGAGAGTCTCTCTTGCATACCAGATTGTGACAGTGCATGCAGTCTTGTGGATTTTGATCTACAACAGGATGATTCTTGTAGCTCTTACGAAGATCAAGAAGTGGGAGAAATAGTAGAAGATCTGGAAGAAACATGTTCACTCAGCAGTGAGCGGGTTTCAGATTTGTTAACTCTTGAATACCATAAATGTGCATAGAAGGATGATTCTAAAGTTCTATGTCCAACCTATATTTTCTTTGACAGTGAAAGTACTGTGTGTAATGGTTCATATGACTTCACGTGCATTTCTCAAAGTGATGAAGAAACCTTTGAAGCTGATCAAGAATTTGTATCTGTCCAAGAAAAGGTATGTGACGAACATTTTAATCCTACAAGAGAAAGATATTGGTTTGCATATCATTGATGATGAGTGTTCGACATTGATTGATTCAAATATGTATAAGGATGACTATATGGATTAAAAATATGTGTCATTACCAGCTGTTGGTAGGGAAGAGATGGAAAATATTTCTGATTTGATTGTCTCAAAAGATGTGGATGAGATAGAATTTTCAAACTTCCAAGAGAAGCATTCAGATTTTCAAGTCCCAGTACAACTGCAAGATCATTTAGCAATACATAATAATGAGCAAGATAATGAATGTTCCATTGAATGTGGATATACTTTGTATGATGAAGGTGACAAAGATTTATCATATGATAATAGGAATTATGAACTGCAGAGTGGTGAAAGGAACATGAGTCAAATTGAACACAATGATTTTCTAAAAGTTTTCAATGACAGTACATGTAGTAGGGCAGATGGAATGAAAATTTTCAAAAGGAACCTAATGAACTCAAATCATAATAAACTTTATGACAAAGGAAAGTATAGGCCCTTCTTTTGGGTGGCCTTGGGCCATCATTTATGGTTTGAATTTTAGACCATAATAGATGAAGAGGATTAAGGATTGCCAGTGCATGGACAATTCTTAATAGCCCTCTTTAAACATTCTTTTTCCATGCACAGTAGTTTAGGAATTTAAAAGGGGTTGGGACTTGCCAGTACATGGACAAACCCAAAATTCCCTCATTGAAAGCAATGTTTCTTTCCATGTACAGTAGTGTAGGGTCTTTTCCATCCTCCATTTTCCATCTGCCATTTTCCATCTCCTTCATCTTTCCACTTCCTTCATTTTTTCACATCCTTTGGTGTCTTGGTTCGTTCTTCCAGTGATATTCTGGATTCTTGCAGTGATTGGAAAATCACTCATCCCCAACAAGAGCCACTATTAGAACCAGGATTTTTGTTAAAATTCTAAAGGCTTTTGTCCTTTTGAACCCGATATTTTTCTATCTTGATTCATGAAAAATCACTTTACCACCATCCATAATGCTAAAATTTCCTTTTACTAAAATTTCCTTTTACTACCATATCATTTCCTTATCATCCACCCTTCTTAGCCAACACCTCTTACCTCCTTATCGCAGCCCTTTGCAAAATGGCTCATGGTATCACAGTTATGAACAGTCATATCATACCCTTACTGCTATATCGTGCAGAGCAAAACCTAGGCCCGCGGTTCAGCGGTGAAGTGAAGGGCATTTTATAAATGTATACCACCATACCACAAGGAGTTTGAACTTGGCCCGTGATAGAACGGTAGGGAGAACAATCTTGGCTGATACCTCCATACCGCAGAGGGATGAAATAAGCATCGTGATAGAGTGGTAAGGGGAGAAAAGCAAAGACGAGTCACCGCCATACCGCAAGAAGACAAAATATGGTGCGCAGTTGGGTGGTAGAGAGAAAAATAAAGAAGATAGCGCTATACCATGGAGGGTCAGAACAATTCCTTTGATAGAGCAGTGGCAATGACAGTCAGGGCAAGCCACTGCAGTATTGTGGGGAAGCAAAAAAATAGACCTCGATAAGGCGGTATCCTGATATAAACAAATAAAAACATTGTGGCATCGTAGCAAAAGAAACGTAGGCACGAGGTAATGCAATAAAGTGACTATTGTTGTTGCATTTGTTATTCTTGTCATATTTTAGTTATATTTTCTCAAATAGCGTGACTTTTGGCCTCTCATGAAAATGTGAACAGACAGAAACCAAAAGGCACCCAATATTTTGCTATCTTGATTCATGAAAAATCACTTTACCACCATCCACAATGCTAAAATTTCCTTTTACCGCCATATCGTTTCCTTATCATCCACCCTTCTTAGCCAACACCTCTTACCTCCTTACCGCAACCCTTTGCAAAATGGCTCATGGTATCACAGTTATGAACAGTCATATCATACCCTTACTGCTATACCGTGCAGAGCAGAACCTAGGCCCGTGGTTTGGCAATGAAGTGAAGGGAATTTGATAAATGTATACCACCATACCATAAGGATTTTGAACTTGGCCCGTGATAGAGCAGTAGGGAGAACAATCTTGGCCAATACCGCCATACCGCAGAGGGATGAAATAAGCACCGTGATAGAGCGGTAAGGGGAGAAAAGCAAAGACGGGTCACCGCCATACCACGGGAAGACAAAATATGGTGCACAGTTGGGTGGTAGAGAGAAAAATAAAGAAGATACCACTATACCATGGAGGGTCAGAACAATTGCTTTGATAGAGCGGTGGTGATGACAGTCAGGGCAAGTCACCGCAGTATCGTGGGGAAGCAAAAAATAGACCGCGATAAGGTGGTATCCTGATATAAACAAATCAAAACATTGTGCCATTGCAGTAGAAGAAACGTAGGCACGAGGTAATGCGGTAAAGTGACTGTTGTTGTTGCATTTGTTATTCTTGTCTTATTTTAGTTATATTTTCTCAAATGGCATGACTTTTGGCCTCTCATGAAAATGTGAACAGACAGAAACCAAAAGGCACGAGAAAGGTTCTCTAACATGTATAAAAGCATGAGTTCGAGACTGAATAAGGGTTAGAAGTTAGAACAGTGAGAAGATAGGAGAAAATAAAAACTCGGGGGTGCAAATAATGTATAGAATTTTCTGAAGCAAAGCAATGGAAATAATAGTTTAAACTGGTGAAATCCTTTCTTGGTGTTCAGTTGTTGTGATGTAATGATCCATAGTTTTATCTGGTTGTCTCCAACTTGAGGTCTTTTGATCATTTAAATCGGTATATCAAGTATATTCCTCATTTATCAAAGTGAATTTTCATTTTGTGTGATTTAATTTATTGGTGTCTACAAGTTAGATTTAAATTCTTTTGAATGAATCACAGTGATTAAGGATTTCTTTTGGATAGTTGAAGAAGAACCTGGTAAAGAAATATTCCAACACAATTTATGCAGGTCATAAATTTAGTTAAGCCAAAATAGGAAATCATATTTTATTCTTGATTTTTTGACTCCATTGCCCATGTGGATAGAAAGCACTGGTCTGTCATACCCCAAAAAATAAATTTCATAGAAACAACATATATAACACTTTCATTATGCAGTAAGAGTAGTTATTGAGATTTCATCTATCCCACTCCCAATTTCCATTGTGGATAGATTGTTTAGAGGAAGCATATAGTTTCAATCTGCCTCATTTACATAGGTACACCCACCTAGGTTTAGCAGAGCCTAAAGAGTAGAAGGTTCAAATTCATTATTTGGCCTTGTACGTTATCCATAAATGTTATGAGAGCATGGCAACCTCTCGTGGTTCAAACTTGCGTTTTTGAGTCCTAACATGTCTAATGTGTATTCCTCCTTGATAAGGAATCATACATGGGATCATGTTCCTCTTCCCAAGGGAACAAAGTTGGTTAAGTGCAAGTGGGTGTATCACACCAAATATGAAATAAATGCTTATTTTGACAAGTAAAAGGAATGTGCTATCACTAATAGGTTTCATTTGGTTAGAAGTGTTGAATATTATAAAAATATCTCTTATCACAAAGATGGATTCCATTAATATTATAATTTCTCTAGCTACGTCATAAAGATGGTCAACTTTTAGATGGTTGTGTCTTCTTTCACAATGATCTTCATGACAAGATATACATGGAGTATCCTATTTATGAGTTTTATGTAGGAATATCCCCTTATTTAAAAGCTTCATCATTCATTGTATGGTTTCAAAAAATCCTATCAAGCTTGGTATTAGAAGATGGATAACTTATTTCTTTCTTTTGGCTTCACATACCACCATTTTGATCGTAGAATATACATTCAATAATGTGGAGATTATATTGTAATTCTTATACTATATATGTTGATTATCTAATTCTCACAAGGAGTCCAACTTCCATAATCTAAAGTTTTTAGTAAGTATTAATAGAGTGAATTGATATGATTGATCAAGTGAGTTTTTATATTTCTTCCTTGGTCTTTTGGTACACCAAAATTATAAGGTGATCTTCCATTTTCAATAAAAAATACATATTTCATTTTCTTCATAGATTTGGCATGGTTCATTGTAATCTGACCCACGTGCCTTTCTATTAAGGAGTTTACTACTCCAATAATTGATGCTACTTTGTACTAATAGTTGTTTAGTAATATTTTTTACTTGACACATAGTTGTCATGATATTTTATTTATAGTTGGAATTGTCTCTTAGTTATCTCAAGAACCTCATGAGAGTCACTAGAAGGCATCCAAATATATCTTAAGTTATCCAAGTAGAATCTCATCTTGGCATTCACTACACATCTATAGATAATCATATTATTGGCTTCATTAACTTAGACTGAGTTGGCATTCATCTTCCCAAGGGATTAAAATTAGCTTAATACAAGTTAGTGTATCACACCAAATATGCAATAAATGGTTCTTTTGATGAGTACAAGGTATTTATTGTTAAGGGGTTTCCTCAAGCTAATAGTATTGGATATTTTAAGACCTTTACTCTTGTCACCAAGATGTATTCCATTCATCTTGTACTTTCTTATGAAAATGGATCTTAAAATTAGAGGCTCATCCTTAAATCTATTTTAGATAGTGAAAAGCTTAGCATTATGTAGGAAAAGGATGCGATATATGAGCTACTTCCAAATTAACCCCCCTTCAACAAAAATGCAATATCTAGTAGTTTCTAACCACCTTGATAAGAGAAAGTGCCCTTTTCATAATGTGTTGGCATAAATATTTCCTTTTCAAGGTGGGGGAGCTTAACTAAAGTGTGATGAAACATAAAATTCTAACAAAGAATACTTTTAAATGATTGGTATTTTTTCTTTTAATGGTATATGTAATATTTTAAGAATGAAAATTTGATGTATTATATTCTAACAGCTCTACTTCTCACAATTAAGCATTGGAAATGATTGTGCATGCAACAAAATTGATCAAATGTCCTACTAATAACCTTAGTGCAATTATTTAAGAGTTTGCTAGTTCTAAGAATTAAAGGTACATTTTCTTGTTTATAGATTGTGAGTCCTTGTTTACTTATTTGACACATTTCAAAGAAGAGGAACTGTAGAAATTTTCAAGAATAACTCTAATGCTAGATGATGTGACTATGAAATTATAATTAGCAATATTTAAAGTAATAATGGTTAGAATGAAGCCTCGTTAAAAAAATATTCTTCTTATGGGACAAATAAATACCATAGAATTAGAAATAAATTTAAAGTGTTTATCTCATTCATGAGGTGATTAGAGTTCAATCTTCCCTTCAATTATAAAATGCTATTGAGTGAATTTCCTCCTAATTTGAAATAAATTTAAAGTCTTTGTCTCATTCATGAGGTGGTCAGAAGCAACATTCCCTTAATTTAGAGGATACTAGGTGAATTCCCAATAACTCAAAACATTCAAATTAAACTATATTTGAGCCTTTCGTAGAAATTTGGTGCCCTCTAGAGTTATATATGTGATTAAGGACTCATTTAACCATTTGGTACATGTAAAGTCCATGAAATTATCAGTGTACCATATTTGAAGAATATATATATATATATATATCAAAACTCAAAACAAGAAAAAACGATTAGGATTGATAATAAATTATTGCTGGGTAGAACAATGATTGTCGTTGATTACCTCGCCACACAACACAATTTTTTTTCATCCTCGCATTAAGCCACGTCCTCCATGATAATTTCTCAAACAATATATCCTGCTCTTTTAATTCAATAGAGAGAATGGCAAATAAAATAGGAGATTTGATATTTGTTGTATTTATCTTTTTTAATTTTCATGATGGAAATGTCAGCTGCAACTGGGCAGCTTGATTGTCTCCCAAAGATTTCTGTATTCTAATAGCATATAGCTCAATATTACAGTTTATTGCAGGTATTGATTAATAAGAGACATGGTGAGAGAGAAATAAATTAAATTTCGTCTGCTCGTTAATTGATTTCTGTATTCTAATAGCATATAGTTCAATAAGATTTCTTTGAAAAACTTATTAGTGAATCTCAGTTTTTAAACGTGGGAGGAGCTTTCAGTTGTATGTAATGGAAGTTATATAAAAGTTGTTCTCTGAACATAATGATAAATTAATCAAAGAGAACGATGAAGACTGTAAACCAAGAGACATAAAGAATATAAACGGCCGCAAGCTATGAAAAACATGTTATTCCCATATATTTAGGATTGTCATATGTCAATTTGGCAAGTGAAACCCTAAAAATATAAAACATTTGTCAGAAAGTTGACAGAGTTGAGAATCATGGTATTCTTGATAGTATATACAAGCACGCTTATTTGCCAAGACTGACCACAACTATATTGAGATTGGCCTTTTTGTTCGGGTATCATTATTTTGTTGGCATTGGACCATTATACATGCTGTACTTAAATTAGTTTTATAATACAATTGGGCAATCATATGTAGTTATAAACGTTTACTATGATCAAAAGATTCGAGGCTGATATATCACGTTTAAAAGCATCAAGAAAACAAAACAAAATAATACTAGATTGGCCAAGTTAAAAACTAAAACCTTGAACTACAAAGAATAAGAAAATTAAGTCATATAATTTTTTTTATAAATGTTATTTATATCAAATTTACTAGAATTTATATCAATTGATAAATTTAATCATATAATTTTAAATGCTATTTAAATCATAAGTTGAATTTGATTTTTTATCTTAAATATATGTATTTAAAAAGTGTGGAGAATTTATTTTTTTGGCCTTAAAGAAGTTTTATTTTATTATAGAATTATTTTATTTAGTACGTTGAGAAGCGTATTACAATGGCATCCATCAAAAAGCAAAATTCAATATAAGGAAAAACTCTTTAATTTGAATTTGATATTCAAATGGCATGCAGATGCATAACTACATTCATTGTATGTAGACATTTTTTTATTATAGATTTCAAATTATTTTTAAAATTAGAGAAAAATGGATGTTATATCTTTTTTAAAAATTTATTTGGAAGATATTTCTTGCTTTTCAAAATATTCTCTTGATTTCATTCAAATTTAGAGATCAATGAAATTCAATTGAACTAAAAAATTTAGAAGTGAGGTTTATTTCTCCTAACAACCTATTTAAAAGATACAAATCAAAAGCTTTTTTACTTAAAATATTTTATGACTTTTTTGAAATTAGAATCTATTTTACTTTTAGAATGTGAAATGATTTGCATGCAAAAAGAGGAAAAAATAAAATAGAAAGGTTGTTTTTATATCTAAGTTTTCAAGATATTGTGGATACGCCCCCATAATGATAACTCTGGAGGTATTTTATATATATTAATATTTAATATATGTATGCTAGTTAAATACTTTTTGAATAAAAAGATCTATATTATTTCATTAAAATATTAAAAATTAATTACACAAAAAAGAAGACAATGAGATTACACATCAAAAGAATTGGATGAAACTCAAAAAATAAAACAAGAAACAAATCAAAAAGATTACAAAAGCAGTAAATCAAAAGTCAAAGAATCAAAAGTTTTTTGAAGAGAAAATGATTTGACTATCATCAACCTTAATCTTTTCCTTGAGAAACCAATTTTCATAAGAAGCATTTGGACACTTATCTACATCTTAAATCTACTATTTTTTAATAAATACTATAATTATATATGTTATTTTTTAATATTTTATTTTGTAAGCATTAATATATTTTAAAATTTTGGGGTGAAGGCCTAGTTTGATTGACTAAAACATTATTAATTTTAATAAAACTGTATTAATCAAAATAGTTTAAAAATTTAAAATATAATAAACTAATAAAACTATATTAATCAAAATAATTTAAAATTTTAAAATATAATAAACTTATATGTCAGATTTCTAATTTCTATAGTAAAAAATTTAAAATTAATAATAAAAATTGTATGTTAGAAAGAAAAATACATTAAAAACAAAGTAAATCAAAATTATATTTTAATTTAATAAGATGGATATAATCTATTTTTCTTAGTTTAAAATAATAAAATAAATATGATACAATTATTATTATAACATTTTAGAGTACAAGAAAATAAAATAATGCTTACATAAAATATTTAAAGTAAATTTTTCAAAATGGGATCAAATAACAATTAGTCTTTAAGGAAAATTTGGTTTGATGTTGATTATATTCTCTATTTTTTTAAATTGATTATTTTTTAATAAGAAAATAAGGTATGTTAAATGATTTTTTTTTTAAATTCAAGGAGGGATAAATTTTTTATTAAATCAAGAAAAAGTTACAAAGCAAGGGCATTCAATAGCCCTATTAAGCTCCACCAAGTGATCCAATTGTTGAGACAAATTTGGGGGTAGTTGGCCCCGATCCACCAAATTCCAATCATGAATATGATCATAAGCCCATTTAGCCAGACAACCAGCAACACCATTCCATTCTCTAGGAATATGAGTGAAATTAATATACTCCAGAGAAGTACAAAGAGTGAGAATCTGCTCAACAATCAAAGCCAACTGCCAGCTCACATCATCTAAATGTCGCCTATTTAGCAAGTTTCCCACACCCTGGGAATCAGACTCACATATGATCCTTTGCCATCCCAATTGACTGCCCCGCTCCACAGCTAATAGAATGGCATGAGCCTCCATTAAATTATTAGTACGAATACCCTTATAAATAGAGAAGATAAACTGAACATCTCCAGAGCTATCCCAACCAACACCACCAATTCCAGCATGACCCAAATTTCCACAAGAAGAGCCATCCAAATTGATTTTAAGGACTCCTTGAGGAGGAGGGGACCATCTTCCCTCCCTATTCACCTTGGGGTAGGATGTCTACATCTGTTGCGCATGAACTACCATTGTAGAGGAGGAAGATGAAGACAATTACAACAACCAACATCATGAGGGTCCACCGACACAGTCAGATCACACTTAGCCACAATAGTTTCCCCCAAAGAATGTAGAATTTTCCACCACAGGTGGGGGGCCATCAACAACGCATCTTGAAAAATTTGCCTGTTCCTCTCCAACCACAGGTTCCATATAATAAAGGATGGGCCAAGAGCCCAAGCAGCTTGAAGAAAGGAGGTAGAAGTAGCGGCCCTGCCCCACCATTCCACAAACTCAACCAACAAGGAAACATGCCAGCAGGCCATATTCCATACCCTCCACCAGAATTGCCAAATATCCCTAGCACAGGAACATTTGAAGAAGAGATGGGAAACACTCTCTTCACAACCACGACACAAAACACACATAGAAGGGCCTTGGAAACCATGCTTACATAAATTATCCCAAGTAAGACATCGATTTTGAGCCATTAACCACATGAAGAAGTTGCACTTGGGCCATGACAACTTGTGCCAAAATTGCTTCAACCAAGAGACCTCAATGTCCCCAAACAACTGCCTACCCAATTGCTTATAACCAGCAGACACAGAGTACTTTCCAAACAAATCCGAACCATCCCAAGCCAAAACATTTGGTCCCCTCAAATAATTACAAGCACATGAAGCCAAAAGTTGGGAAATCTTATGCCTATCCCCCTTAGACCCTCCAAGTAGCCACTCAAAAGGATGCTTCCAATGAAAAAATTATAGTTGAACCATAATGCTGGACCACCTTATATTGCTCCACAATATCCCAGCCAACCATAATAAAAAAATCACAAAGGGGTTGGAGGTGAGGAAAAGAAGAGATAATAGGAGAGTGACCATCCCAAGAATCTAACCAAAAAAGAGCCTGAGACCCCAAATGACAAATCCAAAAAATCCCACACTTGATCAACTATGCCCCCACTTTCAAAGTATACCAAATCAAAGAACCACTCCCTTCCAGAGGATAGCGAGGAACCTCAAAAGAAGCAACACCCCGAAGATATTTATGGTTGAGAATACGAGCCCATAACTGATGTTGATTGGTACACCATCGCTAGTAAAGATTGGCAGCAAGAGCTTTCCCATTCAAAATAGCAGAGCGTAAACCAAGACCACCCTCCTGCTTTGGTCTACACATAGATTCCAACTTAACAAGGCTCCACTTTGAAGACATCAAATTACCGCTCCAAATAAATTGATGTGAAAGAGTATCAAATTCCTTAAGGAATACATTGGAGCCACTTGAACAAAGAACCTATAGATGGGAAAGGCTTGGATAACAAACTTGAGAAGAGTCACTCTAGGAGTAGTAGAAAACCACCGATGAGTCCAATGAGTAACCTTCTGCCTTAGCTTATCAAGAAATAACTGTTAGGAGGACCTAGGGTGACAACCAACAGCAAGAGGGATACCCAAATAGACAAAGGGAAGAGACCCTATTTGAAACTACAGAATAGTTGCAATCCACTGCTGGATAGCCTGAGGAGTATTAAAGAAGAAGATAAAAGACTTATGCTCATTGACTTTCTGACCCGAAACCGCAAGGTAGATATCCAAAGATTTCTTGAAGGATTCAACCTCCCGAAGATGATCCAAACCCATAAGAGAGGTTCCATCCACAAATTGGAGATGAGAAAGCGTTGGCAAGTCCATCCCCCACTGCCACCCATGAATCAAGCTTTGTGAAACTCATGATTTAAGAAGCCGACCCAACCCCTCCACCATAATAATAAACTTAAATAAGGAGAAAGTGGATCTCCCTGACAAAGGCCCCTAGTAGCCCCAAAAAGCTCTGAAGGTTCACCATTCACAATAACTGAAAAAGAGGAAGAGGTCACACAACTCAATATCCAGCTCGCCCAATCAGATGAAAAACTAAAGGCCAACAGAATCTTTTGAAGAAAACTCCATTTAACTTTGTCATAAGCTTTGGCCATATCCAACTTGATAAACATAGACCTATCCTTAGAGGTTGCCATGGAATGAATGACTTCAGACGCAACCACCACCCCATCCAAAATTTGATGACCTGCCACAAAGTCGCCTTGCTCCTCAAAAATGATCATAGGCAAACAATATTTAGGCCTCTCGGCAATCAATTTCGTAATAATATTGTACACCACATTATAGAGCACAATAGGTCTAAAGAGATCAATCTTTTCATCACCTTCCTTCTTAGGAATGAGAACCAAAAAAGTAGCATTCAGGGAACGAAGCATTTGCTTGCTATGAAGAGACTCCTGAACCACCTCCAACAAATCTAGCTTCATAATATCCCAAAACTCTTGGAAAAATTCAACTAGAAAGCCATCAGGGCCAGAAGCTTTCCCCTTATTCATCCCAAACACAACCTCCTCCACTTCAGACAAAGTCACTGGGTGAATAAGAGAAGCATTCAACTCATTAGAGATCAAAGAAGGAATGCAAGCAAGGACCATATAATCATCAGCCTCTGCAGGAAGTGAATCCTGAGTGAACAAATTAGAGTAGAACTGACAAGCCTCTCTAGACAAAGCCTATTGTGAAGAGATCGAAAGACCCTCAGAATTAACAAGAGAAGAGATAAAACACTTATTCCAATGAGCTTACACCGAATGATGGAAAAAAGTAGTATTCATGTCACCCTCTTGAAGCCAATCAATCCTATCCTTTTGTTTCTAGAAAATCTCCTCACGAAGCTCCTACTCCTCCACTAATTTCAGAGCTTGGGCCTCAGCATGCCCAAGAGCCTCTGAGAATACCAAATCCTGGATTTGGTGAGTAATAACAACAAGGCGATCCTATGCTTCTCTTTTCCTAGCCTGAAAATTACCAAAAGATTACCTATTCCATCGCTTAAGATGATACTTGACATATTGTAGCTTCTTAACTAGAGAATAAATAGTTGTACCATATGCAGGGGCTCCATCCCTCCACCACTAAGCAACAAGATCACCCAAAGATGAATCACGCAGCCACATAAGCTAGAATTTGAAAGGTGGATTCTTTGGATTTGGAAAAGCTGAAGCTAAAAACTTAATTGGCCAATGATCAAAGCCACACCAGTCAAAAATCTCAAAGAAAATGACCAAGCTACCTCTAACCCAAGAGCTAGAGAGAAGGAAATGATCCAACCGCTGAGAAATTGCTTCAGGCCCACTCCATCTATTATTCCAAGTGAATATTTTGTTAGAGGGTTTAACATCAACCAAAGCAAGAGAGTCCACATTAGTTTGAAAAAAATCTAAAGCAGAACCCTCCCCTTTTCTCTTCCAAGCTCAGCACTGAATTGAAATCACCAACTAAGATCCAAGGCAGAAAAGATGCACAAGACCTAACATACCTGATATGAGCCCAAAGCTGGATTTTACCACGGATGTCAATTGGAGCAAAAAATTTACTAACCAAATTAGTCTCACCAGATTCTAAAACCGAAGCCACCACAAAAATAGAAGACTGTCTTGAAATCCACCAACTAGGAACAACCTTACGGGGATCCCAAAAAAATCCAAACCTCTATAGGTTCCCCTAGAACCAATACACTGACACTAGACAGAAAACCAAATACGAGGAGCATGTTGTAGCATGAGGTCCACCTGAAGCTTGGTCTTCTAAACATAAAAGATATATGGAGAATGAACAACAATCAAATCTTGAATAGCCTTTTGATAGGAGGTGCTATTCAACCCCCTTGCATTCCATGAAAGAATAATTATGAGGAAGGTTGAGAGAAGTGGGCCTCAAGGGTCTTAAAAGAACCAGATTCCACCAACAAATCCCCAATAGATTTAAGCTTGTTTGCACCCTTCTTACGACCAACTTTTGAAGAATTTTCAAAATGCCCCTTTTTGAGAGGGCATTGCAACACCCCCAAAGCAGGAGATGATCCCTGACCTTTACCTGAAGAAAACATTTCCTTAGCTAAATATGCTAAAAAAATATCATCTTGCACATTTGCAGAGGCTCCAGGAGGCTCAGAAATCCCCTGCTCCAAAGCCAAAGAAATATTCTAAACAACAATTTCATATTCCAACCTTGTATCCAGCCCTACATCCATACCAGTGGCCTTAGAATAAATCTCAACAGCAATCCCTTCCTCCAAATCTTGATTATCTAGAACCTCAAACTGATTGAAACCTTGATCACTTTGTCTATCCTTATAGGCCTGCTTCTGACCTTTCCCTTTAGCTCTTTGCTTAACAAGAATAAATCCATCCTTATCAGGCCCACCCTCAACCACAGGGGCCTTGCCTTTATCCCTCTTCTTTGTTGAAGGCCCAAAAGAAGGAGAAGAAGAAGCCCCCTCCACTTTGGGTCCCCAAGCACATCGGCACTGAAGGTGTCCATACTCATGACATAAGCGACAACAAAAAGGAACTGACTCATAATCTAACAGTTGAATCCATGAGGCAGAGCCAATACAGATTTCCAAAGAATCTGGCAAAGGGTTATTTAAATCAATTTCAACACAAATGCAAGCATAAGAGAATACCTTTTTGTCCAAAGTATTCTAAGCAATGGCAGTCAGCTTCCCCAAAAAAGTAGCAATCTAGCTTACAGAATATCCTCCCTCCAAAACTCCAACGACAGCCATGGTAGACGGACCCAAACAAGAACCTATGTAGGTAGATCCTCTATCGCATTAAAACATCCATGCCAGGGCTTAATGAACAAGCCAACATGATTGTAAAAATATGGCCCTCCCTCAAAAACATGATTACAATCCAAAATGCAAGAAAAGTCAACTATGAAATAGCCATTCACAGCCACCAAAAGATTGAAATCACCTTCAACCTGCCAGGTCCAACGGATCCAAGACTCTAACACTGAGAGAGGGACACGAATACCCAAGAACTTATAGATCAAAACATGTTGGCTCCAATAAGCTATGTCCTCCTAAACTGATTTAGGAGAAATAACCAAAATAGGGCGATCTTGACTCTACGGCAAGCACCCGTTCACTTTCTTGAGCTTAGAGCTCTCACCCACAACAAATGAATCCTTCTTTTGTGCATGCATGGCTTCCAAAATATTCTGAGATGGCTTTGGCCCAGTGATCACCAGGCTTTTGGAAGCCTCTGCCATATCCCCACACCAAACCCCTACACCCAGCCTACACCACTTCCACCAGCAGAAGAAAAAAGCACAAAATAATTTCTACCTCCCCCAATCACAAAAAAAACCCACCTGCAACCAACAACACCCTCCACACAGTGAATGAATAGTAAAAAGGAGACATGCACAAGCACTCACACCCTCATGCAGCCTTGCGGTAGCTTGCAACAGTCTACCCACAGATCCCTACCATCGTCGCCATATTGTTGCTCATATGTTAAATGATTCAACATGAATCAATTATTTAATTATTTATACTTTAGGTTAGTTTTGTAATCTAAAAAACTGATTTCATATTTATGAAATTGATCTATGGATTTGATATATTGTATTATCATCAATAAGAAGGATGAATAATATAAAGGAAAGTAGACACATATTATGCATTGTGTATTATAAACTAAGAATTAATAAAATTAAAGCATTAGTAATCAAGGGTTACAAATAGCTAGAAAAGTCCATGAAACTCATTAGAAAAGAGAAATTAATGACTAGCAACTAACTCTTAACTTATTTAAAGACCAGTCCACTCACTACACTCTCACTCTTCACTCAATCATGTTGAGAAATTGTGTCTCAACTTCCAGCTTGAAGTCCTCATTTTCCTGCCTTGGCGAAAACTTGTGTTGTTCCTTTGTTCTGTCGGAGGCGGAACTGGGATGGAACTTGGCATTGGACTTTTGCTATGTTCCATTTTTTTGTTCCCGTTCCGGCTCCGACTCCGGCTTCTATTTTCTTGTCTTCCCTATGGTTTTGCTTGTCTTCGGGTTGGCTTCCTCCACTTTGTTTTCGTTTTGTCTTAACTCTTCCTTGTGTTCATTGGAGGTGGAACCGGGTTGGAACCTTTCACTGACCTTTTGACAAGTTCCTATTTTTGTTCCCGTTCTGGCTCCGGCTCTGGCTCCGGTCTCCATCTTCTTGGTTGGTTCCTTGTTCCCATTCCAGCTCAGGCTCCGGCTCTAGTCTCTGTCTTCTTGGTTGGTCCCTTGTTCTCGTTCTGGCTCCTACTCTGACTCCGGTCTCTGTAGTGGCCTTGGTGCTTACCGCCATACCACAGGCGGTGAGACCGCCTACGGTTGGGTCTGGCAGTTACCGCCGCACCGCGGATAGTCAAATGACTAACCACGATGGTCGCAGTAAGACTGCTAGCGACCAGGCTGGTAGTTACCGCCTTACCGTGGACAGTCAAGTGACTAATCGAGGTGGCTGCAGTAAGACCGCCAGCAGTCAGCCAAGACGGCTATCGCCATACCGCGGTGAGTCTTGAAGCCAGTTGTGGTAAGAAGGTTTTATCTGGGCTCGGTGAAGTCAGGGTGAGCTCGGCCAAGTTCACCGCCATACCGCGGGTTGTGGTAGCGCAGTAAGGACTTTCAAGAGCTCAGGTGAGCTCATTGACTGGGTTGATCGATTTGGACTCGATGGCAGAAGCAGTAGACGAATGGGATGTGGACACGTGGCTCAGTGTTAGAGCGATAATTGGCTAGAGGCCAAAGTCGTAGCAGCAATTATTGCAGGTCGACCCAGGGTGGCGGACAGGACCCGATTTGGGTAAAGAAGTTATTGCCTGGGTGGCTCGATGCAGGAAGATCGACATGGGAAGATCATTGGTGCGATTTGATCAAAGTTTGATGTACCTTGTGATCGGCGGTTGATTGACAAAATTGAATGCATCGTATGACTTAAGTAAGTCGAGTACATGATTGCAAATGTGAGAGTTTTTCAATTTGAACTTTATGTTGCATGAATATTGTAATAGTGAGTTGTTGATGTGAGCTGAACAAAAGCAAGACTATGATTTGTATGTAATATTGTTATTACTATAATACAAAATATTTTTTGCTTGGTATGGTGAGTTTTTTACCTAGAAAGGTTTTCCCACATTAAATACCTGTGTCATCTATGAATGCTCAATTGGTGTAATCTCTTTTTTGTTGCATGTATTTTATCTCAAGTATTTTAGATGCTATTGAAACTTGTTTATGCTCTTCTCCTTTGTTGTATTAGTGTTAAGGGAATGTATTCCGCACTATTGGGTCTCTACATCCTGCTCGTTTTTTCCTTCAAATCATTATAATGGAATAAGAAAATTGAGGTAGATACTAATTTCAAACTCAACAAAGCTAAAAAATTGGCAACACCGACCCTTGTAATCATTTCAAAGAACTCATGCCAAAAATATTAGAAGAATTGGCTTAAGGAAATAGAAGTGGATAAAGATAGGGAATTCTCAAGCATTCTAGTAGATGTGGTATATATAGAGGAAATTAAGAAGTACATCCATGATTTAATAGCCAAAATTGACCAAACTAAATTTGAAGAGATCTAGCAAACATTACTAACCCTAAACCAAATCACATTTCAACCACAATACCAAGAGGTGGACAAACGCATTTGGATATATAAAAAGTCTATCCATACTTTTATGATGAACACAACTGATTTAGGTTAATTTTGAGTGGGGTACATGATGAGTTCATCTACTTAGACAAACCCTACTAGATTATAAATAAATTCGTGTCAACACAAGGCTAAGTATGGTAGGGGAAGTACTAGAAAATACAATAGTTTAAATTGATATGGTAACAAAGTTGACTAGAGCTACACTAGATGGCTACATCTTGAGTGTGTGAACAATCACAAACTCTACCATGTAGTATGCCATCACGGATATCACCTACAAAATCGAGTATTCAAATCGAGAAGACTCAACCACAACAACCACCATATACAACACATATCAAACGATGGTGGAAGGGAATTATTTTAACCTTTGTGAAGGAGTATTTAATCGAGAATATCTAGAAGAATTAAAATTCTTGGTATAATTTTTAGTATGGTACATTTCTTATCTTCCTCATTTTCTATCTTCTTAATGAATTACCTATGTTCAAAGAGAAGGTATGGAAGACACATTTAATAGTAGCAAGAAAAATAAATCACCATAATATAATTTAAAGATAAACCAGCATATATTTGGAATATTGGGGGTTTTCCAAAAGTTTCCAACAATAAATGTATGAAAGAGAATGGATCATGTATGAGTTCATCAAATAATATATCAACAATATAACCTTCTTGCTGGACATGGACTATACATACATGGAGGTAGTGAAGACAGTAGCAATATGGATTCCAAAGCTTCCCTATGAGGTCACAAAGTGGGAAGTAGACACATATGCCACAAATATCCTCAATAAACCAAACGACCAAAATGTAGAGATATTTGGGACATACAAGGAAGTTATGTATAGCATACACAGTAAGAATGAAGAGGAAAAGTTGGAAAGGAATAGGGAACAACCACATAAATAGTGGTGCATCCCACCAAAAGGGCCAGTGCAACCATCTTCCTTTGTACAACTCCTAGAAATAGACACATTAGCATAATGAAGGTCTATAATATTACATGGAGTGGTCAATGAAAAATTAGAGGGACTAGCCTTATCCGAGCACAAACAATGACCACTCTACACGTCCAAGATGTCTTGAAGAACTTACTTTAAATGAGTGTAGAGAAAAAGAATAGAAAGGTGAGGCCCAAAAAACTAATGAAAAGGAAGATAATCCATCTTTCTAGAGAGGAGGAAGAAGTTAAAGAAGTGTAAAATTCTTTGTAGAAGAAGAAAAAGGAGTACACTATGGAAATCCCATAGCAAGAGGTTTATGAATTATCATAGTAGGAAAATAATTTCATGGCCACCACAAATCCATGATATGCCATGGCATGTCACCACAAGTACTTAACATGTATTAAGAGGTAGATGTGGAGAATACAGAGAGAATAATGCAATTCTTGGTGAAATACATCAAGAATTTTAACAAAATCTTGGAGGAGGTCATTGAAGGGTTTCCAAAACCAATCATTCTTGCAGTAAGAGATAAGAGAAAGAAAACCCTTAATAGAAAGAAAAACTAATGGAGAAGGTACTACAAGAGGTGGGACCCAACTTGACACCACAAAAAAAGGAGCAATCATCATAAGCACAAACAAAAGGGCTCTGGAAAAAGAAAAGGGTGGATACACTAATGGAGGGGAAACAAATAGAAACTAATAAGATACAAAATGAAGCAACATATATCACCAAAAAGATCCATGATTTCCTCTTGGAGGAAGGAAAATAAGACAAAAAAACTCCTTTGAAAAGTAGCTAGACCTATAGTCATAGAAGAACAACCTATGATAAGAGGCCCATCAAGAAAATTTGAAGAAGAAAGTTGATTATACAAAAAAATAAGTATTTGGTAGCATAATCTTAGTTAGAAATATAGATAAAGCACATAGAAGGAAGTATAGAAGAAGCAAATGTGATTTATTAATTTTATCTTCAGTGGCCCAACCTCACCAAGAACCTTAAATATCAAATCACTCAACTAGAGGCCCAAATAGTGTAGACTACCTCCTCATATGACCTACTAAAAGATATGGATGGTGTAGTAAGAGTGTAAATAGAGAATTTGCACATGCAACTACAACAAATCCAAGAGAAAGGGGAGAAAATAAAGATGCAGATCAAACAACTAAGGGAGACAATCAGTATAAAGTTGGCACACTTGGCAAAAAATTTGGGGGAATCAAAGAACACACCATAGAAAATCCAAATACACAATAGTCTTGCAAAGGTAGAGGCAACACATATAAGCACTCAAGAACACATCAAATTCCTAGAACAAGAAAAACAACAATGGGACATTGCACTCTCATAGCTAGAGGTCGTCTACAAACACATTCTTTCCAAGAACTAAAAATCATGTGTTGAAGGAAAGCCATCATTTTAAAAGTGGGAATGATGTTAGCAGGGTATAGGGCAACACCAAAACCTACCAAAAGCTACCACATAAGACTTGTGGAACCTAAGACCAACATAGGAGACTAAAGAAGAGGTGACCTATAAGGGCCATGTCTATCTATGAGACAATGTATTAATGTATGTATGTGATAGATATAATAAAATAAATAAGATAATAGAGAAGTGAAGAGAAATATAAATACAGAGCAGAGACTAATACCTGCCTTTGTAATTGATATATGATAATATATATGGAGATATAAGGATTGATCAATATATGTGTTATGAATGAATGTGATTCTTATTTAAGTTATATATGGAATGCATTTAGATCTAGTTTCCACTCCCACAATTACTCTTTTCTCTCATTGCATACTCTAAAGTATAAATAGACTACGTAAGCGATATTAGGGTACAAATCCCCATATTGTAATTCCCCTTTCCCCCTTGCTAACAAAACATAACAAAGGAACATTTTTAAATAATTGAGATTTTTTTTCTCTTACAAGTTTATGCAATAATTTAAAAATGTATAATTGTTATATAATATTCTAACTTACTACTTTTTCATAATCAAGTGTTACTCATAACTATGCATATAACTAAATTGATCAAATGTTGTGCAAAAAAACACATTTTCTTGCTTATGAATTGTGAGTCCTTTTTACTTATTTGATACATTTGAAAATAAATTCTAAAAATTTTCAAACAAAATCTTAATTTTATCTTTATGAAATTAAAGTTGCAATATATAAAGCATCAATAATAAGAATAAAAGACCAGCCTCAGAAAAAATTAACTCTTCTCTTTATGGGAGAAATACACTATAGAATTAGAAATAACTTTAAATTCTCCATCTCATTCAGAGTGGTCAATGTCCAATCTTCCCTGCAATAAAAACACACTGGATGAACTTTCCCCTAACTGGAACATTCAAATTAAACTACGTTTGGGCCTCTCATAGAAATTTGGTGCCCTCTAGAGCTAAATGTAAGATTAAGGACTCCTCTAGCTCCTCGGTGCATGTAACCTCCATGATAACACAATCTGCACTGGGCAGCTTGATTATCCCCAAGGATTTGACCTATCTAAAATAAGAGACACGCAGAAGTTTCGGTTGTCTTGGAAGTTCACAGCGAATGCTCAAGCTAATCTACAATAAATTTAGATCCAGACTGTAATTTTCTTGGTAGTATATTATTAGACTGGAAAAGAAAGCTGATATTGGTAATGTATATTTCGTATAAAAGTAGATCAAGAATGTTGTATATTCTTTGTAATTTACTTTAATCTGAAATTTTGATATGTCTATACTTATGCTGGTTTTAGTGGCAACAATATCTGGTTTACATGAGGAACATGGTAAGAGAGACAGAGATTAAGATTCGGCTGCTCGATAATTCATTTCTGTATTCAAATCCAATATCATTTAATAGAATTTCTTTGTCAAAGTTGTTAGTGAATTAATTTTTTAAATGACAGGCACTTTCAGTTATTAAAAGTTGATCTCTGAACATAATGATAAATTAATCAAAGAGAAATAAGAAGATAATGACAAAGACTGCGAACACACTATAAAGCAAGAGACAGAGAGAATATAAATGGCCGCAACCTATATGAAAAGCATGTTATTCTTAGACGTTGAAGATTGTCATATCGTCATTGGATTCATCTCAATTTGCTAGATGAAACCCTAAAAATATGAAACAACTGTCAGAAAGTTGGCAGAGTTCAGAGTTCAGAAGCACACTTATTTGCCAAGACTGACCATAACTATATTCAGTTTGACCTTTTTGATCTGGTGTCATTACTTATGGGGCATTGGACCATAAAATATGGTGTGCTTAAATTAGTTTAATAATGCAATTGGACCATCATCTATGTTGTAATTATATACGTTTGGTATGATCAAAAGATTTCATGCTGATTTGTCACGTGTAAAAGCTCAAAAACAAAAGAAAATAATAATATATTTAGCAAGGAAAAAAACAAAAATATTTGTAAAAGAGACCATTTCAACTATATCTAGTAAAAAAATTAGGTCAAATAAATTTTTAATTGGATAAATGTCAATTATTAGAATTTATATTAATAGATTAGTGTTATTCAAATTGTAAGTTTATATGTAGTTGTTTGGAGTTAACACAATTATTTTATTTTTTATATGTCTAATGTTTTTAAAAAATCAATAAAAAGATTCACAATACTTCAAAAAAACTTATAAACTAATCAAAAGAAATTAAGCAGAATGATATCAGTATCAAAATTAAAGCATTGGACTAAATTTAAGAGACAAGTCAAAAAGATTGTAAGAAGAGTAGATCAAAAATCAAAGAATCAAAACTTTATTGAGTAATTCTATCATCAACCTTAGTCTTCTCTTTAGTAACTCATAAGAGGAATGCTCACGGCACTTGTAAATATCCTTAGTCTACATATTTTTTAATTTTTAATTTTATTTTATTTGTAATATATTTATATTGCCTTTGTATGTAATATATATTTTTTATTTCTTGTTTTACTTTTATTTTGAAAAATGTAATTTAACTATTTATACTTATATGTTATTCTTAATATTTTATTTGTTAAGTATTAATCAAAAAGAAATTAAACAGAATAATATCACATATCAAAATTAAAGCATTGAACTAAATTTAAAAGACAAGTCAAAAAGATTGTAACAAGAGTAGATCAAAAATTAAAGAATCAAAACTTTATTGAGCAATTTCACTATCATCAACCTTAGTCTTCTCTTTTGTAGCTCATTCTTATAAGATGAATTTTCACTACACTTGTAAATATCCTTAGTCTATATATTTTTTATTTTTTATTTTATTTTATTTGTAATATATTTATATTTCCTTTGTATGTAATATATTTATTTTATTTCTTGTTTTACTTTTATTTTGAAAAATGTAATAATTATTTATACTTATATGTTATTCTTAATACTTTATTTGTTAAGTATTAATACAAATTTTAAAATTTTGATTTTTTTATATTTAAAAATAAATATTGACTTCAAAATATTTTTTATTTTTTGATTATAAAATAACAAAATCTTCTTATATTATTTTTTAAAATCATTATACCATAAAAAAATCTTCTTATACAAATTTTATATTTTTTTGTAAAACATTATATGTGAATAATCTAGAAATCATTCTCTACATAATGAACAAATCATTTTATGACTATTTTAGCTCAAATTGTGTTGGTCATAAATGAGGGGTTCCAAAAATAGCAATTAAGGCCAATAAAAAATTAATCTAAAACATATATAATTATAAAAATTATCTTAACCAAAATTCACCATAATACATATATTTCCCCAAAAGGAGTTAGAAAATAATTTTATTTCAAATTAATGTGGTCATACACATGCATGTTTTTCCTCAAAACTCGGGACTTTAAAAATGTCATTTTTGTACATCTTATAAAAAATAACTTTAATCATCTGGGCATTAGAATAAATTACACATTTCAAAACTAGACAAAAAATATCGTGTCCATATTTTTGGACCATGTTAAGATTATATTTGTAAGTTCTTCAAATTTCATTCCAACTATGAAAAACCTTGGCCTTTTAGGAAAAAGACTAATGTTTTGGTAAAAAAATAGACCCAACTTCTTGCACATACCTAGTAGGGCTTGATAGAGTACTCAAGAATCTCAATAATGTTATTATTTCAATACAACCTTTATTTTCTCTTTCTAGTTGTTATTCATTAGGACTAGATCATTTGTTATATTTTTTCTTTTAAACCACTTTCCAATATGGTTTCATATTGAATAGAAAAAATTTATACCTAAGGCTATGAAGACTCAATTATTTATAAACACACCATTTCCTAATCACAAATCCATGTCTACTCTCATTCAACATCTTTAGAACTTAGATCCATGTAGCATGCATGATATTGGATAGATATCTTGGTTGAATGATGGTATTGTAATTTACTTCCCAATTTCTCCATGTGCATGAGTGATAGTTAGACATTTTTTACTATAAATAACACAAGGATACCACTAGATAGATCAAACAAGATGCCACCACTTTGAAATTGTAACATTTGATTTAGTTGTTCAACTTAGAGTGTCTTCACTTTTCCACCAGAGGTATAGATATTAAATCAAATCTTAGCTCCACTAGCTTAAGGTTGGATAAAAAGTGTTAAAATAACTCTCAAAATATTTACAATATTGTGATGCATGTCCCAATTCATTAAGAAAATCAAGGATTAGAAACTTCTCCCTAACGAATTTCTTGATATTCTTCAAGCCTTTTTTCCACTATGAGCATGTTTTCTCTACTCAATAATACACTTTGGCTAGAGATTTTAATTTTTTGTATACAATATAAATGTGGTTCCTTGCTAGGTCTCTAACTCACAATTCATTCTTTGTGATTAGCTTCTTACTAAAGATGATTTGTGGGAGGGTATTTTTGTAATATCTAATGAATAATCTCTTAGTTTGGATGCATTTCCCTTTGAATTATACAAAGGATTTTTGGCTATGGATGGTGATCTTCATGAGGTCTATATTGAGGTATTTCATTCTAAATCCATAGGAATTTAATAAATAAAGGGAATATATCAAACTTATACATAAAGGTAGAAACCCTAAAGAAATTTTCAATTGGTAGCCTATCACTTTGCTGAATTTATCATACAATATTATTTCCAAAGTTTTGGCTCTTAAGCTTAGGCCTCTTCTTCCTCATCTCATCCTTACTAAAAAAACTAGGTTCACTAAATATATATTTATGTTAAATGATATAATTATTTTCTAGTAAGGAATGGAAGGGCTCAATTCTCTTATCAATCTACCTTTTTAAAATCAAGATTGACTATTCCAAGGATAATGATCATATTGAATGGCCTTTCATTATGTCCATGCTTCAAGAATCTAGGTTTTACCATTATTTTATCTAGTCTATGTAATGCTTTTCATTGATTCCTCAAACTAAATTACCATCACTGGTCAATAATTCAATTCATTCAAACTTTTTCAATACATACATCAAGGTTTCCTTCTTTCCCTACCTCTTTCTATTCTTTCAATAGAAGGATTTGGCTATTTTTTAGCACATTTAACTTCTTAGAGCCTATTTAAGGAGATTTCCCTTCCCTATTATCTCAACTAATTATTCAATAGTTATTTTTCCAATCACTCATTCCTCACTCCTATTGAAGATGAAGATAATACTAAATAGGCTATTCAACATTTTGATATTTATTTCCAAGCCTTTTTCTTGAGTATCCAAATGAAAAAGACTTAGTGCTATAGGATTTTTTTTCCCAAGCCAAACTAGTTAGATAATTAATATGAATGGAAATATATCAATCATAGAAAAAATTATCTTTGCACTACATAATTATGAATGAAAATAGATTGATCTGAAAATAAACTATATCTTGGTATTCTCTCTACTTTTTTAATATTCTCTTTCTTCCCTTTTAGAAGGTGTTATTGCTAGAATTGAGAAGAAACATAACATTTGGATCACCAAGCCTCTTTCTTTGTTTGAAAATTTTTAGATCTATTTCAAAGTTTTGGAAATACACATGTCTACTATTATTCTTATTGGGCTCCCTCAAAATCATCTTAAATTTTGAAAAATTGCTTAGATACTATCTTTGGGCCTCCTGTGACAAGCACCATGGATTTTTTCATATTGTATATTAATTATTACCCATGAATTCAGTGGTTTGTGATCTCTTTCAATCAATCAATGAGGTTTATCCCTTTATGCCAAATAGATTCTTAGAGTTCTTGAGAGAAATTAAGCCTGTAAAATTATCGTCGGGCATTGTATCAATTCAAGTTTCCCTTCTAGATAACTTACATTAGAATTTTTCTCAGATCATATAGGATCCAATTCAAATTAAAGAAAATATTTCATTAAAAAACTTTAGAAATCCTAGGAGGATATAAGACTTTTCTTCTCTAGGAAAGAAATTATTTCCATAATGTCCTTTAAACCAACCAATAGTCTATTCGGCAACCTTCTATTATTTCTTGTCAAGACCAATCTCTAGCCAAATTCATGGAGTCACAAATTCAAAATTTTGAAGAAAAGAATTAAAAATCTCCTCAATGTCATTCAAAGATCTACTAATAATTTTTTTCTTGGCTAGAGATCAAAAGAAAATGTAGGTTGTGCAATTAAGACTAGGATACCTTTCACATTGTTATTCATGTCATTCATCTTTAAATTGTCCAAAAAATTATGGTTGAGTTCTTCAAGCATTGGTGGAAGGATTATAAATGGTATCTTGATAAACCTTTTCATAATTATAATCCTCACAAGGGATATTAGTGACTTTCTCCTCATCTTCTTATTATTGGCCAACCAAATCATCATTGATAGATTCAATCCTCTATGGTAACTAGGCATCAAAAATTTTAGGCCATCTAGTTGGTAGTATTGAACCTAAATTGGCTCATTTTACTTAATACATCTTTATCAAGGCCTCTTACTTGATTCTCGTCTATTTTATCTAAGGTTTTACTAACCCCAATATTCATATATGGATAATTGGAGCTCTCAAGCATCCTTTTCTAGTTTTGCACTAAATCATAGGAAGATTGGAATTAGATTCATAATTTATTTACACCTTTTAAACCTAATCCATCTTTGTAGCATATGCTTTTCTTAGATGATGGGTCATGTCTTCCTTTGAAATATATCTATATTTGTAGTTCTTTCAAGGTAGATATTTTCTTCACTATTTGGATAGATAAAATTCTATTTTTTTAGGATGTTTTGTTGGTGTTCACTTCTCTCTTTACACTAAAGTTATTATCTACACTAATATTCTTATGTTCATTCAAGTGCAATCTAGAAAAAATTCACTTTTCATGGCCCATTTGCAAGAGCTCTTGAACCATTAGGATAATGCTCCCTACATTATTGTCAAAATTCTCCCTCCTTCCTCTTTCCCTCCTCAAGAATATTGGCAAGATTGCAGCTAGTCTATCAAATAAGACCATGGTTTTTAGTACCATGGCTCTCAACCCTTGGGAATAGAGATATTATTTCCCACAATTGGTTCCAACCCTCACTACTACCTTCTACTTCCTCTCATGGGCATTCTACATGAGGTGGCTTGATTCCTCTCATGGGCATGGTGCTCCTAATTTTTTTGATTCTAGCAAGTTCCCTCAACTAGATCTAGCCAATTTAGTAAAGCATGCAAAATATCTTTTAGAGGTTACTCCTAAGGAGGAGGTTGTACTCACTAGCTCGGAGTTGGTTGATGATAATATTTCCTCTATTGATGTATGTGAGAATCTTGAAGATCTAATGACTCCATCCAGCTAGAATTACTTTAGCTACTTAGATTTTTATGTGGTTATGTTCAAGCTTGGCCTTGTTATTTTTATTGTAATATTGGATTCTCTCTTATCTATCCAACGATGTAATTTTTTTCACTTGTTGAAAATGTTAAGCCTTTCATCCATATTTTATTTTATCTGTCTTTTTTTTGCCAAAAAGCAGTGTTTGGTATTTTTTTTGTTATAAATTAACCGTTCATGTATTTTTCAAATAAATTACATTTTTAGAAATTAGACTCCATTCTACAAATTTAAAAAATAAAATAAAATAAAAATCAATTCGTTTCCAAAATTTGTAGGGGTAGCATGGCCAAAATTTTGTTTTTTAGGAAATGTTCACTTCGAAAATTAGTAAAAAATCAAATATTCATTAAAAAATTATCAAAAAAATCGTGCATCAAATACATACTATTAGCTAACTTCTGACTATTGCGATTTTAAAAATACTAAAAAAAAGTGCACCGTACGAGGGTCGTACAAGAGCTGCTATGTTATGTTTTTCTGACAAAAACAACACCAATTTGTATACGTCCCTCGTTTGAACCCCTTAATCTCAACCATTTTCAAAATAAATTAGTAGTTTATAAATTAGACTCGGATTACTTGAATCCTTCTTTTTGTTCCATCTCAAAATATTGGGTGTAAGTATCCTCAATTTCACATCGAAGGTCAGTATTTCCTGATTTCAAAACAATGTTGTCCACTTAAGTCCCCTTTTTGGGAACCATCTTTGTGCACTTACCCTAGAGAAAAATAATAGAAAGTTGAGGCCCAAAAAACTAATGGAAAGGAAGATAATCCATCTTTCTAGAGAGGAGGAAGAAATTAAAGAAGTGTAAAATCCTTTATAGAAGAAGAAAAAGGAGTACACTAGGGAATTCCCATTGCAAGAGGTCCATGAGCAACCATGGTAGGAGATTGATTACATGGCCACCAAAAATTCCATGATATACCATGCCATTTCAACACAAGTACTTAACATGTACAAAGAGGTAGATGCAAAGAATCTGGAGAGAATAATATAATTATTGGTGAAATACATCAAGAAGTTCAATAAAATCTTAGAGGAGGTGATTAAAGGGTTCCAAAAACCAATCATTCCTGTAATAAGAGAGAAGAGAGAAAAAAACCTCAATAGCAAGAAAAAATAAGGGAGAATATACTGCAAGAGGTGGGACATAACTTGACACCACAACAAAAGGAGCAATTATCATAAGCACAAACAAAGGAGCTCTAAAAAAGAAAAGGGTGGATACCCTAATAGAGCCTGGGGAAAAAATAGAAACTAATAAGATACAAAAGGAAACAATAGATCTCACCAAAAAGATCCATGATTTCCTCTTGGAGGAAGGAAAAATAAGACAGAAAAAAATCCTTTGGAAAGTAGCTAGACTTGTAGTCACAGAAGCACAACCTACGACAAGAGACCCATCAAGAAAATTTGAAGAAAAAAGCTAATGATACAAAAAAGAAGATTTGGTAGCATAATCTTAGTTAGAAATATAGATAAATCGCATATAAGGAAGTATAGAAGAAGCAAATGTAATTTATCAATTTTATCTTCAGTGGTCCAATCTCACTAAGAACCTTAAATATCAAATCACTCAACTAGAGGCCCAAATAGTGTAGACTTCCTGGACTCATATGACCCACTAAAAGATATGGATGGTGTAGTAAGAGCACAAATAGAGAATCTTCTTATGCAACTACAACAAATCCAAGAGAAAATGAAGAAAATAAAGATGTTAATCATAAAACTAAGGGAGACAATCAGTATAAAGTTAGCACACTTGACAACAATTTTATGGGAATCAAAGAACACACCATAAAAAATACAAATACCCAATAGTCTTGCAGAGGTAGAGGCAACATAAATAAGAACTCAAGGACACATTGAACCACCAAAAAGATAATATGCTAAAAGGGAAAGAGGATTCCCCCAAATAGGCCCCTAGGGTTTTTCACCTAGGAGCTTGGTTTGGAGGAATGACACTCTCTTTCACGTTGATGATGTTCCTTTTTGGAAAGTTCATTCAAAGGGGTACAGGTTGAATAAGTTTGTGTTGTGTGTGATAAGGTTTTTCTAAATGCTGCAATGTAATGAAACTAAAATAACTATGAAATATAAAAAAAAGCAAATGTAACTATATGCAAACTAAACTAAATGACCTAAATGTATGCAAAACTAGAAAGAAACTAGAAATAATAGAGATTGTGCATGGTCTGGGAACTAAAAGCTGTAGAAGAGGAGCTTTGGAGTGTTCTGGAATCTGCTAAAAATCTGCATAGGGACACTTACGCCAGAATGGGCGACCTAGTCCTTCTCCCGGAAATTTTTGCGAGAATGGGTTTTTGGTAAAAGGGTATCCAGAAACACAAAACCCCTTTTTCAGGCTTGGTATAGGGACAAGGTCACCAATGATGGCGACCTAGTCCTCCTAGTCCTTTCAGAAGTTTCGAGGTCTAAATCTGTAGGTCCCCACTTGTACTTCCTTTTACTGGTGGAGATTTGTGTCTGAATCTTGAGAAAATGACCTGCAAGTTGTCCTTTTGCTGCTCTTAGGGTTTGATGATGTGGATTGATGTAGCTGAAATGATGGCACCCTTTTCAAAACTTTACTCCTTTCCAAATCTGCATAAAACCTGCAAAGAACACATGCAAAGAGAAGGAAAGGGTTAGGCTTAAAGATTAGGGGTTTGCCTTAGTCAAACCCCATGATAGTAATTTAACCCAAATTAAATAGAAATGAAAGGAAAGATGATTGATTGACAAAACAAATGCAAATTCTCACCAAATCCTTTGTTGAAGATGTCTGCAACATGCAAGAACTAGCTCTAATGGAGGTTGCTTGAGGTTCTTAGTGATGGAGTGCTTGCTTGTGAAGATTGAGTGGTTGAGTGCTTGTGAAGATGAAATGATGTTAAGGGGGGGTCAAAATAAGGATGAAATCCCTTATTTATACAAGCTAAGCCCTATTTTTTTCAAAAATAACACATGATAGGCCGACCTTAGGGTTTTGGAGGAAAATTCTCGTTAGAGATTTGTTTTAATTTTGAATTTTATTTCAAAAAGGACTAGGTCACCCAAGGTGGCGACCTAGTCCACTTGGAAAACTTCAAGTGGTGGTCAGGAATTAAGTGGTGGTTAATGATGATTATTAGGTTTACCTCCCGAAACACACTTAAGTCGGGCCTAAAAGTACATCAAGGGGAAAATTTATCATTAAAAAGGGTTGAATTAGTGATGACAAGCCTAGAAAAGTGTGAGGGTCAATTACAAAACCTTACAACACTCTAGACTAAGGCTTGGAAAGGGGTTATTTAGGTGAATTATTGTAGAAAAGTCCTAGAAAAGTGAGGAAATGTGTTACAACACTTCACAACACCCTTGTAAAACTTTGTTAGGTTGTTGTTGATTTTCAAGTTTTCAAGCCTAATGTGAATGTGTTGGTCACATTACAACATTAGATAAAAGAAAAAAAAAAGGCCAAAATCCAAGGGAAAAGGCCCAAATGAGTGAAAAGTGTCAAGGCTCACTTTTTGGTGACACATTTAGCCCCCACTTTAGTGAGAGGATGAACTTGTTTCAAAATCACACTCAAGTAGTGGAGTCGTGCATATCAAGAGGGATCCAATGTATTCATGTTAGTAAGATGAGATGACTTCAATCAAGTGGGATGATCAAGCCCCTAGGATCAAGATCCCATGGAAAACCAAACATAAGCACAAAGATCACACAAGAAAGTTATGTGAAAAAGGTGAAGAGAGAGGAAAGTCAAATCAAGCTTCAACCATTTATCTAGCTAGTTGTGGATCATATCTAGGTTGTTTTTCTAAAAGGAAGATGTTCTCACTCGGGTGAGAAGGCCCAAAGGTGAGAGACATACACTCGGTTGGTATGCACTCACACACACAAAGGTGGCTATGGGGAAATTCGTGCCACTAGTTGGGCTTCTGCTCAACCATACCAAAGTTGTACCTCCTGACAACTTTGATAAGGTGCCACAAAAGACAAGGGACCATAGGTATGCAAGTTGTGTTATGTAAGGTGGTCATGTATGCAAAAATGCAAGGATATGCAACATGTAAAAATGTAAATTGCAAAAAAACATATTCCAAGGAGTCTTCTTTGTTTCATGTGAGGTCTTTAACTTTTGGAACATTGTGTCTAATGTCTCCAAGAGAGGACCAATCAAATAATAGAAGGTCACTTTCATAGAGGATATTACACCCAATGTCATCCACAAAGTGAGTAACATGTAATGCCCCGCCAAGTAACCCTAAAGGAAGTTGTAATTAACGTCTTAAGCAAACCAATTTTTTTTTATAAAGTGCATTTAACATACACATTCGCTTACTAATTAACAACAACCTCTAAGGCTACAAGGTTAGGATTACTTAAACCCACACAACACAAATTACATATAACCATAGCATTATAAATTTAATGAAATAAACATCATACATCATAAAAATACCACATAACATAATAAGATAATCAACCAAGATACAATCTCATAAACATTATCTTAAATAGTTACATCACTCATTCCCAGAATGAAGCAATAGTACATAAGGTTACAATTACAGAATTCCACCTCATAAACATAAGAGGGATAAAATAACTTATACAAACTGAAATATTACAAGGCAAGTAATTACAATAAGAACCGCGAGCTGTCCATCTGGATGTCTCACCACCAAGTACTGCAGATAGATGGGGACCCAACGGTTTTGGTGCATGTTCCACCCAACCAATGTGATACTCGAAGGCCCACCCCCCATGCTAGGAGATAGTAACCAAGTAACATGGACAAAGATTTACAACCACTAACCAAAGGTAGACTCATACTGACCCATGTTGATATAACCAAACAAATAAACTAAACAAGTACATCTCAAATACAATACAAGTACAAATCAAGTACAACATTCACATCACCGACATAGGTCACATTGCTTCCAGACATAAAATAGATCAAGTATGTTCACAGAACCATACATATAAAACAATTAACAACAGTTGTCCTAGATAGAGTGTCATCGCAAGGTTTGTCATAAGATCTCCTCTGGGCATCCTTCATAGGCTCCGGCACAAGTAATCCTGGTGGCCTCAACCGAATCCCGGCACTCATACTCACTCATGCAAAATCAACTATCTCTCGTACGGATAAGATAGTTGGTCTTGCCATTCCAAGCCTTCTCACTCATCCCAAGTCTATACGAGCCCTTGTGTCTATGAGTGAGGATTAAATTATTTTGATTAGTGTGAACTGCATCCTAATCATCTAAGTACATTAATTTAATTATCACTTGATTAACTCACTTCTGAAGGTTACCCGATTTACCACTTTGGGCTCCAGCCCCTAACAAAAGCCACTCTTCTATTCGACAACACACACCCAAACAATCCACCAAGGGAAACACAAGTGCATACCAACAAAGCATCATAACCACTCCAACACAAGGAGGAAACAAATAAAAGAACGCACTCCAAACATCTTGGAGGCAACAACACATAGTCCACTCCTTTCACAGGAGGAAACAAATAAAAGAACTCACTCCAAACATCTTGGAGGCAACAACACATTGTCCACTCCTTTCACAGGAGGTACAAAACATCCCCGTTCATGGAAATCGAGTAAACTGAAAAGACGCCATGCACTACCCAAGGGAAAACAACTGGATGGCATAAAGATTCAACAACCCTTATCATCTAAGTTCTTCTGGAAGACTTATAATTTAGGACTAACACTAATTCCCAAAACCAACAATGCAACTAGATGACATAGCAACAAAACATTCAAGTCATTAATCAAATCTAATATTTGGATTTCTTAAATCCATACTCATTCAATAGGTAGTGTTGACAAAGTCAAAGACACGATAACTAGATCATCTAAAATAATCATAACCCCTATTTCCCCTTTCATTATTGGAAATCTAAAATAATTAAACTCACTTCCCTTTACTGAATACACAGAATTAGATCCTTTAAGATAATCATGAGGAAGATACTACTTTTGGATATACTAAATCCATATCTCTTTCATAATCCAATCACAATGATTCAATTAATCTAAATAGAAATTAATAAATAACATAATTGATTGCCTCATCAATAAAACAACTTCTTAATTTACTTTTAAATCGACACAAATCCATGCAAGTAAACTCTTTCCATTTCCTAACCAAATCTTACATCTCATTCAATTTTCTATTTAAAACATTCAATCACTTTAATATAATAACATATTGTTTCTCTATCCATTTTCCATATACACTAATCAATCCATTTTTAAATCTCTATTCAATAATATATTGCATGCATCTCATTAAAATAAAATACGATAATGAATTTTACACTTAATATATATATATGCTCCATATTATATAGACACCAAATATATATATTAATAAATTTAATTACATATATTCTTTAATATTCCATTCACAATGACTAGATTACTCTATGGAACTAAATAAAACATAATAACTATTTGCCTTTTTCAATATAGTTAGTTCCTAAATTTACTTCTAATGCAACCTAACACTATTGCAAACAATCTTTTCAATTTTCTATCCGGAGTCTATGTCTCTTCAACTATCCATTTAAAACATGCAATTTCATCAATGTATAAAAATATCTTTTGGCTTATCTATTTGACCACGCATTCATATTGTTTCTAATTAAATCTCATTAATTAAAACAAACATTTAAATATAAATATTTCTATAATTCTTCAATATATTTAAATATCTTTTTCCTTATCAATTTTGACCATATATTCAAAACTTATCTTTTAAATTCTTCATGTAAAGCTAAATTACACACACTTAAATAAAACAAGGTAAATACTGATTGAAAATACTCATGGATATATATATATACATTTCAATATATTTTCTTCAATCATATTAACAAAATAAATATTTCCTTTTAAATCAAGTAATTACTTCTATTAAAAAAATATCTTTCTCTATACATTTTCTACACATACTAATCATTTCTTTTAGAACACTAATAATACCCAATTTGCAAACAACAAAATAAAATAAGATAAAATATTATTTATTCTCTCAAATGGATATATACCTTCAATATATATATACTAAATATAAGTTAATATATTTAAATATATTTAATCATTAACATATCTTCTATTCTTTACAGAATATCAAATTGTTTAATTCAAAATAAAATATCCCTTATCATCAATTTTCCAAAATATATATATATTTTTCCAATTAAATCAAATTAATAATTGGACCTTTTACACATGAATTTAAATTCCACAATTAAATTTTAAATTATGCATTCTTTAAATCAAATGTTTAACTCCTTCAAATAAACTTTAACATGCCATTTTAAAATAAACAATAATTTCTCCATGCGTTTATAATTTTAATTCCACTAATCTAATATACAAATTTTATTTAAAATAATATAAATAAATATAATACTTTAATATTATAAATTATAATATAAAATATTATTAAATAATATTTTGATATTATAATAACAATACATAAAATATTAATATTTATAAATATCAATTTATTATTATTTCATTATCAAAGCAGCAATGGGAAAATAACTTAACAGCAGTCTCATGTTTCAAGCATAACTCAAAAACTACAATCTGGGCATTTGCGATTTTTTGACAAGGATAAGAAAATTTCAAAATGCAAAAACCCTTTAAATTTCTTGACAACCTAGTTTGTGTAAGTGGAGTTATAGGTAATGCAACCAGACCATTTTACATTGAAAAATATAACTATCCTGCAGATTTTAAAATCTATTTTTTAATAACAAACAGAGAGTTTCATTTTCTAAAAATATTCTAAATGCATTTTTCAATCTCTATGTTTGATTTCCATAACAACATAATCGATTTCCCCAAATAATTTACATTCAACTGAGGTTTTCACAATTTTCACTCAAGAATTTTCACAAGCAAAGGCTGTAAATTTATTTAATTCTTTTCTTCTAATATCAAATTTATTTTCTAAAACAGATTTAACAAACAAATCTTTAATCACTACTATTTTAAAAAAACAATCAAGAACAATAAAACACAAAGAGGAAAACCTGGTACAAGAAGCTACAGGAAGAGATGAATTTCTGATGCAAGCCTCCTCCAAAGATTTCCTGAATTTTCTTCAATCCTCCAATGAATCCAATCCAAAACCCAACAAATGCAAACAATCTTTCCTTCAATCAATTCTACAATCAAAACTTTCTTCAAACCCTTGTGCAAATTTTCCAAAATTTCTTCTCTGCTGTAAAAATGTATTTTTTTCTAAATCTCTTTCTCCTCCCTAAAATTAAAACATATATTCTTTATAAATCAAAAATACCTAATACAACCCTAATTCACATTACATGCAAATTAGATATTTCAATTTCAATTTCAATTTTAATTTCAATTTCAATATTTACAACCCTAATTCACATTACATGCAAATTAAATATTTCAATTTCAATTTCAATTTCAATTTCACTTTTTCAAAACCACTTTCAATTTAAAATGCAATTTCAAATAATAAATTAATTTCCAAAGTTGCAACTAATTTCTCAAATAAACATTTAATTACAATTTCTAATTTAATTCCCACACGTTGAAATTAAATTCCAAAATTAATTTTAATTCTTTTATTTCCTTTCATTCTCTTGCATCACGTTTAATTAATTAATTTAATTATTTAATAACTAAATTCAACCCCCTTGGATTAAATTTAATTAATTAAATAAACTAAATATAATTAATTAATTTAAATATAAACTTTTATCCACATTGCATTATTTAAATTAAATAACCATCAACATGATTTAAATGCAATTATTCTAAATATCTATTTCCAAATCAAGAATCCTTCAGAATTAAATAACATTAAAGCAAGACAGACAATGACTCGACACACACAACTGACGACACACTAAGGCTAGGGTGTAAACTTGACACATGTTACCTAGCTACTATCTTCCGTTCAACTTAACCGTTGGATCGACATGCTTGAACCTGTGAAACCAGGTGGAGTCGATGTCATGTACCTGCAATCCTGCAACCAAGTAAACAACATCATACAATATATCCAACATATAATACACACCGTGAAGGAGAAATTACGGATTCGCAGGGCGCTCGCAAGCGAGTGATGCGAACCCGTCCTCTTCACCAATACACTCATTGAAACTGACACTTCCATCATAATCCAATAATCTCATGATAACATCTCATGTTAATTTTACATCATTAATTCATTAAAGCATGAGAAACACTAATTAGGTCAACACATCACACAATAATAGTTGTCGCTCAATAGTAGCGATCAAAACATCATAACAAAATGTATCCAGTATCACAATAACTGCAACCAAACATAACATAAAGCAAAACGAAGGGGTATTACATAACATGTCATATGAAGTAGTAAGGCTGCACTAGGAACCAAAGGAAAAGAAAAGAAAATTCGAAAATAAATAATGCCAATTTATGCCACCACTTTAAAGGAATTGCTACACACCACTTTGTGAGCAATTAATTTAAAGGAGAGGAAGGCAAAATACAAAAAGAAAGAAAAGGACATGAGCCATCATGGAAAGCCCTATGCCAAGCGATATGTTTCCAAGGGAGAATGCATCATGTAAGAGAAAAGGAAAAAGACAAAATAAAAACCACAAACACATAAGGGATCTATGGATTTGGCATCACTATGTTCGTTTCTGCAATATTTGTGTAGAGAGCGTGAAACTATCATCATTCCCCCAAATACATAGAACGAGAAAAACACACACAGCTAAAACAAAATAAAAAGAAATAGTCATTTTGGGTCAAAATGGAAGAGACATAGGATGTCTCGACGCTTTGCATCATCCCCAAATGGAAGACAACAAGAAAAAAGGAAAAGGAAAAAGGAAAAGGGTTCCTTTTGGGTCCACATGAAGGAGACATTGTAGTCTCAATACCTTGCATCATCCCTAAAAGGAAGGCACAAAGAAAAAGGAAAAGTGAAATGAATGCACGACATATAGAAGAAGCAAGGTACAAATAGAAGGTCATAAACAGGGAAAAAATAGAACAATACATGGGGAACACATTACACACAAAAAAACATGCAAAAGAAAAATAAAGAAACTAGTTAGGAAAATGCTTTTCACTCATCAAGCAAGTCATTTGCCACCCAATTTTTCTCAATATAAAATTCGGGTGGGTGACTAGCAAGGGGGATAGCAGAAATTGCAGAACTAGCATCCAGATCAATGCTTGTATGAGGAGAATTATCATGTATGCTCATGGAAGAGGAGAATAAGGTATTCAAAGTGTGATGTACCTCTTCATCTATTTTAGCATTCTCTTCATCATCATCATCTTGATTGATGATGATAGGAGGGCGAAGGACAATATCAGGTGAAGGATTTAATATTAGTTGTAATGGGGGTGTAAGATCAGGTTGCAGTGGCGGGGGAGGAGGGTTTTCAAGCACTACTTCTGGCATAGGTGGATTATGATTTTCAATATTTTCTTCATCACGGGACTGACAGAAAAGAGCATGACAGCGATGCCTACACTCCCTAGCTCCTTTATTTCTTTTCATTCTTTTGTCAAGTTTCTTCTGAGAAGGATCGGACTGGTCCACCATAGGTTGCTTTTCGTTCCTAGGAGTGGGAACGGGAGGAACCATAGGTGGCTCATCCACTTTCTCCTTAGCTTTATACACTTTTTTGATGCGAGGAGGAAGGATGGGATTACTATCATGATCTCTAGGCCTCTTGGAGGATGTGGAGGAGGTTTCAGGTGTTTTCTGATTAGGCAAGTTAGAGTCGAGTTGCAACATAGCTTCATCAAGGATGGGTGTTTCAAAGGTAGATGGAGGCATGTTGCGAAGAGATAACTCAGAGATACGCTTTGATTTAAACTTTTGATAGGCAATGAAAAAGAAATCTCTTCTAGGGGTGATAGGTTCCATGGGCTCAGGCCAAAAGGCTTCCAAAGAAAATTTTCCTTTGGAAGATAAAGGATTGAAGCCACTATTGTGGACAGTGAATATTTTATTGTCAACAAGAAACTTCAAACATTTGTGAATAATAGATGGGACCGCTTTCATTGAACGAAGCCACGGGTGGCCTAGACACAAATGAAATTGGTCTGATTGTGGTATGACAGAGAAGGTAATATCCAATGTATGTGGGCCTATCTGTAATGGGAGAGTGATTGATCTAATCATAGGGCATGTGAAACCATGATGTGTTTTAATCCATGCAGTAGGTTTATCATAAACATCTTGAGAAATATCATGTAATACCAAGAATTCTTCTATGATCAAATTCTCGCCACAGGTGGGATCTATGAGTATCCCATTAGTGGGCTTATCATATATTATGTCAGCTATGTAGAGTGGACCATCAGGAATATTTTTGTGTATGTATTGAGGTGAAAACTTAATATCAAAATATGTTTTGGTTTGGCCCTTACGAGGGATAACATCTATCGCGCCTACCATTTCATCCATAGGTGTGACATGGGTTATAGATGGAAGAGAATTGGAATGTTCATCTTGTGTATCAACATTCATGACATCATTTTGTGAAGTTTCACCTGCTTTGACAAATGAAAAATTGTGTTTAGGCATAGGATTGGTAAAAATTTGCAGATTTTGGTTTGGGGGTGCAATAGACTTATTGTCTTTATCATTAAAACTAGCAATGGATAGACGACCTGATTCAATGAGGTCTTGCACAAGGTGCTTGAGACGCTTACATTGTTTAATGTCATGTCAATTTTGTCGATGAAAGTAACAATAAGCGTTGGATTTATAGGATGGAGGTAATGGCTTATTGGGATCAGGTGCATGGACAGGACGTAAGGAAATCATTTGTTGTTTTAGCAATTGAGTCATGGTATTATGGAGAGTATCAGGTAAAGGAGTGAAGGTTCGTTTGGGATCTCCATAATTGAAGGGCATGATAGATCTATCGACGGCCACTTGGTTATTGACAGGTGTAGGGGTTTGGGAAGGAGGGTTAAATTTCAAAAACCCTTTACTTGGCTTTCGAAATTGCCGAGAGTTGGTTGGGTTGGTAGCACCATACTTCTCAAATCGACTAGAAGTGGATTGCATATCACGACTACTAGTTGAATTGTGATAATCATAGAGTGATGTGCATAGGTGCATAAAGGAAGGAAAATTCATGAGGGTGAGCTTGTCTTCAAGAGGTGTTAGCAAGTTTTTGGTAACAATCTTTTGGAGATGTGTATCAGGTATCTTGACATTAATTAAGGAATAAAGCGCCTGATAACAAGATATAAAGTTTTTTATCTTCTCATTAGTGTCTTGCTTACATCTCATTAGATCAGCCAAGTTCTTTTTAGGATTCATATGGACTTGGAAGTGGTTAATAAAGACATCCACAAGATCATTAAATGAACTAATGGAATAGTCTGGTAAGGACGAGAACCAATCCAAGGCAGTGTCTTTGAGGGTCCTAGGAATTAACTTGGCTAAAAATTTATCGTCAAGAGAAAAATTGTATGTCACAAAGTAGTATAGGCATTAACGTGATTAGAAGGATAACCCTTCCCTCCATACTTTTCAAATCTATGTATTTCTATTCTCTATGGATTTGGGGTGCATAGAATGTCTAAGGACAAGGGATTGCTATGAACATAGTGGGTGGGTGAACCATGTTGGCTTTGGTTGATAGTGGAATTTTTTGTTGCATGGAGGTAACGATTTGGAAAAGTTGTGTGATGAGGGGGTCGGTATAAGTAGTATGAGGTGGAAGGAAAAGTGGGGATGGGGTGAAGGCAATGGAAGAGCAAATGAATGGGATGCTAATGGGGGGTAAGGTGGAAGAGGAGAAAGGATGGGATGCCACAAGGGAAGTAGAAAAACTAGCAGGGACACCAAGGGAAGGTATCACATTGCTAATCTATTGGATTGTTGTTGTCACCTGAGGAGAGGCGTAAGTGGGAATTGAAGCTATTATGAAAGGAGGAGGAGTTGATGGTCCTCCTTGGCTAGCAATAGGGGTAGCTGATTGAGAGACCCTAGGTGTGGAAGAAACATGCTTTTGGTATATTTCTACTATTTTCTTCACAACACCTAGGCCATCATCATTTTCAAGCATACGATGAATATTCTCGATGGTGGGGATGGAAGTGGAGGATATTCTCTCAAGGCTTACTTCATGTTGTAGTTCTGCTAGGTCTGCATGTATGTGGAATAGCTTCTCATGTGGGAGGTCATCGAATTTATTGTTAACATGTGTGTTGCCTAAATGCAAGGAATTGCTAAGGGTAGTTTCTAAGCCTAGTGCACTATTGTCGATACTAGGAGTAGAAGCCTGAGAGATCCCAAGATCTACAACAAGAGTGTTGTTGTTAGATGCCATGAGTCTAGAGCTTCGTGTCACTATGATATCAGCAAGAGAACACCAAATGCTCATACAAAGTTTGCTAAGTGATCCGGTGGATATTTTTAGTGGAAATTGAAGTGTCTCCAAATCTCTATATTTCTACACCATAAGAAAGAGCTCAGCGTCCTGATTCCAATGCAGCTTGAATGGAGCGAAAAGGAGTCTGTTTGCTCAAGTTATGGCTAGTCAAACTTTCAATCAAACTGCCATCAAGGGTCGTCCAGAAGGTGAAAAAAATGATCATCTTGGAAATCAACGGAAGTAGCATCAAATCGAAGGGCTCATTGAGACGATTCCGACAATGCTTGTTTTGTCGGAATCCGACAACGTATGCTCAAGATATTGGCAGTCAAAGTTCGGTTGACTAGAGGGTACAACTGATGACATCATCATGCTGACGTGTCAGTCCGTATTGTATGGATGATGTGGAAAAACCTGACGTGACACATGGCAGTTGAGTCATCTTATACAAACCAATCATTATGTGACACTTGGCATCCGTACGTCACAGTTAGCAGACATGTTGCAACTTTGTTAGCGGACACGTCAACAGGAATGGGCGAACAACAGGGTGACACATGTCATTAGTTTATGCCATCGCGCAGTTGGACTTTTTAACAAAATTCTTGTTGTGGCTCGAACCCGTGACCTGTTGGGATCCGAAACCGTCGGCGGCCGTTGCACCAAATATAGCTACCTATTATATTTGAGAGGTTGTTTCCTTTTGTTCTTTCTAATGTTGGCGGATTGGGTTTAAAACGTGGCCGGCGGGGTTTGAACTGCCGACCACTTGGCATCCAAAATAGTAAGGCACCATTAGACCACCAACATACTCCGAACTAAATAAGGAGTTTGTTTGCCTTTGTTTAAGGAGAGTGGGCTGAGCCTAACCAAATGGGGCTATATGGCCAAAATTCGCCTTAACCAACTGAACAAAAAGATTGTACAAGACAAAATAGTTGTTGCACGAATTGTTAAGGGGGGTTAAGCATTTATTTTGATGGTTAGGCCTAATTAGGCATAGTTCATGTATAAAATAAGGGGGAAATGTAGCTCTTAGAAGTTAAGTGGTGAGAGAAACAAGTGTCAGGTGATACGAAGAAAGGAGATCTTTGAGTCATTCTTGTACGTCGGAGTTTTGTTATGCTGCCGAAGTGCTCGAAGGAATGATCTTGGTGCATTGTACTTGATTTTGGAGATTAATCGAATCGGTCGTACTCTATTGGAGCCGACCTGGAGACGTAGTCACATTTGTGGCGAACTCCGTAATCAAACACTGTTTGCATCTCTTTCTCTATTCTTCTCTCACATTCTTTTGGCATCTCTTTGTTTTCCTATTACCTTAATTATTTCTATGAGTTAATTTTGTTCCGATTAACTTGGATAAATCTTTATAAAAGTTAAGCATTCAATTCTGCAATTTAGTCTAGATCCTATACAGATCAAGTGGTATCAGAGCTCAATTGACTATTATTGCAGTTGTTTTCTTGAATGCTAATGAGATCCAGGATTCAGAAGGGCGAAGGCAAGCTTGAAGACTTTAATCCTGAGATCGGGAAGCGAAGAAGTTTTCTGAAGATGTCTATGTCTGGAATGGAGGTTCCTGAAGAAATCAGTGAGCAGGAATTCTGAAGAGCATTCCTCGAGATGAAGGCTAAGGTGGACATTCTTTTCCAAGAAAGACAAGAACGGAAGGAACGTGAAGGAGGTTTGTCGAAGAAAGATGTTCGTGAAGACAAGAAAGGGAAACAACATGGAGATGGTGGCAAGCAACCAGATCACCCCTTTTCTCCTTCTCCTCCCTCTTCTCCCTCTTCTCCATCTTCTCCTTATTCTACTTCTTTTAATCCTTTCAAGAATGGGCATAAGCCTAAAATTAAGTTGGATGTAAAATTTGATTTACCAAAGTATTGTGGTGAACTTAATGCTGAAAAATTGGATGATTGGATTCAGCAAGTAGAAGTCTACTGTAGAGTCCATAACCTATTAGATGATGTTGATAGGATCCAATTAGCTACTCTTCGGTTAGGAGGTACAGCTTTAACCTGGTGGGAGAATAAGACTAAGGCAGAAATTTCACAGCATGGTAGAGTCAGTTTAACTTGGGCAGAGTTTGTTAATGCTCTTAAGAAGTAGTTTTATCCCCTAGGACATATGCAACAGTTAATGATGGACTGGCAAATGTTTAGGCAAGGGAAAGGTCAAACTGTCCAAGAGTACACCCATGAATTTAGAAATAAGGCTGTTGCATTAAATGTACCTTTGTACACCTAGGATACTTTGTTAAAGTACATAGGAGGTCTTCATTCATATCTTAGACATTCCATTTTGGTATTGAACCCTTGTAATTTGGATGAAGTGTCTATTCAAGCTACACACTTAGAGTCGAGGGGAAAGGGTTCTTTCATTGATAATGATAACTCTGTAAAGAAATCTTCTAAAGTTGCAGAGACAAGGAAAGGAAAGAAGGCAGCTACAGTTAAGAAGGATGACAAGCTTTCTTGCTCTCATTGTGATAGGAAGGGTCATGATGAAGATCATTGTTGGAAGTTGCATCCCGGATTGAAGCCTAAGTGGACTCAAAGACAGAATCAAAAACAGAAGGGTAAGGAGAAATCCACAAATGTTGTTATGGATCTTGGTTCCAATTCTGATGATGAAACTAAGATAGCAGTTATGGGTTTGAAAGGTAAAGCTCCTAATTCCAATGTTTCCTTTGATAGTTGTGCTTCTACTTCTAAAGTTAATGATGCCTCTGAAGATGAAAAAAGGAATGAGCTTTTTCATTTAAGGGTTGTTGCTAAGAACAGTAAAATTGATGCACTCATAGATAGTGGTTATCAAGTTAACTTAATTTCTGAAAGTGTTGTAAGAAACTTGGGATTAAAAACAACACAACATAAGAAACCTTATCCACTAGGCTGGATTTGTGAAAATGATAAGTTGCAAGTAACAAGACAATGCACCTTAAGATTCACAATCACTAGTAAGTTTGTGGATGAAGTACAGTTTGATGTGGTTCCACTGGATATCTATGGGATAGTGCTTGGTAGCCCTTATTTATATGACAGGAAAGCTATTTTCTACAAGGAAAAGAATCATTAGTGTTTAAAGATGGCATACAGTATATTGTACATTCTCACAGGATTAAGACTGATCGTTCTTTTGCAAACACAGGGCAGTTAAAGAGGGTAATTAATGCAAGTAAAGAATTAACTCTTATGTATGTCAATACAGGTGGTTCTAAACTTGAACTTGGAGTAGCTAACCAGGGTCAGATGTTGCAGGATTCACCCGTAGTACAGCATGAGGGAATGATGATTGAAAGCATTGATGGTTCCTTGGGTAAAAATGTTCCTGTTGTAAAGGATTGATATCTTGTTGATTTGTTCTCTTTCATTTTTGCATTATTGTTCAGCTTGATGGTAGTCAATTTTTGTTGGTTAGTGGCTACGACAGTCGATGTAGAAGCTTATGGAAGTGATAGAATAATGTTTATGTTCAACAATGTTATTGCAATCTTCATTGTGCTTGTGAGCCAGGTATGTAAATGTAGAGAGGATACAGGACAAGTGGGGAGGCCAAGTCCTCACTTAATGTCAGAGTAAATGCCACTTTTGGAGGTCCAAAAGGTCTTCAGTGGGGAGGCCTAATCCGGTGGATATTTTCAGTGGAAATTGAAGTGTCTCCAAATCTCTATATTTTTGCACCATAAGAAAGAGCTCAGCGTCCTAATTCCAACGCAACTTGAACGGAGCGAAAAGGAGTCCGTTTGCTCAAGTTATGGCTAGTCAAACTTTCAATCAAACTGCCATCAAAGGTCGTCCAGAAGGCGAAAAAATGATCATCTTGGAAATCAATGGAAGTGGCATCAAATCGAAGGGCTCATTGAGACGATTCTAGCAATGCTCGTTTTGTCGAAATCCGACAACGTATGCTCAAGATACTGGTAGTCAAAGTTCGGTTGACTAGAGGGTACAACTGATGATGTCATCATGCTGACATGTCAGTCCGTATTGTACAGATGATGTGGAAAAACCCGTCGTGACACATGGCAGTTGAGTCATCTTGTACAAACCAATCATTATGTGACACGTGGCATCCGTACGTCACCGTCAGCAGACATGTTGCAGCTTCGTCAGCGGACACGTCAACAGGAATGGGCGAACAACAAGGTGACACGTGTCGTTAGTTTATGCCATCGCGCAGTTGGAATTTTTAATAGAATTCTTGTTGTGGCTCGAACCCGCGACCTGTTGGGATCTGAAACCGTCGGTGGCCGTTGCACCAAATATAGCTACCTATTGTATTTGAGAGGCCGTTTCCTTTTGCTCTTTCTAATGTTGGCGGATTGGGTTTAAAACGTGGCCGGTGGGGTTTGAACCGCCGACCACTTGGCATCCAAAATAGTAAGGCACCATTAGACCACCAACATACTCCAAACTAAATAAGGAGTTTGTTTTCCTTTGTTTAAGGAGAGTGGGCTGAGCCTAACCAAATGGGGCTATATGGCCAAAATTCGCCTTAACCAATTGAACAAAAAGATTGTACAAGACAAAATAGTTGTTGCACGAATTGTTAAGGGGGGTTAAGCATTTATTTTGATGGTTAGGCCTAATTAGGCATATTTCATGTATAAAAGAAGGGGGAAATGTAGCTCTTAGAAGTTAAGTGGTGAGAGAAACAGGTGTTAGGTGATACGAAGAAAGGAGATCTTTGAGTCATTCTTGTACGTCGGAGTTTTGTTATGCTGCTAAAGTGATCGAAGGAATGATCTTAGTGCATTGTACTTGATTTTGGAGATTAATCGAATCGATCGTACTCTATTGGAGCCGACCCGGAGACGTAGTCACGTTTGTGGTGAACTCCGTAATCAAACTCTGTTTGCATCTCTTTCTCTATTCTTCTCTCACATTCTTTTGGCATCTCTTTGTTTTCCTGTTACCTTAATTATTTCTATGAGTTAATTTTGTTCCGATTAACTTGGATAAATCTTTGTAAAACTTAAGCATTCAATTTTGCAATTTAGTCTAGATCCTATACAGATCACTAAGGGCGGGGTGGATGGTAATTCAATGTAAACAAAAGAGACTAAATTGCTTGTAACTAAGATTTGGGAACATAAAACAAAAATGCAGAACTAGAGAACTGAAGTGCAAAAAATGCTTGAAAATGCCAAAAATTATAGAGTGAATGGTGTAAGAGGACTAGGTCGCTTGGTGTGGTGAACTAGTCCCAGCAATGATATCTGCGACACTTTTATGAATTTTTGACTAATTTTTATGTTTTTTATGCTTTTTTGATGCAAACACAAAATATAAATTCAAATTTTTTTGTAATTTTTTAATGAAAATGCAATGCAGAGTGCAATCTAACATGAACTTTTTCACTAATGCACTTCTTTATGAACCCTAGGATACAAACAATGCAAAAATCCTAATGCAATGCAAGATTTTTTTGAAAGATGAAATACAAAATCAAAAGATTAGCAAGTGGTCTACGGTCGGGTTCACCAAAATGAATCACCAAAAAGATAATATGCTAAAAGGGAAAGAGGATTCCCCCAAATAGGCCCCTAGGGTTTTTCACCTAGGAGCTTGGTTTGGAGGAATGACACTCTCTTTCACGCTGATGGTGTTCCTTTTTGGCAAGTTCATTCAAAGGGGTACGAGCTGAATAAAATTGTCTTGTGTGTGATAAGGTGTGTCTAAATGTTGCAATGTAATGAAACTAAACTAACTCTGAAATATAAATAAAAGAAAATGTAACTAGATATGCAAACTAAACTAAATGACCTAAATGTATGCAAAACTGGAAAGAAACTAGAAATAACAAATATTGTGAACCTAGGAAATGAATGTTGTAGAAGAGAAGCTCTGGAGTGTTCTGGAACCTGTTGAAAATCTACACAGAGACATTTACACCAAAATGGGCGACCTAGTCCTTCTCCTGAGAAATTTTTCCAGAATGGGTTTCTGGTAAAAGGGTATCTAGAAACACAAAAACCCTTTTTCAAGCTTGGTACAAGGACAAGCTCGCCAATGATGGAGACCTAGTCCTCCTAGTGCTTTTGGGAGTTTCGAGGTCTAAATCTGTAGGTCCTCACTTGTACTTCCTTTTCTCATGGAGATCTGTGTCCAAATCTTCATAAAATGACCCGCAAGTTGTCCTTTTACTCCTCCTAGGGTTTGATTATGTGGGTTGGTGTGGATGGAATGATGGCACCCTTTTCAACACTTTACTCCTTGCCAAATCTGCATACAACCTGCAAAACACACATGCAAAGAGAAGGAAAGGGTTAGGGTTAGAGATTAGGGGTTTGCCTTAGTCAAACCCCATGATAGTAATTAAACCCAAATGAAATAGAAATGAAAGGAAAGATTATTGATTGACAAAACAAATGCAAATCCTCACCAAATCCTTTGTTGAAGATGTCTGCAACATGCAAGAACCAACTCTAATGGAGGTTGCTTGAGGTGCTTAGTGCTTGAGTGCTTGTGAAGATGAAATGATGTTAAGGGGGGGTCAAAATGAGGATGAAAACTCTTATTTATACAAGCTAAGCCCTAATTTTCCTAAACAAAACACATGATAGGTCAACCTTAGGGTTTTGGTGGCAAATTCCCGTTAGAGATTTGTTTTAATTTTGAAAAAGATATAGTAGGATAGTGGCACCCCCAGAGGAAACATCCTTGGAAATCAGTCTATTATTTGTACCATAGGTGCACAGTGTCCTCCCCTTTTTGTTTTTCTTGTCCAATTTTTCCTGTGACATTTTAGATCTACTACTTGTGTTAAAGTGATTGTTTGCATCATTAGGTCAATTGAATCATTGCATTTTATTATTAGGACACTTCCAAATTTGGTTAAGGGTTGGTTGACTCACCTATCAGGCTGTAAGCCAATCACATGCCTTGTCCAAATCCTTCAAACCCCCATTCCATCTTTGCATTTTCATCCCCACACACATTCTCCCCTTATTTAATGAAATACAAGGGGAGAGTGTGGACCCTAAGGTGAAAACTCAAAGGTTCCCTTTACCCCGTTTCAGATATATAATATTCTAACTTACTAATTTTTCACAATCAAGTGTTACTCATAACTATGCATGTAACTAAATTGACGAAATATCGTGCAATTATTTTAGAGTTGGCTTGTTCTAAATGTCTAAAGAGACTTTTTCTTGCTTATGAATTGTGAATCCCTCTTTACTTATTGATACATTTAGAAATATGTAAAAAATTTAACAAGAAAAATCTTAATTTTCTCTTTATGAAATTAAAGTTGCAATATATAAAGCATCAATAATAAGAATAAAAGACCAGCCTCAGAAAAAATTAACTCTTCTCTTTATGGGAGAAATACACTATAGAATTAGAAATAACTTTAAATTCTCCATCTCATTCAGAGTGGTCAATGTCCAATCTTCCCTGCAATAAAAACACACTGGATGAACTTTCCCCTAACTGGAACATTCAAATTAAACTATGTTTGGGCTTCTCATAGAAATTTGGTGCCCTCTAGAGCTAAATGTAAGATTAAGGACTCCTCTAGCTCCTCGGTGCATGTAACCTCCATGATAACACAATCTGCACTGGGCAGCTTGATTATCCCCAAGGATTTGACCTATCTAAAATAAGAGACACGCAGAAATTTCGGTTGTCTTGGAAGTTCACAGCGAATGCTCAAGCTAATCTACAATAAATGTAGATCCAGACTGTAATTTTCCTGGTAGTATATTATTAGACTGGAAAAGAAAGCTGATATTGGTAATGTATATTTCGTATAAAAGTAGATCAAGAATGTTGTATATTCTTTGTAATTTACTTTAATCTGAAATTTTGATGTCTATACTTATGCTGGTTTTAGTGGCAACAATATCTGGTTTACATGAGGAACATGGTAAGAGAGACAGAGATTAAGATTCGGCTGCTCAATAATTCATTTCTGTATTCAAATAAAATATCATTTAATAGAATTTCTTTGTCAAAGTTATCAGTGAATTAATTTTTTAAATGACAGGTACTTTCAGTTATTAAAAGTTGATCTCTGAACATAATGATAAATTAATCAAAGAGAAATAAGAAGATAATGGCAAAGACTGCGAACACACTATAAAGCAAGAGACAGATAGAATATAAATGGCCGCAACCTATATGAAAAGCATGTTATTCTTAGACGTTGAAGATTGTCATATCGTCATTGGATTCATCTCAATTTGCTAGATGAAACCCTAAAAATGTGAAACAACTGTCAGAAAGTTGGCAGAGTTCAGAGTTCAGAAGCACACTTATTTGCCAAGACTGACCATAACTATATTCAGTTTGACCTTTCTGATCTGGTGTCATTACTTATGGGGCATTGGACCATAAAATATGGTGTGCTTAAATTAGTTTAATAATGCAATTGGACCATCATCTATGTTGTTATTATATACGTTTGGTATGATCAAAAGATTTCATGCTGATTTGTCAGGTGTAAAAGCTCGAAAACCAAAGAAAATAATAATATATTTAGCAAGGAAAAAAACAAAAATATTTGTAAAAGAGACCATTTCAACTATATCTAGTTAAAAAATTAGGTCAAATAAATTTTTAATTGGATAAATGTCAATTGGATTAGTTTATTAGAATTTATATTAATAGATTAGTGTAATTTTAAATATTATTCAACATCTTTAGAACCTAGATACATGTAGCATGCATGATATTGGATGGATATATTTGTTGAATGATGGTATTGTAATTTACTTTCCAGTTTCTCCATGTGTATGGGTGATATTTTGACCATTTATACTATAAATAACACAAGGATACCACTGCTCAGTTCAAACAAGATGCCCCTCAACTTAGAGTGTCTTCACTTTTCCACCAGAAGTATAGAGATTAAATCAAATCTTAGCTCCACTAGCTTAAGATTAGATAAAAAGTCTTAAAATAACTCTCAAAATATTTACAAAATTGTCATGCATGTCCCAATTCATTAAGAAAATCAAGGATTAGAAACTTCTCCTTAACACGTTTCTTGATATTCTTCAAGCCTTTTTTCCACTATGAGAATGTTTTCTCTACTCAAGAATACACTTTGGCTAGGGATTTTAATTTTTTGTATACAATATAAATGTGGTTCCTTGCTAGGTCTCTAACTCACAATGCATTCTTTTTTATTAGATTCTTACTAAAGATGATTTGTGGGAGGGTATTTTTGTAATATCTAATGAATAAGCTCTTAGTTTGGATGCATTTCCCTTTGAATTATACAAATGATTTTCGGCTATGGATGGTGATCTTCATGAGGTCTATCTTGAGGTATTTCATTCTAAATCCATAGGAATTTAATAAATAAAAGGAATATATCAAACTTATACATAAAGGGAATATATCAAACTTATACATAAAGGTAGAAACCCTAAAGAAATTTTCAATTGTAGCCTATCACTTTGTTGAATTTATCATACAAGATTATTGCCAAAGTTTTGGCTCTTAAGCTTAGGCCTCTTCTTCCTCATCTCATCCTTACTAAAAAAACTAGGTTCGCTAAATATATATTTATGTTAAATGATATAATTATTTTCTAGTAAGGAATGGAAGGGCTCAATTCTCTTATCAATCTACCTTTTTAAAATCAAGATTAACTATTCCAAGGATAATGATCATATTGAATGGCCTTTCATTATGTCCATGCTTCAAGAATCTAGGTTTTACCATTATTTTATCTAGTCTATGTAATTATTTTCATTGATTCCTCAAACTGCATTACCATCAATGGTCAATAATTCAAGTCATTCAAACTTTTTCAATACATACATCAAGGTTTCCTTCTTTCCCTACCTCTTTCTATTCTTTCAATAGAAGGATTTGGCTATTTTTTAGCACATTTAACTTCTTAGAGCCTATTTAAGGAAATTTCCCTTCCCTATTATCTCAACCAATTATTCAATAGTTATTTTTCCAATCACTCATTCATCACTCCTATTGAAGATGAAGATAATACTAAATAGGCTATTCAATAATTATTTTCAAGCCTTTTTCTTGACTATCCAAATGAAAAAGACTTAGTGCTATAGGATTTTTTTTCCCAAGCCAAACTAGTTAGATAATTAATATGAATGGAAATACATCAATCATAGAAAAATTATCTTTGCATTACATAATTATGAATGAAAATAGATTGATCATGAAAATAAATTATATCTTGGTATTCTCTCTACTTTTTAATATTCTCTTTCTTCCCTTTTAGAAGGTGTTATTGCTAGAATTGAGAAGAAACATAACATTTGGATCACCAAGCCTCTTTCTTTGTTTGAACATTTTTAGATCTATTTCAAAGTGTTGGAAATACACATGTCTACTATTATTCTTATTGGGCTCCCTCAAAATCATCTTAAATTTTGAAAAATTGCTTAGATACTATCTTCGGGCATCCTGTTACAAGCACCATGGATTTTTCCATATTGTATAGTAATTATTACCCATGAATTAAGTGGTTTTTGATCTCTTTCAATCGATCAACGAGGCTTATCCCTTTATGCCAAATAGATTCTTAGAGTTCTTGAGAGAAATTAAGCCTGTAAAATTATCGTCAAGCATTGTATCAATTCAAGTTTCCCTTCTAGATAACTAACATTAGAATTTTTCTTAGATCATAAAGGATCCAATTTAAATTAAAGAAAATATTTCATTAAAAAACTTTAGAAATCCTAGGAGGATATAAGACTTTGTTTCTCTAGGAAAGAAATTATTTCCATAATGTCCTTTAAACCAACCAATAGTCTATTCGGCAACCTTCTATTATTTCTTGTCAAGACCAATCTCTAGTGAAATTCATGGAGTCACAAATTCAAAATGTTGAAGAAAAGAATTAAAAATCTCCTCAATCTTATTCAAAGATCTACTAATAATTTTTTTCTTGGCTAGAGATCAAAATAAAATATAGGTTGTGTAATTAAGACTAGGATACCTTTCACATTGTTATTCATGTCATTCATCTTTAAATGGTCCAAAAAATTATGGTTGAGTTCTTCAAGCATTGGTGGAAGGATTATAAATGGTATCTATAAACCTTTTCATAATTATAAGCTTCACAAGGGATATTAGTGACTTTCTCCTCATCTTCTTATTATTGGCCAACCAAATCATCATTGATAGATTCAATCCTCTATGGTAACTAGGCATCAAAAATTTTAGGCCATCTAGTTGGTAGTATTGAACCTAAATTGGCTCATTTTACTTAATACATCTTTATCAAGGCCTCTTACTTGATTCTCGTCTATTTTATCTAAGGTTTTACTAACCCCGATATTCATTTATGGATAATTGGAGCTCTCAAGCATCCTTTTCTAGTTTTGCACCGAATCATAGGAAGATTGGAATTAGATTCATAATTTATTTACACCTTTTAAACCTACTCCATATTTGTGGCATATGCTTTTCTTAGATGATGGGTCATGTCTTCCTTTGAAATATATCTATATTTGTAATTCTTTCAAGGTAGATATTTTCTTCACTATTTGGATAGATAGAAATTCTATTTTTTTAGGATGTTTTGTTGGTGTTCACTTCTCTCTTTACACTAAATTTATCATCTCCTCTAATATTCTTATGTTGATTCAAGTGCAATCTACAAAAAATTCACTTGTCATGGCCCATTTGCAAGAGCTCTTGAACCATTAGGATAATGCACCCTACATTATTGTCAAAATTCTCCCTCCTTCCTCTTTCCCTCCTCAAGAATATTGGTAAGGTTGCAGCTAGTCTATCAAATAAGACCATGGTTCGTAGTACCATGGCTCTCAACCCTTGGGAATAAAGATATTATTTCCCATAATTGGTTCTAACCCTCACTACTACCTTCTACTTTCTCTCATGGGCATTGTACTTAAGGTGGCTTGATTCCTCTCATGGGCATGGTGCTCCTAATTTTTTTGACTCTAGCAAGTTCCCTCAACTAGATCTAGCCAATTTAGTAGAGCATGTTCAATAGCTTTTAGAGGGTTCTCCTAAGGAGGAGGTTGTACTCACTAGCTCAGAGTTGGTTGATGATAATATTTCCTCTGTTGATGTATATGAGAATCTTGATGATAATGACTCCATCCTACTAGAATTACTTTAGCTACTTAGCTTTTTATGTGGTTATGTTCAAGCTTGGCCTCATGATTTTTATTGTTTGGATTTAGTCTTGTCTTGACTTTAGAGATTTATTTTTTACCACCCTTTTTTTTAATATTGGACTGTTATCTATTTTATTAATTAAAATTTAAATGAGACTTATTCATCTCAACAAACTAGTATAGATACCTTAGGTACATCTATTTGAAAAACATCCAAGAATATTGATTTTGAGATTTCTTTTAACATAAGAGTTATTTCTCCCTACCGTGGAACCACTTTTGGTGCATTATGTTGACGTTGGGTTGACTGTGCCTGACTGTTCTTCAGGTTCTGTTGACGCTGCACTGTCTGTTTCTGTCCGCCCTCTGTTGAACGCCTCTATTGTTCCTTTGAATGACTCGATGTTTGCTGCTCTGCAGCTGCCTCCTTCGTTGCTTGTTGGTTCCTCTCCTGTGGTGTCTGGGGTGGAGCCACTCCTCTCTCCTTCCATGTTGGTTCTTGATTCTGAGCCTCCCTGGTCGGTTGTCCTTCAGAAGAAGAAGGGACTCCCCCTTTCTATTGCTGCTTCTCGGCCCAAGATTCATGGAGTCAACCTTGACCCCTCTGTTTCTAGGGTTGTTTAATTCCCTTGTTTTTTCTACAGCTGTCGGTCAGTTGTCTCTAGTTGTGCCTATAGTTCAAGTTTTGTTTGAACTATGTTTTCCTTTGGCCTTTTCGACCCTTCGTGAAGAGTACAGCACCCTGTAAATGTTGCTTACCTTTTCAAAAACATAAGAGTTATTTTATTTTATTTACATTGTTTACTTTATTTTTATTTGACTCTAATATATAATATATAATTAAAATATAAAACCTATTTATTTCCATCTTACCATGTTCCTCATGTAAACCAAATATCTTCACCACTAAAGCCACCATAAGTTGGCATATGAACAAAGTTTCAAATTCAACTAAAACAACTGTCCTGGTAACTTTTACGAAGAAACATGCATTACCAATTATCAGTTTTCTTCTCCGGTCCAATACTATACTACCATGAAAACTCTAGTGTAGATCCAAAATTTTAATAGATTAGCTTCAACATTCTCTGTGAACTTAAAAGACAATGTGTTGATAAACTGATTGCAGATAAAAGAAAAAGATTGTAGGAAAAATAAATTCAGATGATTCAAGAATACATAAATACAAAACACGAATTTTTAATGGTTACATTCACTTTTGAAGCAGGGAAATTTTATTATTTCCTGTTTCTGGATACATACATCACCATAGCTGATTGCAGCAGCAAGATACAACAACAATGTGCCTTATCCGTAATAAACAATTACAAATAGCATAGAATGTCAAAAGACATCATTTGGAAGGAAAAATAACCAACGGATAAGGTGACTGTTGGGCTTCAACACCCAACACAATGGAAACTTCTGCATGTCTGTTATTTATTAATAACGGCAATAAACTGTAATACAAAATTTCACCATCATGATGATGAAGATAATTTTCTAAGAACACCCTGGCGCGCAATATCCAATTCCAGGGCCACAAATTCCACAGCACACTCGGACATCTGGGTATGTCTTACAATCATCAAAGTTCTTGCATAGATAAAATCCGAGGGGACAATTATACTGCCCACTTACTCCTGAAATTGCCACACTCAATATCAATACAAACAATACAACACATTTCAAACCTTCCACTGCGTTTGCCATTGTTGGTCTTGGATGGAAAGAGCAAGATAAGTTGATTGAGTAATATGCATAGAAGATGTGGCTTAAATGCGTGGGCACAACGCCATTTTTGTTCGTTGGACGTAACGAAATTATAAGAATGATTTGATCTGGTAGCCGTAAAGCGCCTGCACTTTGGGCCGGCCAATTATTTAGTGGCATTCCTCATCGTTAGTAACGCAGAATAAGCAATCTTATTGCTCTGATTACTGGTCGCTAACGTATGCGTCCGACCATTCGAATTATCTTATACTTTGTCTAATTAAATCCACAGCTTTGTGAGTAACCCACACATATTTTTCATGTCATAGCTGCTACTCAATTTGAATTAAAATGAATAATATAAATTTGTATATAAACTAATATGATAGGCTTGCTTTGGAGGTAATTAATTTAATTATATTCTAAATTGTCTTCTACATAAAATTATTTAAGATAAGAATGATATTTTAAATAATAAATAATAGTTTGAATATAAAATAATTATTTTGTATAATATATTAGTACTTACATTTAAAAGAAGTTCAAGGATTGCATGGATAGAAAATTATATGTATGTTAATATATGAGAGAGTAGTGTTTGTGTATGGGTATGTATGGATGCCATGTACTGAAAATTCTATTGTATGTGGCTAGATTAAACAATTATAATATATTAGTACTTATATTTAAAAGAAGTTCAAGGATTGCGTGGATAGAAAATTATATGTATGTTAATATATGAGAGAGTAGTGTTTGTGTATGGGTATGTATGGATGTCATGTACTGCAAATTCTATTGTATGTGGCTAGATTAAACAATTAAATGAAATGAAATAAACCTAGACAAATCTAGATTGTTCCTTAAGGAAATTAAGTATTATCTAATTTTGAAATATTTGCATATAGATTTAAAATATAAAGCAATGCAAATAGAAAAAGAAAGGCAACAGAAATAGAATGTTCCATCCAATTGGAAAATCAATATTTACTTTAAATGGTAGCTAAAACTTGTTTTCAGATGACTCAAAAGTGGTTTGCAAGCGTGAAACTTGTTTCAGGCTGGAATCTCACACTATATGTAGTCTATCAGCTAATTAAATAATATTTGTATAATATATATTTTGTTGAGGGTGTTTTATAGAATTGTATTATTCTAGTGATGGATCATCTATGTGATTCAGTAATATCGATGCAAAAAAAATTATCCAATCTAATGTAAAAAAAAATGCAATTTAATCCAAAAGCAATAGTAGTTAGATATATAACTATTAATTTTATTTTTAAATTATACAATATTATTTTTTAAAATTTAATCTATACTATTGGAAAAGCTAAAAATAAAGGATAAATTCTTTTTGCTTCTATAGGTTATGGATCAATGAGATGGCTTATTTATTTTGGAGAGCTTATCATCTTATTGTGTCCTCATAGTCTATTTTCTCTTCTTTTGAGCCTTCAAGTATGCCACCTATCTTGATAAAAAAAATCATACTTACATGAATGTAATTGGGAGGGGATCTATTGGTATTGGAAATCACACCTTTAATGATGTGTTGTGTGTAGCTAATTTTTCAAAAAATATAATTTCTATCTATCAGATCACCCATGGTGGCACGAGGAAAACTATGGAATTTACATTGAATTCAATTACAATTAGAGATTTAGATAGTAGGGATATCATTACTACTCAAATGGTTGATAATGCATCTCAATTATACACCTTTTTGAAAATTTGTTCCTAATCTTGGCCTTGATCCTTTGGATAATGATCACACTTCTAGTGTGGAATTTAATTTTGAGGAGAATTTTGGTTACTTGAGCTTGGGTATTCTCACATGTGATCCAATTCTTGAATATTGTATTTCATCTCCTCCATCTATTATTGATTCTTATGAGATTAGTATTGCTACATCCATGGCTCCTAATGATTCAATATACCAATACATTCATTTATTTGAGATATAAATACTTGGGATTAGTACTTTCCTCCATCTATTATTGATTCTTATGAGATTAGTATTGCTACATCCATGGCTCCTAATGATTCAATATACCAATACATTCATTTATTTGAGACATAAATATTTGGGATTAGTACTTGACAGACATTACATAAAAAAAAATTGTGAGTCCTATCTTGTAGAATTGGAGGATATTAATATTTTATTTCATGGTAGCTTTTATGGAGTTGCATCACCTTCTTCAGATATTATTACAAAACCCTTGGACACTCTTTTTATTTCTTCATATTCTTATTTGTAATAGTTTTATATTGTCTTGGTAGCTATTGACCATCATTTGGAGGAGTCACTTTCATATTTAGATCATACTTTATATTCATCTCTACTATATTCTATATTGGCATATTCATGGTAGTGGTAGATTTTAGCATTGACATGAAGACACATGAAAAAAAATCATAAACTTCATGTATTTTGATCTTTCTTCCTATATATTCCTTTCAAGAACCGGAAGGCATCATGCAGATACCTTTGGTTTTGTTTCTTCCTAAGGGGAGGAATGTTGTTTGAAAAATTATGGATCATCTTCTACATCTAATTTTAAGCATCGACTTAGATTCTACGTTGAGGGGGGACTATTTGGTCTCTCGTATTCTCTCTTATAGGGGGGCTTTCTACTAACATAGGGTTTTATCCCTTTTATTCGTATTTGTGATCATTTTGTATTTTATCTCCTTTTAGGAGAAAATTTGTCTAACTAGGTTTTCTCTTTTTTTCTAAGGGATTCATTCTTACATGGGTACCTATATATGGCCTAGTAGTTGAGACTCATCATTGTATCTTTTATTTTTTCTCATTCTCCCTAATTTCCACTTAAGGTGGGTGTTGGTGTGAATAGGGATATTACCTAATTGGCTTATGTCTTAGGTCATGTTCACACTAGTCTAGTTATCTTTACTTAGGGTACACATAGGATATTTTTCTCACTTAGTTTATCATACCATAAGATTAAGACACCTTTAATAATATTATGTTATCATGTATCTCACCTTGGCCTATATAACCAAGGGTCTCTCATATAATACTTAGATTGTGCATAATCATTTTATTTGCATTCTTTAAATGAATACCATTTATTCTTGACATATTGATATCTCACTTAATTGTGTTTTCCTTTACACTTCTAGATCTTGTGTGGATATCTTCATAAACAAATATTGCAATGACCTTGTCCTTTCATATCTCTATAGTTTCTATTACTAGAGAAAAAGTATTAATGAAAACTATCAATGGAACCCCCTCTTAATTACCCCAAAAAAATTATTCCCAATATGTTTCATGAGGTACATCCCTTGAAACACCCCAAGATGATCTTCATATTCCAAAATTGATAATTATTTACACTAGCTTGAAAAATTACCATGATAGAGTATGTTATGGGAAGGGTCCTCCTTGAAGAGTTAATTTTATTTATGTAAAATTTATTCTATTTATTTGACATTTAATATTTAAAAGATATTGTACATTAAACTTTACTGCATATTTAATCATGGGTAAGTGCAAGAAGTTGGTTCCATAAAGAGGGGAAGTTTTGACCAAAAAATGCTAACAAAAATGGGTACCCATTTAGGAACAGAAACTTGATCCTTAGATCGAGATCCCATTCCTAAATTAGTATTTGCTTTAAAGCAGGAAATCATTCTAAAAATAGAATGGGTAGTCGTTTTAAAGTGGGTGCCCATTCTAAAACTAAGTTATATCTCAACCTGCTTTTTGATTTGGTTTTAGGCTTAGGAGAGGCTTGGTAACCCAACCCTTAGCCTTGGACCTACAACTAAAAGACTAAGGGAATTCCAAGAGAAATAACTTACTTTGGCAATATAGCTGGCAAGTTTCTTTTTAGAATTGGTTTATGAAATTAAAGCCCATTATATCTCATAATGTCTAGTTTTCAAATATATTGTTTTGTTATGATTGGATTATGTTTTCTGTTTTTTGTTTAATTCCTACTTGGAAACTATTCCAAAACTTGAAATGTTAGGCTTTTTATTTTTTAATAACTTTTAATTTATCATTTTTTTGTAATCAAAATTATATACAAAAAAATTATATGACATCAATCTACAAAAGATTCTCTACACAATTAAAAAAAATTTAAAATTGATTAGTTTACATCAAATAATGGTGTCCGTACATGAGGGTTTTCAAAAACAACAATTAGGGTCAATAAAAAATTAATATAAAAAATATCCTCATCAATCTTCAATTTGTTACACATCTTTCCTCAAAAGTAATTAGAAAAATACTTTTATCTAGGTCAAATTATGGTGTTTGTACATGTGCATGGTATGGTCCTAACAAAGTGACTTTTAAAAAGTGGATTGTATACATGTCGATTAAATATTGATCTGCGTCATTTGGGTATTAGAATAAATTACATATTTAAAAATTAGACTCAAAATACTAAATTTCATATTACTAAAAATTTTAAAGATTCAATATGTAAGTGTTTCAAATTTTCAATCTAACTATGATAAATTCTTAAAATTCAAGAAAAACACTTCCACTATTTTAACATTTTATGGACCCAACTTGCACATGCCCTTATATAATTGTTTTAAAATTATTAGCTAGCATTTTGCATAATTATTTATTATTTTACTTATCAAAATACATAAATATTACATTAAAGTTAATTTATTAGAGTTATTAAATTTTTGTATGTATTATATATTTTATTTGTTTTGTAATTTATTACTTTTGTATACAATGTTTTTAATAAACTTACAATGTAGTGAGTATTGTATAGATAGGGGCCAATAGTCGTGCGGGCTAACTTTGTGAGCATGTAGCGATTGCCTAGAATATCGTAAGACCTTCATTTTTTTGAAATATGGAGTGACTTTTTATCTATCTATAACCAAGGTTTGTATGTGTGACTAATCATGCAACTCACCACATCAACATATCTACTTTAAGAAGTGTCTAAAATTTGAATTTTTAAAGATCCGACCAAAACTTAATTATGGTACCCCTAGTAGTTGAACAAAATAATATAATTTGTTGCTTCTAGAATATCATATTTTTATTTAAAATCAAACTTATATTCAACCTAAATGGACCAAATAGGTCTATTGGTAACCATAAAACTTTGTTATCACTAACTTTTATATTCAACATGAATGGACCAATAGTTGAACAAAAATCTATTTGTTGTTATAAAAATAACACATAATTGTTTAAAATATAACTTATATCAAACAAAAATGGACCAATAGTTGAACACTAAAACTTTTTGAAAATCATTCACATTTAATGAGAAAATACATGATATTATTGTTCTCACCTTTTATATTTGTGATAGGACAACCTATTAATATGAAATACTCCAATGCTTGTACATTGCTACCCCAATAGTTTTACACATAAGAACAATATTTTTCATTATAGTAATAATAATACTTGTTTAAATGAGTGTCTTATTTTATTAAATGAGTATTTTATTTTACAAGTGACACACTTATAGTGGATAGTTATGATATTTTATTTGAAACAAAAATATATTTATTTCACTTCTTCATAATGTATTTATGTTTTTTTATATATAACATTCATAGGTTCTTATGTGTTCAAGTATGGGTCCATTTTGACCAACATTTGGTTATTTTTCTATTTACATGTGGATTATTTATTTATAATATATAAGTATAAATATGTGGTAAAACTGAGTATTATAAGTTGATGAGGGATACACCGCCCGAAACCCACACAAAACACAACAATAGATACCAACACAGAAGATGTGAGACAGAAAATAACTCACTTTCAATTATTTTCAAAAAATGAAATCATAGATTCAAAAATTACAATGCTACAGCCTCATGGGCTTGATTCATTACAACAAAATCAACTCTCAAAGAAAATCTATTATTTGGAGCCACAATCTGCACTAATGGAGCCACCTTCTACAATTTCCAATTAACCCTTTTATTTCACCTAATAACTGCCCTAGAATGTTCTAGAAAGTGTACTGTCCCTTTTGTTTTGACGCCAAAAGTCTCACAGTTTGATTTCTTGTCTAGGAAGATATTTTAATGAAATTCACTTTTTAGAGGGATAGCTTCGTGGGGCCATAACTTTTTATTCAGGTGTCTGATTTGCTATTATAACATATCGTTGGAAAGCTCTCGAATAGATCTACGATGATGAAACCATTGAAGATAGTTTTTTCCACTTTTTGAGTTGTTTCGGGGCTTCTAAGGTTGTCAAATTTGAATTTGAAGCTACATTGGAGAAATTTCTCGAGACATAAACTTTAATATCTCCCAAACCATACAGGGTATTGAGATGATTCTTCTGCCATTGGAAATATTTTTCATTTTTTCTCCTTGGGGTAAATTTTCAAATTCATACAAGCCCGTTTAAGCCGACTTACTGAAAATAGTAAGTGACTATTTTTCACCTTTTATGACTTCTAACTAACTTACACCCCTTAAATGCCATCATGGGACTCAAAACAATTAAAGAAAATAATTTTTTTTTTGGTGATGCAAGATTGCCCCTACACCATTAGATGCTCCTGCATCATAAGCACAAGTGCTATAACAACAATTCAGCCCCTCTCCCCTAGATGTCCTTACTTAAGAATTATTTTATTTTATTTTAATAGTTTTAAAATATATTAATTAGAATAGATGTCTTAAATGCATATTTTTTAAAAATATCCACAAATATCAATTTGGAGCTATTATATTTATCTAAAAATTATTTTATTTTTCTTTGAAATTATTTTATTTAATTAGTGCAAGATTTTGGATTCAACTGTGTATGTGTTTTGATCGACGTCTTGGATCACACTTAGTGATCCATCATTATTTTATTTACTATGGGTATCAAATTTAAGATGAAAGATAAAAGATTTTGTTAAGACGTCCATGCATTAATTATTTGAGGTGTAGATGAACTTTAAATTTAAATATAGATATTTTTAATCTATTTATATGATTATGATATAACACTTCTTAATAACTTTGTCTACATAATTATCATTAAATTATTGAATTAAATGATATTTAAATTAAAAAATCTTACACTTTCTTAACAATAATCTAATAACATACAATTAAAAAACACCTTTTATTTTATTTTTTTAAATTAATAATAAATTTATTCTTTCTACGAAACTTAAACGTATTTCCCTTTTTACCATGTTCCTCTTGTAAACCAAATATCTAGACCAGTAACAAAATTTCAAATCCAACTAGCCTACAAAGAAAATACAAGAGTCTTGATCTACTTTTCTAAGAAACATGCATTACCAATTATTATTTTTCTTCTCCGATCCAATACTATACTACAATGAAAACTCTAATATAGATCCAATTTTTTAACATATTAGCTTCAACATTCTCTGTGAGCTTCAAAGGCAATGGAGACATATGCATGTCTGTTATTTATCAATACCTGCAATAAACTGTAATACAAAATTTCACTATGATGATGAAGATAATTTCAAAGAAAAGCAATCTAAGAACACCCTGGCGCACAATATCCAATTCCAGGGCCACAAATTCCAACATCACAGCACACTCGGACATCTGGGTATGTCTTACAATCATCAAAGTTCTTGCATAGATAAAATCCGAGGGGACAATTATACTGCCCACTTACACCTGAAATTGCCACACTAAATACCAATACAAACAATACAACACATCTCAAACCTCCCACTGCAGTGTTTGCCATTCTTGGTCTTGGATGGAAAGAGCAAGATAAGTTGATTGAGTGATTTACATGGAAGATGTGGGTTAAATATGTGGACTCAACGCCATTTTTGTTCGTTGGACGTAACGAAATTATAAGAATGATTTGATCTGGTAGCCGTAAAGCGCCTGCATTTTGGGCCGGACAATTATTTATTGGTATTCCTCATCATTAGTAACGCAAAATACCCAATATAATTGCTCTCATTACTGGTCGTTAACGTATGCGTCGGATCATTCGAATTATCTTATACTTGTGTCTGATTAAATCCACAGCTTTGTGAGTAAACCACTCCTATTTTTCATGTCATAGTTGCTACTCAATTTGAATTAAAAGGAATAATATAATTTTTTATATAGTAATAACCAAACTATTAAAGAAAGCACAATCTCAAAAGAGAGACTCTAAACAATATCAAATCCAGCCCAAGACAATTGCACACCCTTCACACTTATGTTTGAGTGAGATATAAACTTGGAAAGACAGTTCCTCCTCTTTTGAACAATACAATATTCCATGAAACACTATCCTCATATAGAGGAGATGGTAGAAGAAACCTTCACAACTGCCTTAACCATAGGTGTCAAGTAGGAAGAAGAAACCTAGATGGAGAAATCAAGCATTGAGGAGCCTCAGCAAGACCACATGGTTTATGTGGAAGCATTGAGGGAAGCTTATGAGCAATGAAATTGAATAATAAAGAAACCATATTGGGAGCCAAGGAAGGTTCAACACCAAGAGCCAAGGGTGTTGAAGGAATCAATTCAAACACAACAAGAATAGTCATAGTGGTCAAAATCATTGAAATAGGTGTAAAGTGAGTTGAAGCCTCTACATTGAAATCAAAGATATCTCTCGGTGTATTTTATATATATTATTATATATATATATATATATGCTAGTATATTAGCACTTGTATTTGAAAGGAGGTTCAAAGATTACGTCGATAGAAAACATATGTATATTAATATGTGCGAGAGTACATGTTTGTGCATGGACGTGTATGGATGTCATGTGTTGAAAATTCTAGTTGTATGTGGTTGGATTAAACAATCAAATGGAATGAAATAAACTTAGACAAATCTAAATTTTTTCCTTAAAGAAATTAAGTATTATCTAATTTTAAAATATCTGTATACAGATTTAAAATATAAAGTAACATGCAAATGGAAAATGAAAGTTGAGATCAAATTAACAAAAAATAGTGCAATTGAAATAGAATGTTCCATCCAATAGGAAAATCAATATTTATCTGATGTTTAGTTGAGAAATGAGATTTTGGAGGCTTTCACTTAATATTTTGGAGGCTTTTACCATTAAATAACAATCAGTTTACCATTAAACGGTAGGTAAAACTTGTTTTCCGATGATTCAATAGTGGTTTGCAGGCGTGAGATTTGTCTCAGGCTCAAATCTCACACTATATGTAACGTATCAGCTAATTAAATAATATGTGTATAATAGATATTTAATTCAGAGTGTTTTATAGAATTGTATGATTGTAGTGATGGGTCATCTATGTGATTCAGTAATATTGATGCAAAAAAAATCCAATCTGATGTGAAAAAATTATGCAATTTAATCCAAAAGCAATAGTAATTAGATATAACTATTAATTTTATTTTTAAATTATACAAAACAAAAATTATTTTAATTCACACTATTGGAAAAGCTAAGATAAAGGATAAACTCTTTTTTCTTCTATAGGTTTTGTCAAGTGATTGTCCATTCCACGACAATAGTGAATCCTAGTCATTCTTGCCTCATGCGTGTGTGTCTCAATTTTCACACCCTTTTATTTATAGGTTGTTTCTCCTACATGCATTTTTGGTTTTCACACAATTTCAGTGTACCTGTCATGGCTCTCCTCTTTCAGCATGATGGGGGAGGTTTTACTATTGGTGCTAATGCTTCCTTGATTTCACGGTTTGGAGTGTTCTATGTATCTAGTTCTTGTTCCTATGTACTTTCATATGTAGCATACATTAGCAGTTGGTTACATGCATTTTGATGAGATGAAGCACTTACCATATGGACACTCTCGCATTCCTTCTTTCTAGAGGCAATCTTCCATTTTCATTTTATCAAAATGTACTGGTACCTATATTGTTGACATGTAGTTTTTCTTGCATATTGAGTAGTGTTGTTGTGGTTGAACTCAAGTAGATTCATGTACTATTTGTATCTTCGAGTTCCAAATGTTTTCCTTTGTTTTCCATTTGATTCAAGTAGTGTCATTGGGGAAACTCATGCAAATTATTGTCTCTCTCATGATTAGTGTTCTCCAAAATATGGGTACCTATATGTTCGACTTGCATCTTGCATGTTGAGTAGTGTTGTTGGGGTCATTCATGTAGATTCATGTACCACTTATATCTTCTATTTCTAGATATTTGTCTTTATTTTCCATTTGATTCAAGTAGTTTCATTGGGGGCACTCATGCAGATTATAGTCTCCTTGATCTTGACATGTAAATCCTCAATTTCTAGATGTTTTCCATCTAATTCGAGTAGTGTCATTGTGTGCACTCATGCAGATTATTGTTATCTTGATCCTAATCATTTTTTGTTTCAGAGGAGGTTCTTCATTTCAGCACCATATCAGTCATCATTCAATAGCAACCTACAGCTTCTTTGTGCTTCAGTGATGTTCTACATTTTATTCTCTTTTTTGAGACATTTATTCATTTTGAGGCTTCTTAGACCTTTACCTTGATTCAAGGATGCTTTTTTAGTCCTTCATTTTCCTTTCTCTCTTTTGGAGAGGAGTTTTTCCCATGTAGTTTTCTCCTTCTCTCCAGTTTTGAGAGATCTTTTCTTTGTACATGAGTACCTCACCAGGCCTTGTTTGTTGGGACCCATCATGCATTCTCTTTTTAGGGTTTTTGGCGACTCCCTAAATTAATCTTAAGGGGGGTGTTAGAGTAATCATGCATTAGCTTTAAATATTTAATTAATCTTCAATTGATTATTAGTCTAATTTATTTGCATGCACTTAAACTAAACTTAGGAGTTCTTTAGTCAGTTAACTAAGTGGTTTTCTATGTTAATTGAAGTGAGCTATTATTAGATCATTTTGTCTCATCGTATGTGATTTTGACACTTGTCTTGATCTAATCCCTTTACCATTTAGGGTTGCTCCTATATAGCACTCAACCCTCATTGTATTATCTCTTTGAGATTCTTTTTTGTTATCTCAAACTCTTAACCTTTGAGGACTTGTTTTCCTTGAAGACTCTTGAGGTTCTTTTGTAGCTTTCTTTTGTTGAAGAATATTGCACATGTTTTTTGCAAATCTCTTGCATGGAAGGTGTCTTTGTTCGTTGTTTGATCCTCTAGCTCATGTTTTTCACAATTCTAATATATTAGATATTTTATTACTTTTATATATGAATTTGTTAATAAACTTACATTTTAGTGAGTAATGTATAGATAGGGGCCAATAGTCATGCGAGCTAACTTTGTGAGAATGTAGTGATTGTCTATAATATGGTATGACCTTTTTAAATATGGAGTCATTTCTTATCTATCTATAACTAAGGTTTGTATGTGTGACTCATCATGCAACTAGCCACATCAACACATCTACTAAGAAGTGTCCAAAATTTGACTTTTTAAAGATTCGATCAAAATTTAATCATGGTACCCCTAGTAGTTGAACAAAATATGTCATTTGTTGCTTCTACAATATCATATTTTTATTTAAAATAAAACTTATATGCAACCTAAATGGACCAAATACCTATTGGTAACCATAAATATTTGTTATCACTATCTTTTATATTCAACACAAATGAACCAATAGTTGAACAAAAAAATTGTTTGTTGTTGTAAAAATAACACAGATCATTATTTAAAATAAAACTTATTTCAAAAAAAAATGGGCCAATAGTTGAACACTAAAACTTTTTGAAAATCCTTCACATTTAATCGAAAAATACATGATATTATTGTGCTCACCTTTTATATTTGTGATAGGACAAAATAATAATATGAAATACTCCAATGCTTGTGCATTGCTACCCTAATGTTGTACACATAAGAACAATATTTTTTCACTATTATAACAATACTTGTTTATATGAGTGTCTTATTTTATTAAATGGGCATTTTATTTTACGAATGGCACAATTATAGTGGATAGTTATGATATTTTATTTCAAATATATATATCACTTCTTCATCAATTTATTTATGTTTTTATATATAATATTCATAGGTTCTTATGTGTTAAAGTATGGGTCCATTTTGACTAACATTTGGTTATTTTTCCATTTACATGTGGACTATTTATTTACAATATATAGTAGAAATATGTGGTAAAACTGAGTATTATAAGCGCAAGTGCTATAACAACAATTGGGCCCCTCTCCCCTAGATGTCCTTAAGAATTATTTTATCTTATTTTAATTATTTTAAAATATATTAATAAAAATAGATGTTTTAAATGCATTTTTTTTTTTAAATATCCACAAATATCAATTTGGAGCTATTTTAATTACTTAAAAGTTATTTTATTTTTCTTTGAAATTATTTTATTTACTATAGGTATCAAATTTAAGATGAAAGATAAAAGATTTTGTTAAAAGACTCATGCATTAATTATTTGAGATGTAGATAAACATTAAGTTTAAAATTATGAAATAACACATAATAAAAAAATTCTACATGATTATCATTTAATTATTGAATTAAACTGTAATATTGTACACATCTAAAAATGGTCACATCATATTAGCCTAGTAAATTAATTAAATATGCATTATTTAATTAATCTTCTTGATTCAACTACATTTAAATAAATTTAATAATTTATTTATAAATGTTCACCTTTTCTATAAATCATTCACTATTATCATTTACTCGTGTCTTCTTAATTAATTAAATAAATACCATTATTTATTTTAATTAATTATCACATTACTTTATTATATAAAGAAAATACATTTCTTCAAATATCAAAACCCGTAACCATACACTTAATTAAATATTTCATATTTAATTAAGAAAGCTTCTAAAATATTCTCCAAACATATAATTAAATATTTATATTTAATTGGAAGCTTCCATTTGCACATGTCACAAGAAATTAAATAAAATTATTATTTAATTGAGCAATTATTTTCAACAAACAAAACTACTTCATGACAAATGGTGATTTGTCTCCATTTTTGAATGAGGAGGTTTTGTGGGTTGAAAACACAATCCATCTTTTTCTCTCCAGCAGCTATATTCTCTCCAACCTCTCCATCTTTCACCATCCATTCTTCTAGGCTAAATCTCAACCATTGAAGCTTGCCAACAAAGCTTTTGCCTTTTGAAAATCTATAAATACAACCTCTTGGCTCTTCCAAAATATAGATTTTAGTTGCATAGTAAGAGCATTATAGTGAAATATCTCTAGCAATCAAGCACAGTAATCTAGTTTCATATCATAGCATTTCAAGTTCATAATCATAGTTTAAATCATTAGCAATGGACATGCATTTTACATCAATCTTGTTCTCCTAAGTTGTCATTCTAACAAGTTGTTGCTTAAACCAACTGAGAGTCAGTACGCATTTGAAGGAGCTGTTGTTATTTAGAGTTTGCATTTGTCTTTTTCAAATTAGTTTCTTTCAATCTAATGTTTCATTGGTGTGTTATTTTACTTTTTAATTAGACCACATATTCTAACAACACATTTTTGGTACCCACCATGGGGCCTTGCCCCATTTTTAATCTTTTATTACAGGTTTTCTGACAGGTGACGGACTAGAGCTTCAGTTTAGCGCATACGAGCCTTGGATTAGCGCATACGAGCCTCGGATTAGCACATGCAAGCTCTATTTTAGCGCATTTGGATTCTGTTTTAGCGCATTTGGCACTTCTTTTAGCACATCTGGCACTTCTTTTAGCGCATATGACTTATATTTTAGTGCATCTGTGTTTTAGCGCATACAAGGCCTGTTTTAGCGCTTTTATAGTCAATCTTAAAATGGCCATATCTTGGTCATATTTTGGTCTTTTTCAGAGCTTTTGTTTTTGAAATGGGTTATAATTTCATAAGCTATCTAATAGTCTAGGTTTTTATCAACTTTGACAGAGTTAAAATTTTCAAATTCTCCCTTAATGTCAAACCACAATGAAACTTGGTCTAAATTTTAGGGTTTTATGCTTAATCATTTATCTAACCCTCATATCTTATTGTTTCTTGATTCAAAATAACATTTGGAGCTTGTATTGTAGGTTTTCAAGGATCATGGAGCATGCAAATGAAAGAAAAATCATTATCACATGATTGTAACAAGTGTTTTTAAACACTTTGGGAGTTTTGTAGCACATATGACCTTTTTTCTGGATCCGAGGCGACCGCGAATAGTGGTTTTATTATTATTTTTAAAGTAAAATGAACCAATCCTAGGATAGACACTTAAATCTAGAATTAACCAATCCTAGGATAGTCACCAAACGTTATTTTATCTTGGTTAAAATGAATCTCATGCTTGTTGTGAAGCAACATCTTCACTTAGTGTTGAAAATTTCCATTTGGATTTAAAACTGAACCATTTGTTTGCTATGATTGTTGGGTAATAGGTTTATGCTCTCCCCTTTACTAGGTGACCAAAACACCAGACTTGCCTTTTTCATTTTATGCAATTCATGTTTTATTACATCCTTTAGAAGGCCTATCGTAGTGGGAAAAATTACTCACCCTATGGGAACAACCTAAGTGGGAACAACCAAAGCCAGGTTTTCCAACCCACTTTAATCAAAAGTGAATTTTGGGGAAACCCATATTCAACGGAAGTGAGCAAGATAACCATCCCCAAAATCTTTGTTCTAAAGATTGGGAGGTCTCTTGAGGGAGTTTATCTATTGCCACGCTGAACGGAAACCTTTACTACAAACCATAGTATAGAAAGCCAACTGTGTCAGTATCCAAACATCATTTCAATCATAGTGCAAGGGGAGGGAAGAATCTACCCCCAAGACACTCACCATATAATCGCTACGGATTGTTTGCTCAAGGGATCGAGAAATCTAACCTTGAGTACACACTTGGAAAAGACAAAAACACAAGTGCCCTCTAGGGGGTGACATGGTTGTGTGAATCGACGCGATTTTAAGTTGTGGGTTGTGATTCCTATGATGACCTATTTGACAACTAAGAGTGAGTCTGTTTGAAATGATTATCTTGTTCAATACCCGTGAAAATCTCAAGAACAATACACTCTTTGTTTAGATTTTAGGATTTACAAAAAAACCGTCTGCTACTGTATGTCGTGTTTTTTTACATTTAAATCAGATTAAGATCATCCGAAAACATCAAACTGTCAAAACATGTCTGTCTCAAAAAAAAAAATTGGATAGTTTAGCACATCCCTGGTCTATTTTGGCGCATCTATGCTCTATTTTAGCGCATTTGTGCTCTGTTTCGGTGCATTCATGCTCTATTTCAGCGCATTCATACTCTGTTTTAGCGCATTTGTGCTCTATTTCAGTGCATTCATGCTTTGTTTTGGCACATTTGTGCTTTGTTTTAGCGCATACCTGCAACAGTCTAGCGCATAGGTTGGATCTTTAGCGCATCTGCTGAAAACTTTAGCGCATTTGTGTTCCGAGCCTAGGTAATTTTTCTGACATTCAAAAATTTGTCATATTTGTCTAGTCTTTTTTTATGCTCAAGGTTTGGAAGTCTACAACTTTTTCCAATAAGTCCCTAGAGAGGAAGATTAAGAAGCCAAAGAAATCTCTCAGTTATAAGAAGTGATTAAAAAAGAGGAAATTTTTATACCAAATTCGAAAGGTTTTGCTTGAACACAAAACCTTTATTCATCGATATCATGACTTTGTTAGAGGTTTCACTGACTATTATGTTGTAGAACCATTATACTCACGAGATTTCTTTCAAAGAAGAGCCCTTTCTCAAAGGAATAATCATAGTCAACGTATTTGTTCCTCTTACATACCCTAACCTGCAATTGTATACTCTACTCATCCTAATCAATTTTTGCAATATAGAACTCAAGAACATTAGGCATTTATCACAAATCCTTTTATTTACAAAGCTACAATCAAACCTCACAAATTGCAAAATCATCTTTATTTTTGATCCTTGGTTTAATTCTCACAAACAATATTTTCATCCTTTCCATCAGGGAATCACGAGCTAAAGATTAGAAATCTCATAATTCATAGAATCTTCATTCTATCCTGACTTTCATATCCATCAAAATTGCACTATTTCTTTCTGTTGATCAAAGTTAGTAGAAATTTGGCAAAATCTTATGCCTATTGTCACAAGATCTCGAAATCACATAGAAAGAGATGAAAGGGAAAGTACAATAAGAAAAATGGGTGATTATAGTGATAGGGAGGAGAATCCCTTTCATAATTCAAATACTGAAAAGATAATGGAAGAGAAGCTCCAAGAAGCGGAATAGGATCCCCAATTCCATACTCTTATGGAAAGGATTTTGGAACGAAACATGGAAAGATATTTCCTTTCATTAGCTAATCAAGGAGCCAAGTTACCTGTTGATTTTGACACATAAGGGATTAAAGAGGATCCTAAAACCCCCCTAAATGACTTTAGTGCTCTTACTCAACAGATAAGAGCACTCCAAAGGCAAATCAAGGAAATACAAGGGGGAACAACTAAAAATTCCTTTGACAGAAATATGAACGTAACCTCTTCTCCTCCAAAAACAACATCATCCAAATTCAATGTTTTTGAATTTTTGCAAAGGATCAATGGGAAGCCCAAATCTAAGCCATCAAATAAAATTGACCAATCTTGTCATGTCATGCATTTATCTTCATCCCCCATAATTCAAAATAAAACTCACGATTCTTCCACCCAAGTTAACGATTCCATTCAATCACCTTCTTCTATCATATCCTCTACATCCAATGATTCATTTCAATCTACACATCTCAATCAAAACATTATTTCCACTCCATCTCATGATACCAAAATCCTACAAACCCTTCCAATCTTTGATCAAGATCCCATCTCTCAAGAATCATATGATGATCCCCTCCTTTCATTATTCATCCATGATAATCCTCTTCCATCTCAAGAACAAAATGTTCTTCTAAGTTCTTCGTCCACCCCATTCAATGAATCCATACTCTCTTATGATTCCATCACATCCCAGGAGAAAAACAATTCTTCCATCCTATCCAAAGATTCCCTTCCATCTGATGATCAAGCTACTCCATCTCCTTCATCTAATGATTCTTTTCCTAGTCAAGATCAAAGTATCCCATCATCCTCATGTCAAGAGCTTATCACACCTCTTCAAGCTATTCATGAACCCCACACCTATAAATTGGGATCCTCCACCTTTATCCACTCTGGTTTACTTCCAACACCTATCCTTTCATCCATATCAAATCTTCCTCAAAATGGACTTGTATCTTGTTTCACAAACAACTCGTATCCCATGGGTAAACGAATGTGTGAAATTATGAATTACAAAGGCAAAGGCTTAGGCCTTCATGAACAAGGTATGGTAGAACCCCTTTGTATTGAATCACGTCCATATTCTCACTACCTTGGTTATACACCTCATGCTCAACCTAGGTATCCTAGTTCATCAAACTCTCCATCTATCATAGGTCCTTATCCTAGTCCACCAAACACTCCCTCTATCCTATGTCTTTATCCTAGTCCATCAAACATTCCATCTATCATCGGTCCTTATCATCCCAACCCTAGCTCATCAACCCTTACATCCATATTTGGGTCCCACATTTTTCCATCTCCTATTCTTCAAGAACAACAAAGGCACACATCCTTGATCCACTTTCAAAATTCTTCCTACATTAACTCATCCATCATACCTTCATATAATTCATCTCAATACACTCCTCTCATTTCTCTTGGAAGCAATTTTGGGTGCCAAATTTCAAAAGCTTCAATATAAAAATCCACATGTATCAAAGGATCAACATGTCTCCTTGAAGAGTCATGCAAAAATAAAGAAAATCTGATCCAAAAATCAAAAGAAATTTTCAAAAGGCCACAAAGGCCCATCAAAGCAAAAGAAAAATCCAAAAGGCCACAAAGGCCCATCAAAGAAAAATAAAAATCCAAAAGGCCACAAAGGCCCATCAAAGCAAAAGAAAAATTCAAAAGGCCACAAAGGACCATCAAGTCAAAAGGAAAATTCAAAAGGTCACAAAGGCCTATCAAGTCAAAATAAAAAAATTCAAAAACCGCAAAGGTCCATAAATCAAAGAGAAAAATCTCAAAAGGCCACAAAGGCCCATAAAGAAAATATCAAAATCACAAGTCATGTGGATTCCTAAAAGTCTCATAGAAGCATTAAAATCAAAATTTGCATCCAAAATTGCTAATCCGAAAGCTTCTCCCCATCTTCCATCTAAAAATCTATCACCTTCCAAATCCACTTTTCCTCTATCACTCCACCACCCTTCAAGGTGTGTGCCAATGTTAATCTTTCCATCCTTTCCATCTATCCATCACCAAGCCTTCCAACCTCCTATCCATTATCCAACATCCATCCCCCATTCTCCTCCTTTAATTCAAAGCTTTGCATAAGGCCTTAGCTTCTACTATCATGCCAACAGTTATAAGTCTAATTCCCATTCCCATGGTCTATTAGAGTGCATATTCAAGGGATATTAGTCGTGAAATTTGATGCTTAAACCCTTCCTTCATCCCCCTATCATGAAAATATTATCTTTCATATCCATATCCCTATCCATATATTATCTTCCATTTTCCTCTTACCATTCATGGTCATTATCCTCATTTTCACCTTTGATCTTGACAAGGTTAAGGATCTTCTTGAAAATCATGCATCTTATCCTTCATCCAAATCTTCCATACCATATCCTTCATCATGAATCTTCTCTTATATTATGGGGCATCTTGTTTCTTCAATTGGTCATCCCATTCCATCTTAAATTTCCTTGCAAAAATCCAAAAAAATCAGATACATCAAAATCCAAAAACATCAAAATCAAAAAAAAAAAAAAATCAAAATTAGAAAAAATCAAATACATCAAAATCAAAAAAATCAAAATATATTTCCCAAAATCCAAAACAAAATTAATAAATCATATGCTTTCATCAATAAATTGGTCGTGTCTCACCCTAGACTGGGGGCAAAATTATGAATTCACTAGGGGCAATCAACTTTTTCAACTTTTTGAGAAAATAAACAACAACATGCGTCAAGTATCAGATCAACAATTGAATATCCAATCAAGTTTGGTCAAATCAGCTTTGAGACATGTCACACATTGAAACTGAAACAAACTAGATGATCTTAATCTAAATACAATGAATGGAACACTTAAAGCATAAGTTGAATTTTATTTTATTTTAATTTGATGACATCATATCTTTGGAGTGGCTCAATGATGTACTGAACTAGAGTCACAAGGAAGGAGTATGATTTTTCTTTGTCTTCTGTCTGTGATTTGATCATTATTACTGTGCAAATTTTTCATGGAACATGCTCTACAACGTATCATTGATGACATTTCAGAATTTACATAAGAAAAAGGTTAACTCTTGTTTTTTTATGCAAGCAATACTTAGGTCATCTTGGTTCAATTATACCTCGCTGCTTGTATTAACTTGCTATATCAAACATCATGGAAGTAGTAATCGGGTCATCAATTGTGTGAATATCCCCTTTTATGCTTGTGCTAACTTTCAACATTTCAAAAATCTCAATGATGAAACGTAAAGCATAAAGAAGCTCACAAAATGATAGCTTTGCATTTTAGTTTTCATATTAGATAGATTGCATCCATCTTAGTTTATGCATGAGCATTATCATATCCATCACATCTCATCTACATCATGTCAATCAATCTATCCAATCATTTCTTCCAATCTCATCTAATCAATCAATTCAATCTAGCACAAATGATTTAATCATACCTTTGGTCTTGTTCCTAGCCTTACTTGCAAGCCTTGATCATTATCATCATCATCGGGATGTATCCTTCCCTATCCTTGTGTTGTTCTGGGATGTATCCTTCCCTTATCAACAACACTCTCATCATCATCATCATCATCATCGGGGTGTATCCTTCCCTATCCTTGTGTTGTTTCGGGATGTATCCTTCCCTCATCAACAACACTATCATCATCATCATCAATCCATCTCGGCTTGTAGTTTGACTGGGGCAACATCATACTTATTTTTTGAATTCATTTGTGCTTTCTTTCTTCTCATTTTCTCTTACCAATCTCCTATCACTTATCATCCTCTCTTGTCTATCATTTTGCATCATCTTCCTTATCTCACCTTTCCTCTAATTGATCCATCATCTCAATCCAATCATTTAATCATTCAATCAATCAAATCACTCTTACTATTTGTTTTCATCAATCATGAAAGAAAATTTATCAATCTTACTATTTGTTTTTCATCAATCATGAAAGAAAATTTATCAATCTTACTATTTGTTTTTCATCAATCATGAAAACAAATTTATCAATCTATCATATCATTATTATCAGTCATAATAAATCAATCATCACAAATTCACTATCACATGATGAATCAATCGAAAAACATCATCATCATCATCATTTCATATCAATCTTTCAATAGTGGTTTTCATCAAATCATCTTTATCAGTCGATGAATTGGATAGCAAATCAGTAAAAAATCATCAAATCATCTTTATTTGATTCATCACTTGAGGGGGCATATAGCATCATCAGTCGATTTTTCAAAATCAGGGGCAAATTTTTCGTTATCTGAAAAAATATTTGAATCAATGCGTAAAACACATCACTTCAAAGAGGGGCAAAATGTACACATCTAAAAATGGTCACATCATATTAGCCTAGTAAATTAATTAAATACGCATTATTTAATTAATCTTCTTGATTCAACTACATTTAAATAAATTTAATAATTTATTTATAAATATTCACATTTTCTATAAATCATTCACTATTATCATTTACTCGTGTCTTCTTAATTAATTAAATAAATACCATTATTTATTTTAATTAATTATCACATTACTTTATTATATAAAGCAAATACATTTCTTCAAATATCAAAACCCGTAACCATACACTTAATTCATATTTAATTAAGAAAGCTTCTAAAATATTCTTCAAACATATAATTAAATATTTATATTTAATTGGAAGCTTCCATTTGCACATGTCACAAGAAATTAAATAAAATTATTATTTAATTAAGCAATTATCTTCAACAAACAAAACTACTTCATGACACAAATGGTGATTTGTCTCCATTTTTGAATGAGGAGGTTTTGTGGGTTGAAAACACAATCCATCTTTTTCTCTCCAGTAGCTATATTCTCTCCAAACTCTCCATCTTTCGCCATCCATTCTTCTAGGCTAAATCTCAACCATTGAAGCTTGCCAACAAAGCTTTTTCCTTTTGAAAACATATAAATACAACCTCTTGGCTCTTCCAAAATATAGATTTTAGTTGCATAGTAAGAGCATAATAGTGAAATATCTCCAGCAATCAAGCACAGTAATCTAGTTTCAAATCATAGCATTTCAAGTTCATAAGCATAGTTTAAATCATTAGCAATGGACATGCATTTTACATCAATCTTGTTCTCCTAAGTTGTCATTCTAACAAGTTGCTTCTTAAACCAACTGAGAGCCAGAACCTTGAATTGAATCCTTCGAGATAAAGAACAATGAGACACATTTCCTACAATAAATTGTAATACAAGATTTCACCATAATGATGATGAAGATAATTTGAAAGAAAAGCAATCTAAGAACACCCAAGCGCGCAATACCCAATTCCAAGGCCACAAATTCTAACATCGCAGCACACTTGGACATCTGGGTATGTCTTACAATCATCAAATTTCTTGCATAGATAAAATCCGAGGGGACAATTATACTACCCACTTACACCTGAAATTGCCACACTCAATATCAATACAAACAATACAACACATCTCAAACCTCCCACTCTGTTTTTCATTCTTGGTCTTGGATGGAAAGAGCGAGATAAGTTGATTGAGTAATATGCATGGAAGATGTGACTTAAATGCGTGGGCACAACGCCATTTTTGTTCATTGGACATAATGAAATTATAAGAATGATTTGATCTGGTAGCCTTAAAGCACTTGCATTTTGGGCTAGCCAATTATTTATTGGTATTCCTCATCATTAGTAACACAGAAATATACCCAATCTGATTTCTCTCATTAGTAACGCATAAATATACCCAATCTAATTGTTTTCGAAGCAGGGGCCCTATCTCGGTTGGCTAAATCTTTCTTTTGCAGGAGGTTGCTCACGAGGTCTAGTCTCCCCCACTCCTGTGGTAATAGAGGGCGTGTCACGCCAACGCCGTCAGTCACGTTAAAAATTTTACCAGGCGCATTGTAGTTCATAGTTGCCACTCAATTTGAATTAAAATGAATAATATAAATTTGTATATAGTAACAACCAAACTATTAAAGAAAGCACAATCTCAAAAGAGAGACTCTAAACAATATCAAACCCAACCTGAGACAATTGCAAACCCTTCACCCCTATGTGTGAGTGATATATCAAATTTGAAGACAGTTCTTTCTCTTTTGAACAATATTCCATTAAACAATATCCTCATATAGAGGAGAGGATATAAGAAACCTCCACAATTGCCTCAACCATAGGTGTCAAGTAAGAAGAAGAAAGCCTAGATGGAGAAATAAAACGTTGAAGAGCCTGATGTGGAAGCACTAAGGGAAGCTTATGAGCAATAAAATTGAATAATAAACAAACCATATTGGGAACAAAGAAAGGTCCACCTCCAAGAGTCAAGGGTGTTGAATGAATCAATTCAAACATAGCATGAATAGCCATAGTGGTCAAAATCATTGAAATAGGTGTAAAGTGAGTTGAAGCCTCTGCATTGAAATCAAAGCCCTTAGGAAATGCTATAATGTGGTGGGGGAGAGTACTCCACCACTACATAGGAGATGAAAAATTACAACTAGGATGAGAGTAATCAAAATTTGTATGTCTTGTGGCAAAGAAATGTCCATAATGCAAAGGGATACCCTCATAGTTGATAGTCTAGGTCTAAGTTTAGTCTACAACCTAAAAAATAATTTACCTAGGGAGAACCTTCACTAGGCCATTCTCCACGAAAATGCAAGTGAAGGATGTGGAAGAAAAGTTTAAAATGGCAATGTCAACCTTCAAAAAGTGATTGATAGCATTATTGATAAGACTCAAAGGAAAAATTTTACACCAAAACTAAAGAGTTAGATTAGGAAATCTAAACCGAACTGGTAAAATGTCTATAATCTAGGTCATAGGATTAAAAAAAAAAATTCTAGGGCCAAACTAATAGAGATTTGTGACCCTTTTAGAAATGAAGGTAAACAACTACAATATGATAGTCTAAAAATTATATTGTAAATATAATCTAGTATGATACTAATAAAAAATTAAGGGAATAGAAATAAAAATAAATAAAGAAATTAACAAGATACAAGATCTACACAACACAATATTTACAAGGAGAAAATCCTTTCAAGTAAAAAAAATTACTAGAAAAGAAGTCAAGCTTGGATTATTTTGAAATAAGAATACAATACAATCAATTCCTTCTTTTATGTATCTAAACTAACAACATGAATGTACCTATGTAACCTCGCAATTTTTCAATCCACCACAAGCACCTATTACAAAAAAAAAATGAATGATTCAAAATAATCTCACAATGCAACAAGTATGGTCTCCATTTATCTACAATTTCCAATGCCTCATTTTGGGTTTTATCTACAAGATTAAAACTACTCTTACATGACTCATGCAACACAATTTTCATAATTGACTAAAATCGGTCCCACTAATTATGGGCACCTAGTTTGTCATAATATCCCTATAATTTAGGGGATACTCTTAGAATATTTCACAAGTCTCCAAATAATAGCTACACCATGATGGGAACAAAGGTTAATCTAATCACCTCATCTAAACTTTATAAATATAATAATTAAATAATTTCCACTCTCAGTTTGGACAAGAAAATCCCTTATAAATGCATTTATAATTAATATATTAGAATAAATAAATACATAGTATTTACAAGGTTTATGGTACCTTGATCCTAAAATTATCTCATCTATCATCACACATTGTAAATACATCTATAAGAAAATATAATAAACTAAGCACAAGAAAAAAGGCATGTAGCCTCCCTCTACCAAGTGAACTTTTCTATTATAACAAGCCTGGTAAGATAATCTGCAACATTCTCTTGAGTTTCAACCTTACTCAACTGAATCTATCCATTTGTAATCATTTCTCAAAAAAAAATATTTTAAATATCCACATGCATATTTCAAACATGATACATAGAAATTTTTTCTAATATATTGCACTTTAGCTATCACAAGTAATCTTAATTATCTTGCAATCAAAACCAATACCTATACACAATATTTGTAACCATACAACCTTCTTAAATATATGGGTTTCAAACATATAATCTACTTCAATAATAGATAAATAAATTGTGGGACGCCTCTTACTCATCCAACTTATATATCCTCCAAACAAAGTAAATATATACTCACTAATGGAACTTTGATTATCTACTTCACCTGCCCAGACTACATCAATAAAAATCTATATGTCCAATGTCTTATCCTCACTATTAGTACTAGGATAAACCAAACAATAATCAAAAGTATCACATAAATATCTCGACGCCATCTTCACATAATTCTAATTATATCTACCAAGGTTAAACATAAACTTTCTCAACGCTCTTGTTGCTTGGGAAATACTTGGCCTACTGTAAACCATTCCTACATTAATTTACCTATAACACTATCATATGACACATTAGGCATGTCTTCAAAATGATCCTTAGTTTTAGAACGCATATCTAAATTAATCTTAGTTCAAATAGGTAAAGGAATCCTAACTCTCTTACAATGCTACATATTAAATATGTACAAAATAGTATCAACATAATTACTTTGAGATAATCAGTGATTTTTTCACCTTGATCCCCTCTTTATCTTCATTCATAATATGTACCTTTCTAATCCTAGATCTCTCATCACAAGTGTACCTAAAAAATTGAGATTAAAACTCACTAATCATACCCTTAGTGTTAAAAAAAACTAACATTTCATCCACATAAAGGAAACAATCAGTAATGTTCATCAATACGTATTGTTAGTGTATTTAAGTTTAACTTGGGGTAATTACTCTAGGTGTTTTTTTTCCCTTAGAGTAGTTTTTTCACTCATTTGATATTTTCACGACTTTAAAATCCTATACGATATGTAATTTACTCATCTCAATTTTATTCACTCTTTTTTGGTGAAATAGCTTTTGCTTCTCTCGTATCTATGAACGTATTTTCTACATATAGTGCTCCTAGGAGGTGGCTAACACCAAGATGGTATCAGATCCAACCATTCTACAATCCTTCCTCTGAGATTTTTCATCAGTGTGTTTGAGATCTTTCTTTTGGCATTTGAAATTTTTCAAATTTCAAAATTGCCTTATTTCTGTTGAGAAACAGTGCCTCAATTACCATCTTGGACCTCTTTCAAAAAAGACTTGGCAAAAATGTTGTGTTTCTACCCTTTACCGCTTTACCGCAGCGGTCTATTTGTGCCTTGGCGGTATTGCGGTGAGGCCGCTTGCAGTCTTCCTGGCGGTTATCGTCATACTGCAAGCAGTGGGTCCACTCACCGCGGTACTGCGATGAGGCCACCTACGGTCTTCTTAGCGGTTACTACCACACCGCGAGCGGTGAGTTCGCTCACCGCGATGGCCGTAGTGAGACTGTTGGTGGTCTACCAGGCGGTCACCACCCAACCGCACGGTGGCCTGGCGGCCTCCACGGTAGCGCAGTGTGACCACCTGCATTCTGCCTAACAATTATCGCTGCACCACGGTTAGGTCAAACAGGCTCAGCGGTGACGCGGGGCGAACAGAGACGAAGCTCGGGCGTGTTCACTACCACACCGCAGGGTGTCTTGATGGACTCGGTAGTAGCGTGGGTAAGGTTGCAGTGAGCTCAAATGAGCTCACTGCTATACCGTGGTAGGAGGAAGGCAGCTCAGTGGTGGCGCGGGGTTGTCTGGGTGAGCTCAGGTGAGTTCACCGCAACATCGTGACCATGTCGAATGAGCTCGACGATATCACGGGGTGACTAAAGGGTAAGCTCAGGTGGGCTCACTGCCACACTGCAACGAGCTAAAGTATGATCGGCGGTAACGTGGGGAGGCAGAATTCAGCTCGGGTGTGCTTGTCGCCATACCACGGAGGGCGACTGAGCTTGGTGCGATAACGCAGTAGCAGGCAAAGAGAGATCAAATCTCGATTGATCGAGCTAGACCAAAGTCAATAGCGACAGGTGAATTGAAAATTGAAACGTGGCTCGGTATCAAGTGGTTGATTGGCTAGAAGCCAAAACAGTTATTGACAATTATTGTAGGCCGAGTTTCAACTGGAGACAGGACCCGATATAGGCAAGGAATTGAATGCCTGGGCGGTCTGATGCAAGGAGATCTGTCAGTGAATATCAGATGGTGTGATTGGGTGATCGGTGCATGAACCTAAAGTCTATGATTGGGTTGTGACATTGAATGAAGTTGTAAGACTCGACAATCGTGTACAATGTACATTTGTTATGTAACCTAGAGGTGACTACATGCCATATGGCAGATTGTAACAGTTAGTGAATTTTGAAGGTTGCTACTATGAGCTGATCAGAGAGTGAAGGTTGAAGAATTTTGTATGTAATATTTTATTGTTGTAATACAAAATTGTCTTTGCTTGGTGTGGTGGGTTTTTTACCTGAAAATATTTTCCCATGTAAATACTTGTGTCAATCTGTGAATGCTTATTATGTTATCTCTTTTATGTTGTATGTATTCATCTCAATAGTCTTTAAGAAGCTATAGAACTTGGTTTTACACCTCTTCCCTATTGTATTAGTGTTAAGGGAAGGTATTCTGCACTGTTGTCTTTCCCTTCAAGTGGTATCAGAGCCTGGCCAGTTGTGTTATCCTTGTTTGAAAGGTCAATTTTTGTGCTAATATTGTTTCAGTGGGAGTCTTGCATTGTTAAAACTTGTTTTTGTTTGAGATGGCGAGTACATCAGGTAGAGTAGAGATTGAAAAATTCAATGGCAACAACTTTGAGTTATGAAAACTCAAAATGGAAGACTTGTTGGTGGATAGAGACCTCTGGTTAGCCGTGTCTAGAACTATGCCACAAAGTATGATGCAAGAGGCTTGAGATCTTGTTGATAGAAAAGAAAGAGGTCTGATAAGACTAAGTCTGACAGATTCTGTACTCCTGAACGTCCATGAGGAGACGTCTACGGCTTCATTATGGAAGAATCTTGGTGATATTTATCAGGGAAAGTCTCTGGTAAATAAGTTATTCTTGAAGAAGAATTTGTACTCCTTGAAGATCGAAGAAGGTGCATTTCTTGCAGACCATTTGAACTCGTTTAACATGATTTTTACTCAGCTGGAGTCTGTAGGTGTAAAGACTGAGGAGGAGGATCGTTGCATGCTCATGTTGTATTTGTTACCTGGTAGTTGGGATCATCTAGTGATGGGTATTGGAAGCACAACCACTACATTCAAAATGGATGGAGTGGTTGCTTTGCTTTTGTCTGAAGAAATGTGAAGGAAGTCTTCTGAGATGGCCAAAGAGGCTCTTGTTGTTTGAGGTAGACCAAAGGAGAAAGGCAAAAAGAAGGACAAGAAGTCAAAATCCAAATTTGCAGGGAGATCAAAGTCTCCTGGTAAAAAAATCAAGGTGAGATGTTGGAACTATGGACAACCTAGTCATATTCGTAAGGATTGTAAGGAGAAGAAGAAGAAGAATTATTTAGATAATGACTCTTCTCAAAGTGATGTAGACACCTTCATTGTAGCAGCTTTGACAACTCAGACACCAGATGATGTCTGGATGTTTGACTCAGGTGCATCCTTTCACATGACATCCCATAGAGAATGGTTCTCTAAGTACGATAAGTATGATGGTGGAAAGGTGTGCCTGGCAAGTGATTCAACACTAGAGATTGTTGGCAGAGGAAGATTCGGAATTCAATTTCCTAACGAAAGAGTCAAAGGAATTGGTGGCGTACTACACATACCAAGTTTGGCTCGCAATCTTCCTTTTGTTAGTAAGTTAAATGATGTTGGTGTAGAAGTTTCTTTCTCAAGTAAAGGATTTAAAATGGCTAGAGGTGTAATGGTGTTGGCTAAGGGTGTTCGTACTGACACTCTGTACAAGATGGATGCACGCCCTGTTCAATGTAACAATGCCTTTGTAATGTCAAGAAAAATGGTTCTTGTAGAGAAAGATGAAGACACTTCTCTTGTTGCAAGTGCTTTGGAGGTAAAACTTCCCGCAGAGAAGACTATGTTGTGGCATCATAGACTAGGTCACATAGGTGAGAAAGGTTTAAAAACCTTGAAGAATAAAAATCTTGTAGAAGGGCTTGATGATTGTAACCTTGAGTTCAATTTCTGCGAACACTGTATTTATGGGAAATAGCACCGTGTTTCATTTTACTTGACTCCTCATAAATCTTCTGGTATACTAGATTATGTTCACTCTTATGTGTTTGGTCCAGTTAATGTTCCTTCGTTATCGAAGTCTAGATATTATGTTTCTTTTATTGATGACTGTTTGAGAAGGGAATTTGTATACTTTCTTAAAAGTAAATCAGAAGTGTTCAGTCAGTTTAAAGAATTTAAATCTTTGGTAGAGAATTAGACTGGAAGGAAAATTAAATGTTTAGGATAGACAATGGCGGTGAGTTTTCTTCTGCAGATTTTGAAAGGTATTGCACAGATCATGGAATTAAAATGCATAAAACAACACCTTATACTCCATAGCATAATGGAGTTGCTGAAAGGTTGAACAGGACGCTGATGGAAAAGGCGAGGAGTATGCTGAGCAGTGCTAGTCTAGAGCATAAAACTGGGTTGAGGTTGTGGTTATAGCATGTTATTTAATAAATCATTTTCCTTGCTCTGATCTTGTTGATAAGACACCTTTGGAAGCATGGTCTGGTAAGAAGCTCTCTCTCAGACACATTCGTGTCTTTGGCTGTGAGACATATGTTTATGTGCCAAATGAGAAAAGATCAAAGTTGGATAACAAGGTTTTCAAATGTATTCTCATCAGCTATGGAGTTGGTGTGAAGGGATACAAGCTTTGGAACCCTGTTACTAAGAAGGTTCTATACAGCAGAAGCGTTATTTTTCGTGAGTTGAAACCTTCAGTAAGTGATCAACAGCTTGAGACAGATTAGAGAGACAAGAAGAATGATGTAGTTGAGATTTCTCAAACTCCAAAAAAGGAAGAATTGCATGGTGTACCTGAAACTGAGGAGATTTCAAGAAGCTCTGAGAGTTCTGATGATGAAGAACCACAACCTCAACAAGTAAGGATGTCTACACGGAAAAAATGGCAACCTGAAAGGTATGGTTTCTCAATGTTAGATTCAAACTGTGCCTATGCCTTAATTACTAGCATTGATGAGCCTCGGACTGTAAAAGAAGCAATCAGCATGTCTGATTTGAATTCTTGGCTGGAAGACATGAATGAAGAGATGGATTCATTGAAGAAGAATGAAACTTGGGATTTGGTACCTTTACCTAAAGGGCGAAAGCATGTCGGCTGTAAATGGGTATTCAAAATGAATATTGGTCTTGATGGCAGTGTTGAGAAGTATAAGGAAAGATTGGTTGCAAAAGGATTCTCCCAGATTGAGGGAATTGACTATGGAGAGAATTTTCCCTTATAGCAAAGCTGACATCCATCATATTTTTGTTATCATTGGCAGTTGTGTATGACTTAGATATTGAGAAGATGGATGTGAATACAACGTTTCTCCATGGTGAGCTGGAAGAAGAAATCTATATGTCCCATCCTGAGCATTTTGTTGAAAAAGGTAAACAAAATCTGGTCTGTAAGTTAAAGAAATTTTTGTATGGTTTGAAGCAATCTCCTAGAATGTGGTACCAAAAATTTGACACGTTTGTGTTATCTATGGGATTTGTGAGATCAAAATCTAATCATTGTGTTTATTATAAATCTGAGAATGATCGTGTGCTTGTTATTACCCTGTATGTGAATATGATATTTTATTCATAGGAAATAGAAATACTATGATTTCTAATCTTAAATATCAGTTGTCTGCAAAGTTCGAAATGAAAGATCTTGGTGCAGCAAGGTATATTCTGGGAATGGAGATAAATAGGGATAGAACAAGCAAAAAGATTTAGGTAAGTCAGAGTAAGTATGTCAATACTGTTCTAGAGGGATTTGGTATGAATGACTGCAAGCAGTTAGTTGTTCCAGTTATGCAGGGAACGAAACTATTTGTTGAAGACTATCCAAAGTCTTCTACTGAGATGGAGGACATGACTAGGGTGCCTTATGCAAGTGTTGTTGGTAGTTTAATGTATGCGATGGTTTGTACTAGACCAGACATTGCCCAAGCAATGGGAGTTCTCAGCCAGTTTATGGAAAATCCGGGAAGATCACATTGGGATGTTGTAAAGAGAGTGTTCAAATATTTGAAGGGCACTTCAGACTATGCTCTGTGTTACCATGGCAGTTTGGTTGCATCACAGAGAACACTCAACATTCAGGGATATGTTGATTTTGATTGGGCAGGGGACATTGACAGCAGGAAATCCACCAGTGCATACACATTCATGTTAAATGGGGGAGCAGTTAGTTGGATGAGCAAGCGACAAGCTGTAGTTTCTCTATCCACTATAGAGGCAGAGTACATGGAAGAAACTCATGCCTGCAAGGAAGCAGTTTGGTTGAGAATATTGTGTTTGGATATTGGTTTTAATGCATGGCAGATTATAGTCTGTTGTGACAATCAGAGTGCTATTTTTTGGCAATGAACGCGACTTTCCATGCCAAGACGAAGCACATTGATGTGCAGTATCATTTCGTGAGGGACATGGTTGAAGATGGAAAGGTCTATCTTGAAAAGGTCGACACTTTGAAGAATGTTGCAGATGCATTAACAAATTCGGTGAGCAGAGACAAGTTCAGATGGTGCGCAAAATCGATGGGCCTTGGGGCCTATGACCGTCAGTAATTTTTTTGAAGAGAAGAGGAAGCTGGGAATCTTCATCAAGTGGCAACATGTTGAGAAACGGTGCCTCAATTACCAGCTTGGACCTCTTTCAAAAAAGACTTGGCGAAAATGTTGTGTTTCTACCCTTTACCGCGGTGGTTTGTTTGTGCCTTGGCGGTACTACAGTGAGGTCGCCTACGGTCTTCCTGGTGGTTACCGTCATACCACGGGCGGTGGGTCCACTCAATGCAGTACTGTGGTGAGGCCGTTTGTGGTCTTCCTGGCGGTTACGGCCACATCGCAAGTGGTGATTTCGCTCACCGCGGTGGCCGCAGTGAGACCGCTGGTGATCTGCCAGGCGGTCACCACCCTACCGTGGGGTGGCCTGGCGGCCCCCACGGTAGCGCAGTGAGACCACCTACATTCGGCCTAACAATTACCGTTGCACCGCGGTTAGGTCGAATGGGCTTGGCGGTGGTGCGGGGCGGATAGGGATGGAGCTCAAGCATGTTCACCGCCACACCACAAGGTTTCTTGATGAGCTCGGTGGTAGCACGGGTAAGTTCAGAGTGAACTTAGATGAGCTCATCGCTATACTGTGGCAGGAGGAAGGCAGCTCGGTGATAGCATAGGGATGTCTGGGTGAGCTCAGGTGAGTTCATCGCAACACCGTGGTCAGGTTGGATGAGCTCGACAGTATCACGGGGCGACTAAAGGGTGAGTTCGGGTGGGCTCACCGCCACCCGCGACAAGCTGAAGTATGATCGGCGATAACGTGGGGAGGCCAAGGTCGGCTCGGGTGTGCTTGTTGCCATACCGTGGAGGGCGACTAAGCTCGATGAGGTGACGCGGTAGTAGGCAGAGAGAGCTCAAAGCTCGGTTGACCGAGATGGACCAAAGTCAATAGTGACAAGCAAATTGAAAATCGACACGTGGCTCTATATCAAGTGGTTGTTGGCTAGAAGCCAAAACATTTATTGGTAGTTATTGCAGGTCAAGTTTCAGCTAGAGGCAAGACCCGATATAGGCAAGGAATTGAATGTCTGGGCGGCCCGATGCAAGGAGATCTGTTAGTGAAGATCAGATGGCATGATTGGGTGATCGGTGCATGAACCTAAAGTCTACGATTGGGTTGTGACATTGAATGAAGTTGTAAGACTCGACAGTCGTGTACAATGTACATTTGTTATGTAACCCAAAGGTGAATGTATGCCATAAGGCAGATTGTAACAGTTAGTGAATTTTGAAGGTTGATGTTGTGAGTTGATCAGAGAGTGAAGGCTGAAGATTTTTGTATGTAATATTTTATTGTTGTAATACAAAATTGTCTTTGCTTGGTGTGGTGGGTTTTTTACCTAAAAAGGTTTTCCCACGTAAATACTTGTGTTTATCTATGAATTATTATTTTGTTATCTCTTTTATGTTGTATGTATTCATCTCAGTAGTCTTTAAGAAGCTATAGAACTTGTTTTTGCACCTTTCCCCTATTGTATTAGTGTTAAGGGAAGGTATTCCGCAGTGTTGTCTTTCCCTTTAATTTCCTATTGTTCTTCATTTTCCTATTGTTGGTGATTGGACGCATTATTTCTGAGTGTAATTTACTTGTTTTGGTTTGGCACACCAGAGGGCCCGATTGACTACTGGACCGTGGTTTATTTCCTTTGAAAACGATTCATACTCCTTGCCGCAATTTTGTTGAATGGGTGCTTTTTCATATTATTGGGTGTTTATTCACTTGTTGCAGACATGATTCTAGTTTGTAGTAGGCATGGATTCTGGCACTTGCAGTGGCATTGAAAACTTGGACCCACGACTCCACTACATATGCAGAGTGTTGTTTGACTGGCAATCAATCAATAGAAGCCATTTCAATGGAATCATTTGTGTGATTTTTTATTTGCCATTGGAGACCACATTTTGATCTGTTGAGGCTACAATTTAATTCTGTAGAGGCATTTTTTTCTACACAAAGATCGGCTTTGGTGCAATACAAAACCACTACTTAATTTTGGGGGTGAGGTGCTTTATCTCATTGAAGGAATCATTTTGTTTGTTGAAGAAGGCAATCTCATTGAAGGTCGGGTGATTTCTTTGGTTCTGGTTGTGCGAAACCATTCCTTGGTTTTGGCTTGGTGTTGTTCAAAAGGCCGATATTCTTCATCTTTGGGAGACCTACAATTGGAAGAGAGGAGGCATTTTTTTGGAACTACAAGATTGGAGGCTACCATTAACAGCATTTTTTTCAAACTTTGCACAGTTTTTCTACTCTTTGGAGATTGATTGGAGGCCCGATTTTGTGTTGGGAGGTGCGATTTGCATCCACAGCTAGGGTTTCCTTCTTTTTCTGGGGGTGAAAAATTCATTTTTTTTTCACTTGGCTACAAAATTGTTTATCCCACATTGACAGCATGGGTAGCTTTTTTGTTGTTTAAATAATGTTGCAGTGCTTTCACTTGATGTGAATAAGTCTCGTAGGTGCTTGGTGAGTGATTTGGCTTGATGATTTGATGCATGAACCTAGTAAGGTGTTCATTATTTTGCTCAATAGATTCTCAGCCTTTTTTTGCATTATTGCTTCCTGAAGTATTTTGGGAAGGTTTCTTTTGTAATATTTGGGAGTTTCTAATTGTTGTTGAAGGTTAATGTCTTTGTATTCTTGGAGATTTGTCATAATTCATTATGGGGTTTTCATTTCATCCTGTTGTGATTATGTTGAAAAGGGGAAACTATAAATAATGGAGAGATAGTGTCATAAAACATCTCAGATGGCTTCATTTGTTGCTACATTTGTATAATCGTGTTCCCCCTCGTGGTACTAATAGTAAGAAATTTGCATGGAATTGTACAAGAGATCATGTCATATTATTGCAATCAGGGAAAACTTTAGTGGTGAATTTTCGCCAATTGGCGAATAATAGAAATTGGCACCTCCAAAAATGGCAAATAGTGCAAGCTAAAAAGGAGACTGAATCGTCGGGCTTTTATAAAAAAAAATTGTCTCGATTAATTTTCCATGAAAATGATGCATCATTGGAAATTATTCGCCGGTAGTTTATACCATAATTAAAAATATTAATTATATTCGCTAGTAATATTATATTCCTCCGATCAATTTTGGGTTAATATCGCCATTAATAATAAAATACTATTTAATTTTAGGGTTACTTTAGCAGCGTAGCCTTGAATATGTATTTTGTCTATTGCCATTGATTAGATTTTAATTGGATGGTTGTGATTTGATTCCGTGACCTAATATGCATGTGCCTTTTCAAAGGCTTGTTGAGGCTCGAAATTTGTTTTGGGCCACACGATTTAACCTAATCGTGTGGTCCAAAACAAATTTCAGGCCTTAGCAAGCCTTTTAAAAGGCACATGTGTATTAGGCAGCGGAATCAACTCACAGCCATCCGATTAAAAAGCTAATCGATGGTAACTTTTTTAGTTTTCATTTAGTCTTACTTTTAAAGCGATATTTTTAAAAAATGTTTAAACTGTGTGTGCTTCAATGCATTTTCGAAGGTGAATTTATGCTTGGTGGCGAGGGGCTCTGCCCCTCGACCCCGCCTGTATCGCGACAGGAGCGCGTCGAGGCCATTGTCCCCGGACCCCACGAGGGGGCGTTGCCCCCTCAACCCCCACAAGGGGGCTCTGCCCCCTTGACTCCGCCGGTGGTTGCCGCCCCTAGGCCCCTACTTTAATATTACAAAAAACAAAAATATATGGGGGAACTGCGCCGATCAACTATGCAAAATTTTAAAGGAGAGATTCGCCAATGAAATTATTATTTTTACCAATTATTCATTAAGATTCGCCAGGATTTTACAATTTTTTTTAATAATGTGTATAGATTGGCCAGGGAAATTAATATTTTTTTCAAAAAAAGAGGAGGGATTCGCCAGGATTTTACACCTTCGCCGAGGGGGGGGTTTCTTAAAGTTATCCCTGATTACAATTGATGCATATTGATGATGCCACTTTGAATTCTATTGATCATTTTGAGTGTCCTCGTATTCTTTGGACTAAAATTTGAGAAATATATGCAGATCCTGATATTTAGCTATTCTCAGAAGATCCTGTTTTAGATTGTCTTGTGCCTCTTCATTTTTTAGACAGGATACCCTATGATCATGCTATTATGCAAGAGTTTAAAATTTTGGAATACATTGAATCTTTAGATGAGGATGACGATGGTTCTTCAAATGCTCCTTCTCCATCAGGGACAGTTGATGTACCTTCACCTTTAGTGATTCAATGTGTAGATTCATTGATTGAAGCTCTAATCATTCTTGAACAATAGGATTCTCATTTTCTTCTCATTTTCTTCCTAATTGGGATTCATATTTGTCAGACATTGGTTATGTTGTGCATGTTTTGCACACACGCCCTACCAAAGGCACAGATCCCCTTTCTATTTCTCCTGATGGGTCATTTTTTCTCATGATGGGTTGATCTTCTCTTGCCTTATTTTTTGCACCCATATTGCCAAGCCTAGGCTGGCCATGTGCCTTAAAATGATCAATTTCTTATTGGTCGGGTTCACCTAGCTGATTTTCACTAAGTCATTAGCCTTTGCGGGTTGGTTCTTGCGAGCTTCCCTTAGCTTTTCGCTCGGTGTACATTGACCCTTGCAGACCTGCATTTATGGGTATCCTCTTGAGGTTCATCATTGTGTTCCATCTTTTTCCTATATCCAAGCCCTAACTTTCACCTGACTAGCGGGTCCCACATCGACTTTTGTCGTCGCGTCCATCAGGCATCGTGGACGTGCAACCGTGGGTCACCTCCTGTGGACTTGGTCCCTACTCACTTGCTTTGATTTTTCATTCATTTTTTCAATTTGGGGAAATTTTCCTATGGATTTGGGATTTTTTTGTGATGCCTAAGTGAACTACCAAGGTTTTGTTGAGTTTCGGGATGTTGCAAAAATTTCATTGCAGCTTGTCGTCCCTTTATTGCCGTTTCGAAACTTTCCTTGCGGGTTGTTGTCCCTCTGTCATAGTTTTAGAACTTTGCTTGTGGGCCACCATCCCTCCATCGTCGTTTCGAAAATTTCTTTGCGGGTTGCCTTGTGTGGGTCACTGTGTGCTCATTATCATTTTCAAAAGGGCGGCGGACCCTTCGGCTTCCCCCTTCTAAATCTCCGCATTTCTGGAATGGGTGCAAACTTCAAGTTTTCATCATCTAGGGACAGTCAAATGAATGAATTCACATGCCTAAAGGGGTATGCATCAAGTTTTTTATGTGTTTAGACATTACAGATATTTAATTTCGGGTTGTCCTATGCAGGTTGCCCTATGCTCATTTCCGTTTTCAAAAGGGTAGCGGACCCTTCGACTTCCTCATCCCAAATTGTTGAATTTTTCAAAATGAGTCTAATCTTAAGAAAATATGTCTTGGCACTCTTTTTACCCCTTTTCCCACGTGCTAAAATTGAAAAATCTCAAATTTACTAAGTTTTGTGAAGTTGTGAAACTTTCCTTGCGAGTTGCCATCCCTCTGTCGTCGTTTCAGAACTTTCCTTGTAGGTCGTCATCCCTTTGTTGCCATTTCTGAACTTTCCTTGCAAGTCGTCATCCCTCCGTCATTGTTTTGGAACTTTCTTTGCGAGTCATCGTCGTTTCAAAAATCTCCTTGTGGGTCGTCATCCCTCTGTTGTTGTTTCAGAACTTTCCTTGCGGGCTATCATGTGCGGGTCGCCATGTGCTCATTGTTGTTTTCAAAAGGGTGGCGAACCCTTCAGCTTCCCCCTTCCAAATCTCTGCATTTTTTGAAAATGGCCAAATCATTGAGGAATAGGTCTAAGCACCCTTCTAATGCATCTTACATGTGCTTAATTTGGAAAAACTCAAAATTGCTAAGAGTTGTGGTTTTCCGAAACTTTTCATGCAGGAAGTCGCCTTCCGGATGTCGTGGTCGCCAATGTCGTCTTTAGGGAGCAAACATGTTTGACTTCTCACCTCCTAGCCTCCGCATTGTTTCTTGAGGAGGAATGTTTCTCAAAATGTCAAAAAAGAAATTGTCTTGAAATGAGAATTTTCCAAAAATGGAAATCTTTCCCGAAATAGATTTTTTTTTTCAAAAATGCAATTTTTTCTGAAATGCAAATGTTTCCAAAATTTATTTTTCTTCCTAAAATAGGAAAATTTCCAAAAAATGGAAAGATTTTTCGAAATAGGAAAATTTCCAAAAAATGGAAAGTTTTTTCGAAATATGAAATTCTTGTTGAACTATAAATTGATACATTTTAATTTTCTAAATGAGGGAAATTTGTCATTTTTGGAGATCTAAATCATGATATCATATGCCATGAGTAGTTTTAAGGATGCTTGGGGGGAATAATGGATCAATTCAATAAAAGCACCAACATACAAAGACATATCAGGAGGGGAGATTTTAATTCAAATTGTCAAGGTGGAGATAGGTTTACATGTGGATGAATGCCAGGAGGATGCTACCTGAATATCTAATTGTCAAAGCCTGCTTAAGAATCTATTTTGGGCCGCACAACAACTGAGGAAGTGCTTTCAAACAGGGTGGTGGAGAGAACAGCTTTATTTCACCAAAATGATGATGATTGTCGGGAGTTGTCCATCCAAATCGGGAGCAACATATCTACCTCTCAGAAGCACCAATCTGCAAAAATAATGCACTTAATTGGCTACAAGAATTTTGTGAATACATCAAGCAAAAGGGCAACCTTTGACAACTTTCAGCTGCAACAAAGGCAATTAGCTAGAAGACAAAAGTGCTACAATGCATGGGTCACTAGAGGACGAAATAGGGAAAAGACAAAGAATGTATTTTAAATTGTTGAATATTTGGGGGTAGGTGAAACCCTAACTTGTAACAAATATGGGCCACAAAATGAAAATTAATCCTGGCCATTCATTCTACTTTTGGAAAAATATAAATAGGGGCTTGCCCCTCATTTGTAAATGGTTGGATAATTAGTGCAAAGGGCATTTGCAGCAATAAAAGACAGCATTGCATGATTTAATGGATGTTATCTTTAACGTTTCTCAACTTGCATGCATTGTTCTACTTCAATTTTAGTTTTAGTTTGTAGTTTCTTGGATGATTGTGATAATGTTGCTTGATGTTATGGTATGTTGATGAATTTCCAGCCCATACTTTTGGCACTTGTTGATGACAAGTTGTTGTGCAAAGTTAGTCTGGGCTTCGATATTTCATTGTTGAAACTTAGTTCAATTGCATGTTCATGATGTGCATGTATGCAATCTGAAAATCAACAGTCCTTAGAAGATTGCACTAGTTTTGTGTAGTTGTAGGTTCTCTTGGTCAAGAAAACCTAGTTTAGGAATTTTGTCTATTGTAGCAGCCATCGTTGTTACTATTCATTCATGCTTAGGATATAGAATATTTTTAGTAACCCTTCTCCTTTTGATATTTCTTATAGTCCCTTGGTTTGAGTAGGATTCCAGGCATCACCACAATGCCAAATGTGATGAACTTAGTGAGTTTTATCTTGTTGTTTTAAGTGGGCAGCCACTATTCATTCACTTCTAGCACTCTTGAAACTCCATTTGCATACCCAACTTCCAATGCTTTGTAACTCATTCATAAGTTCTCCTTTTGATTACCAAAAAAATCACATCAATCAACTGATATATTCCAAGCAATGTCATGACCTGACACCTGAGAGACCTTGGGGTGGTAATTTGTAACTTGTTTGCAGATTTCTACATTTCAAGAGAGGTAGCATACTTGTGTGTTGTCTGTGTTGAGAAGGTGCAAAAACACCCATCAACAGAACTAGTGCTAGAAGGAGGGCAAGACATGTTGAGGCTACAAAGCTAAGAGTTGGAAGTTGAAAGGAACATTCAAGTGAAATCTGAGATAAGGAGATCTCCTTACATGTTGGAAAGTTAAAATTAGAAAAAAAATTGAAGGAAAACAAGAGCTGAGCTGATATGGAACAACATTTGCAAATCAGCATTGCTCAACTACATGCAAATTTGAATAAGAGATTGAGGAGACCATTGTAGCAATTTTCATTGGCAAACAAATGTAGGATTCATTTCACTCGCAAGCATAATGAATTGGAGTTTCTAACATTCTTAGGCAAAGTTGAAAGAGTTTTACAAGGAGAGATTCCCTTTTGGGAAATATACCAACCCTTGGCTCCTGCAAACTCGGAAGATGAATTTGACAACCATGGAAGCCAAAGCTTTCCAGGATTTGATCCAAGAACAGTTGAATAGCAAGGATGGACTGAGATTAGAAGAGGTGTTGATGACTAGTTGGTGAAGATTCCACAATGCACCCCTCTGAATTTACTTGTCCATCATGTGTAGGCATCATCACCCAATTCAACAAATGTTTAGGCAAGTTAGGATAGCCAACTCTCAATGAAGAAGATTCATCCACTGAGGCAGCAGAGCTATCAACATTTTGAGGATAGCAGACCGAAGTTGAACCAAGGAATTCCACGCAGGTTGCTATTGGGACAACAAACACTGGGGCCAAACATCCAAAGGAAAAAATTGAATTCCTTGAGACAGCAAAGAGTCTTGATGAGAGTCTAGTTAGGAAGAAATCAGAAAATATTTTCTCCATAGGTGAAGAATAGCCCTCCACTCAAGAAGAAGAACTGTCGGCAGGTGAAAATGAATTAACCACGTTTGCAGTAGCATATGCTGGGATAGCCCATGTAGATGTTGAAAGTCAAAAGGATGAGGCTGAAATCCTTGGGGCAGAAAAAGATAATGATGAAAGCTCTAGTGAAGTGGAATTTGAAGACCCGTTCTCAATGGGTGAGAGAAATCAGACAGCTGAAGAAGAAGAACTGGAGGAGTGGGAAAAGCTACAGGCTGTGGCTATCTATCATAAAACTCCCTTACTAATTGTTGACAATGCAGACCCAGTAGTGGAAAGATACAATGAACTCGTGTCAAGACTCGCAAGGGATTGGTCTAAGCTAATACATCAAGTAGATTTGGAGGTTTTGTTTCTTCCGAATTGGTGCAGACCCCATGACTTGCCAAATTCTGAATTCACATGCGAGCTATGCCAAGAGGCCATCGAAAAAGTCAAAGAAAAAGTGAGGCAGCTAAGTGCACCGCTTCCTGCAGCAACTTCAAGGATTGAACTAGAGGACCAAGAGCCCAAACCAAGTGATAATCGAGTTGAAGTCAACTATCAAGAGGATGTTGGGACAGCAATGCAAGAAGAACAATGTAGTTCTGAGCCTTCATACAATGAAGCGGAGCACATGGGAACGTTGTCCATCGGGCATCATGGGCATTTCCGTCTTGTAGATCATCTATATGCAACAGATGATAGGCTTTATGGGGAATCCTTGGAGGAAAATCACATAGTAAATTTTGGTCCCCTTGATGAGCCAGTGTCCCTTGCTAATTTATTCCCACTTGGAATTATGCCACAAAGGTATAACGACACTGAGGAGGAGTACATTTTAGAAGATGGTAGTGATGCAGACATATTACCCGAGCCCCTAGATGGTGAAACATTAGAGCTCCCAAACTGGGATAGGAACTCCTCCATCTATAGCGATAGTGAACAAAAGGAAATGAGTGAACACCATGATGAGATACATGAACTGCAAAAGGAAGAAGACCCGGGTGAGAATGTCTTGGTAGCTACCCATGAAGATGATATGCCTTACCAACTACGGGTTGTGAATGATAGTCTTTCATCCTTGTCTATTGTTGACTCACTTATGCATTCTGAGAGCTATAGCAGGGAAGATCGATGCATGTCACAATTTCATGACATGAACTATAAAAAAAATGAGCTCAACACTAGGAAAATGAGATGGGACAGCATGTTACCTTTTGAGGACAGTATTCAAGTAGACACCGAGACTGCAGAGGATCAACGAGATGAAGTGTATCTCCTTGAAGAACAACCGATGGATTTTGCAGGTTCCATTGGTAACTTGGAAGAGGTGTTTGCTACCTCGTTCTCTTAGCCTTATACAAGCCCGAGATCAGGTATAAGGTTCCTTGCATTTGAAAAAAAATCTTCACAACATGTACTTCTCGGTCAGTTTGATGGTGATTTTCATATTTGTAATGCAAGAGGGATGTTGCACCATCCATTGCGTCCACCTGAGGCTACTGATGCAATGACTGACGATGCAGTGCTTGCTCTCGATTGTCAAACGTTGTCACCTTCGCATGTCACCATCTAGGTTCTATCTTTCCTTTCTCCTGTGAATTATTATAGCTATGTTTATCATTTTGATTATGGGAATGAAGGGAGACAAACATGTTTATGGATTAACCATGGGTTTAACAAACCTCCTTAATTACTGATTTTTCTTGAATATGTGATTAAATTTGAATGTTGCAACATTGAACTTCTTTTTTCTAAATATAAGGATGAGTTTGCATGGCTTAGAACCATGACAATTTCCCTTTTACTTGTGCATGCATTACAAAATCCAATGAGCATAAACGTCAGTTTTCCTTGCCTGAATGTCGTGCTTTGTAAATATCTTTGTACATAGACCGTTTTGACTAGTGTAGGCTTCATGTACATATCTCGCTTTCATGTATATACTTCGCTTTCCTGCTTTCGTTAGGTGAGTAGGTTTGTTGTAGGTTTTCTTTCTTTAGAGTCGTTTCCTTGTCATTAGCTTTTGCTTTTCTCGGGGTCCCTTTATTTTTAGTTGGGTATGTTTACATGCACAATGATCATTTTATTGCCTAGGGTTGTTCTAAGTATTTCTTCGAGAAACTCTAATCAAGTTTCCAGAGTGGATGGTGAAGGTCTTATGTTAGTGTCAAGTGAACTAGATGTTTGGTTCAAAGTGGATAAGTTGTTAGTCCTCTACGATTCTAGTGTATTCTAAAATCTCATATCTTTCACACACTTTAAGAATCTAAAGATTTTTCTAGGCTCCTTTGTGAAGTTGAGTTAAGTGAAAAATCTAAAATTTTGTTTTAGTACCACTGTGATTTTCAACCCTGAGTGCAAGCTTCACTTCTTGCGGGTTGAAACAAAAGAAGAGAAAAGAAAAAATTAAAAGAAAGAAAAAAAAAAATCAAAATCAAAAGAAAGAAAATTCAACTTTGAAGAGGATATGAATAACTCTACCGGGGTTATGGAAGCCTGGTTGGCAGTAGAGCAATGTTCAGGAGAAACATAGCGACAACCTCATCGGGGCTATGGACGCCTGACTGGTAGCAAGGCAATGTCCAAGATTCTTTTGAAGTAAGAATCAAGTACGTAGGTTAACTAAAATAATCTGAGGTTCTTGTAGTGGCTTAAGGATGGGAATTAATGCATCTGCACACACTTGGATTTTCAGCACACTAAAGGTTGGGTTGACTAGTGGTTTTGATCCTTTGGTCGAGTGTTTGGTTTGTTTGTCCTAGCATGAAGATCATAACCAGAGATTATGGGTTTTTGAATCCATTTTTTCATCGAAATGCTCTGGAGCATTTCCCCAGCAATTTGTTGTTGTGCATGTTTGCACACATGCCCCACCGAAGGCAAGGACCCCCCTTTATGTTGCTCCTAACGGGTCATTTTTGCTCTCGATGGGCTGATTTTCTCTTGCCCCATTTTGTGCACCGCTATTCTTAAGCCTAGGATGGCCATGTGCCTTAAAACGATCAATTTCTTATTGGTCGGGTTCACCTAGCTGAGTTTCTCTAAGTCATTAACCTTTGCGGGTTGGTTGGACTGTGGGCTTCCCTTAGCTTTTCGCCCGACGTTCTTTGACCCTTGCAGACCCGCATTTGCGGGTATCCTCTTGTTGTTCATTGTTGTGTTCCACCTTTTTCCTGTAGCCAAGCCTTGACTTCCACCCGACTGGCGAGTCTCGCATTGAATTTTTCCGTCACATCCATCAGGCATCGCAGACCCACAACTGTGGGTCATCTCTTGCTGACTTGGTCCCTGCTCACTTGCTTCGCTTTTGCATTCATTTTTTTACTTTTGGGACAAGTTTCCTATGGATTTGGGATGTTTTTGTTATGCCTAAGTGAACTACCAAGGTTTCATTGAGTTTCGGGAAGTTGCATATATTTCATTGTAGGTTGTCATCCCTCTGTCACCGTTTCGAAACTTTGTTTACGGGTCGTCATCCCTTTGTCGTCGTTTCGGAACTTTCCTTATGGGTCTGAATGGTGATCCTAGACTTGCACAATCATGAACAAACAACAAAAAAATTATTCATCATACAAGTCTAAATCAACATTCCCCATAAGATTCATTTGAAACACAAAGAACAAGAAATAAAAGGAAGAACACAAATGAAAGAAAACTAAATCTTATTCAAATGCTCAAACTCTCAATCCCATGGGGGAGTTTTTGCTATTTTAATGTGGAAAATAGCCCTTTCCCAATTCCTTGCAAGCTTTGATAATCTTTGATGAAAATCCTCCATAACCTAGCCATGAAAGATGAAATGTGGATGAAAATAGATAAAATTGTCTAAGATTGTTGATCCAAATGAGCATGGTAATCTTACATGGATTGTGGATGATCAAATGCAATAGAGGAGGCCTCTATTTATAACAAAGAAGGATGGAGGATTGAATAATAGGATGAATGTGGGATTAAAGATGGACCAATGGCATTGTGCCACTTGTCAAGATGATAAAGGAAGGAGGTGGAGCACATTTTGGTCAATGTGCATGATAAATTCTATTAGATTCAAATTTGAAATTTGAAAGTTGGCTTGTTGGAGGGAGATGAAGGATGAATTAAATTCCACTTGGCTCAAGGAAAAAGAACATGTAATAGGTTTAAATGCCTTCTTGGATGTACAAACCCTTTTGGAGGGATTTTTCAAACTTGGAGAATATTGTAACATTGATGTTTTTTTTAAAGTAATTGAAGATTTAATAAATCAATTAAAATGATATTCATGAGCAAGTTGTAAAATCTAGAGGATTTGATGGATTAACATTAATCAGGATTTGATTAATTTAGATAGAATTTAGCTGATTTGACAATTCGATTTAGATTTTAGGATTTAAATAAATCAAAATGAGATGAATAATGGTTTAAACTTAAATAAAGTTTGGTTTATTTAATTAAAGTGGGTGGTGTTACATTAAATCAAATAAAGATTAATTTATTTAATTTAAAGGAGATGACTTTAGAGATTAATTAAATTAAGTGAATTATTTAATTAAAAGAGAGACTATAAGATTAATTAAATAAAATTATTTAATTAATTAATAGGAGATGATGGCTTAATCAGATAAATTTGATTTATTTAATTAAGAGATGAAATATGATGAATTTAATTGAATAAAGATTATTCAATTAAATTGATTAGTAAAGGAGATGATTCAGGATGAACTGATGTTAGTGAAATCAGGATCAGGTGCATGTATATTTTACGTGTCTACTCTTTGCCTCTCTTTGAAACAATGTACCTGTTGCGTTGGTTCAAAGAATAATCTTGCCATAGTCAAATTTCAAAAAAAATCTGATTTGTTCGGATGCCCCAACAGAAAGAAGTATACCGGTACACTGCCCCCTCGATAGATCGAGCAGGAAGTTCAATTTGAGGATCAATATCATGACAAAGAGGTTCAAGATGTATGCATTGGTGATTTTTTTGATTAACTGTCATAGTACCATGTTAGCATGGAGAGAAGATAGAAGAAATACGAAAATGAAAAAGATCCAACAAGCCTATATTATTAATGATGATGATGATGATGATTTTCTTATCAAGAATTGGGATTTTAAAAGGGACATTTGTCTTATGTTTGATAATACACATAGGTATGGCACATCGAGGTATAAATAACCAAGATGACATTGTACCTAGTGTGATGGACCTTGACTCGACAATCAGATAGGAGTACTCCTGCTCACACCTGCCATACGGAACCTTATCTAAAATGCAGTTCAGATATTTCAAACATCTCAGACCAAAAAATAAGAAGGCAAGCCTTCCTATGTGGTCAAAAAGACACCTAAAACATCCTCCCTACACCCAAACAAAGTATGCATGACCAAGTTATATTACAAGAATATCCAACAAGCACAACAGATAAAAAAGATAATGATCGTTGCCCAATTTCTTTCTCTTTAAATCCTTTTGTTTGGACATCATCAAGAGGTCATTGAAATGTGATGGGACTCTCAAAAAATATATGTTTTAAATTGGCCATGACTGGTTACTTTTACAAGACTGGAGGTCTGGCAAGTTGGGTTTAGCGTTTTGATCTCTCATGAAATATTGATTGGTATTCTTTTGAAACCCTCATGTTATATTTCACTGTTAACTTGCTATTGAGGATAATCAGTCACTTAAGTTGTTTGATTGAGTTTTTCCTTCGTGCTCTTACCAGCCCCTTTTACCCATCCTTTTGGTCTCTTTTTTCCACCTAAGCTTAGATGTTTATACCGTCGAAGGTTTTACCAGCTGATCCCACCTCAATATTCTTTTTGTTTTATGTTGTTTGGCTAACCATTCGATCATAGGCTTCGATCTGGACCGTTCCTCACAAACCTTGCAGGTTTTCCTGCTGATATAACTAAAGTAGTGTGAGGTCTGCGAGATGCCGCCATCTGGCATATATGGAGGAGTGGGGTCTTTTCTTGAGGCGCCAGCAGTGACATCTGGATGTCATTTAACATGTGGGATTTTAATGATGGGGATTAATAATGACCATCCCTCGCAGGCCTCGCATGAGCAGAGTAATTTTTCTTAAAGTACTGAGAGGTCTACGAAAAGGTGACACGTGGCCTGGCTCTTGAAGCGACAGGGCTAGGTGGGGCCTATTGTCTGATTGCAACCTCCTATTTTCGTGGGTTGTGATTGGCTGTGTTTTTTCCCAAGTGGTGATGTGGATCTTCAACAATTGTTGACTCAATCTGAATCATCTGACTTTCTAGGTTTGTTCTACATCAACGGTGCAATTTCAAATGGGTTACTGATCATCTGTGTGAGGATCTTTTACACTCTGCAACTTGTTTTATTAATGGCGCGGGTTTTTCAGTCGATTTTCTCTTGATTTCCTCGCGTGCGAGTGGTAACCTCCTGATAAATACAATGATGCATTGTACACCTGAAATAATTTTGTGGTGGCAATATCAGCCACTAATTGTTCGCATACCCATGCGAGCATTTGGGAAATTAATACTCCCTGCACCGGATTATTCTATAAGTATCTACTAAATTTCTCTATATTATCATTGCAATTTTTGAGTTGGCAGGTGGTGGATTTGTTTGCAGTCTCTAAGCTACTCTTTTTCAATGGACAAATTTGAGCCACACCGTAGTGCCAGGATAGATGCAGGGAGTTCACAGCAAAAGAAAGAACACCATCCTCCTGATGTTCCTAAGGCAGGTGTCCAAGGTATGGGCAAAAGTTCAAGATGCTGTAATTCCCCCGTTGTGCTTTCCTCAAGTTCTAGCAGTGATGGGTCTAAGACTGACTCAGACTATCGATGTTATCTTGCGGCCTTGACCAAGCTCATGGACGTTAATGAAGAGTTCCTTGCAGTTTCACCAATAACTGCAATGGCACTGTGCCAGGTTCTTGGAGCTTGTGTTGATGTGGGTGAAAAGAAGAAAGTGGTTCCGCCTCTAACTAAGGCGAGAACTAGAAGCGGTCACCTATATCGGGGTTGTGTGTCAACCAAATGATTGTTGGTGTTGGGTGTGCTACTCGTGGGTGGTGTTTTTCCTGGTGGTTCGGCTTATAGATGTGGATATGCGCATGCCTGGCACGCTTTTTTGTTTTTCTCTCCGACTGGTTACTTGGTGTAACCATTTTTTGATTCCTCGGATCATGCACTTTGTTTTCAAATGATGAGGAATTTTTTGAAATGTAATTTTGAATTTCATTTAGAATGATTCATTTTGAAATTAACAATGTAGCACGGTGCTTGTTGCTTTCCTGTCTATAAAAGAGATTTCATGGCTCATTGTTAGGGGTCAGATTTTGGATCTAGGAGGTTTTGAATATGTGTACAGTCAGTTCGTTTACTATTGTTTTCTTGAAGGTTTTAGTTAATATCTTTTTTGGTCAGGATTTCTATGAAGCAAGCAAGCTATGCTGATGTAATTATAGATATTAAAGCAATAAATGATAATCATTTTGGAACAATTACTCTCCTACTTGTATGTCATAAGTTGTGAATGAGCCTATTAATGATTTTTTTCATTCACTTTCAATGGTATATTTGAATGTGTTCTTCATTTCCCTGCTTTAACTCAATGAGTTAATAAAATTGCTTCAAAATGAGTTATAGATTTATGATTATACATTCAGGATTTGCTAAGGAGTGTTGTTTTAAAACTAAAATTCGCATGATGTAAATCATTATGGTGATATGTCCATAATATTTGGATTACGTTTTGTATGACTCCTACCCAATGGATGAGGCACTAGCTATTTTCTTCAAGATTACTACGGGGCTATAATACTAAACATGGTTGTCTAAGATCTGAACAAACCAAAATATTAAACCCTTTCTCTTTACGAGATGCAAATCTTATATTGAAGTCTTCAGTCTTGTTGCTCTAAGATAACAGTTATTATTCTTTGGTCTGCCATTACCAGAGTAATTACTATCTTATTGCATGTGTAGGGATTGTAATATGTAAGAAGAAGTGTTCTTACCAATCATAAAACATTCATATGAACACACTTAGGTTTACCCACCTTGGTTTCACAGAGCCAAAAGTGTAGGAGATGTCAATATTTGACTGAATCTCGTTAGTTGGTCACTAGCCTTTGTGGTTCTTTATCATAGAGGTTGGCTACCTCTTAGAGAGTTTCAAAGCCTAGCGGGAAAAAACACCAACAGAATGGTAACTTTGTTGGGGACATTTTGAATCACCAGTTGCAGATGGTTATAGAGTCATATCAAATGATTTTCTATTTTGAATTTAAATAGTGAAATTTTTTCAAACCTAGAAGGAAGAGGTTGTTGAAATGAACCTAACAATCCTATGATCTGTGGTATTGTGTTGGTAAATGACTCAAGAGTTTGGGTGCAGACAGTCTTGTTATAACATCCATTACTGTTTTTGACATATTACTTGTAATCTTAAAGGTTAAACTCAATGGAATAGGTAATCTGCTTGAATAATTAGTTGAATCATGGTTTTATTGGGGAGAACTTCTGAGAAATTTAAAAGAAAAAGAAAAGGAGAGACCACAGGGGTTGAAGGCGGCTATCCAGAATATTTTGTTTGAATGAAGTTGAGTGTTATTTTTGGATGGTGATGGATGGTAGTTTTGAGAGAGATTGGTAGCGGCATGGTGTTAGAAGGTTTGTGGTGTGACTCTGTTGTGGATGAAGACCCAAAATCTAACAAGCTTTGAAAAGAAATATCATATTTCTTTTGAAATTCAGTCCTCTGTTACAGAGGTGGCGACTATGTTTGAAGAACCAGTTGATGAATGAAGGAAAATTCCTAGATCTATAACATTTGCAGTCAGGGAGAAAATATTAACAACTGCTGCAAAAATTACCAGGTATTTCATTAAATCCAAACTATTCACTATCTCTAATTATAAGGGGTGTTTGTAATTAAAGATGAAGAATGGTTCCAAACCAGATGTTTAGCATCAAGAAAAGAACAATGATTAGATTTTCAATACTTCTAATGATGCAATATGTAAAAGCACTTACGAAACATGTTTATGTTGCACCATATTTATGAAAGAAAAGAATAATAACTGCAATCACTAATGGAATCATGGTTGAGATGGTAAATGATATGTTTGATAAACATGTATTGTTGAAGAATTTTAAATGGGTATAAGTGATTTCCCATATGTAATGTCAGACATAAATATGCAAAGAGAACAAGTTGCATTAAGCCCTTCAGGGTGTTTTGTAACTCAAAGGTATATGCCTTTTATTTTCAGTGATGTCATTGGTTACCCTAATCCAATTCCTAAGAAGATTAGGAAGTATTTGCCAAAATATACAGGGCAAAGTGCAGAATCGGCCTCTAAGCATTTATAAAATTTTGTAGATGTAATGGGGGATTATGAAATCAGTCATGAGAATGTTGTTATGAAGCTTTTTGTGCAATCCTTAAGGGGTGATGCCAGGGATTAGTTTTCCTATTTACCTGCATATTATGTTAACTCATGGAATCAGTTGGTGATAGTTTTTATGGAACAATTTGGTGAAAGAGTCGATCCCAACATATTAAGAAAAGGTTTTATGGGAATCCACATAAAAGAAGAGGAGCTAATCCCATATTCTAATCTCAGGTTTTCAAGAGCTTTAAGAGAAATCCCTAAAGAAATAAGACCAAGTGAGGCCAAATGGTTGGTTGTATATCTTGGTGCTTTTGACAAAAGGATGGGTTACCTACTAAGAGATAAAGAACCTATAAATTTGCACCAAGCATATCAAATGGTTATGGAAATTGAAAACAACATGAAATACTCAACGATGAAGGAGTATCTGGCTGCAAGTATTGATTATCCTAGCCTAGTTCATACTAGTAAAATGTCAGAGTTGGCTGCTCAGAACTCTGATTATGATAAGGGTGCTTTGAAAACTCTAATATCTTCACCACTGCAGTGTGATGATAATGAGATCCAAGTTGAACTCCAATCCAGTTTGAGTGATGATAATCAAACTTCTCTTGTGCCAGAATTGTATGAAATGAAGAGGCAAGAGAAAGAATCACCAAATGAGTTTTTCTTGAGATTTTTAGGTGCTTTAATACAAATCCCTAGAGATCTCAAACCTAATACTATGAATGCATTGACTTGTTTTGTGAACTTTATGAACCGGAGCTAAGTGCTTTTCCAGAAGAATTAAAACCTGTTAACTTGGCCCAAGTCATTAAATGGATTGAGATTGCAAAATCAGCCAAGAATGTACCTACACAAAATGAAGACAATGCTTGCCCTTTTGAAGAAAGTTGGATAACTGCAGAGGAATTTGAGGGGCAAAATGAATCAGGATTAAGTGAGACACCCATTGTGTTTCCTAATCCTTATTGTAATGCTCATGTCATTGAGATCTTGTTACAGCCTAGTGATTGTGATTTTAGAAGTGATGATTGTATTACCGAGGATGAAGCTAAGATTTTTCTCTTACCAGAGTTGTATGGAAATGTAAAACCTCATGTTTTTACTTGTTTCCAAGAGCAGGAACATCTTTCAAATGATAAATATTTAGCGTATACTCCAGGTATACTGGCACTGGAACAATTTTATTGTATAAATGTTGAGGAACTTGAGGACAATGAGGTGTGTGATCAAAAGAATAGTACTAGAGACGACCAACATATTGATGAAAATATTGGTACTATTGATTTTCTTGACTGTTTGTATGAAGCTGAGAGTGATTTTTTGTTACCAGGTGACATTGATATTACTAGTGAAAAGATTCCAGCTTATAATGAAGGTGACATTGATATTGTTGGTGAAAATTTTTTAGCTTGTGCAGAAATTCACTTATAAATTAACACATACAGTAGGTGGTATTGAGTACAAGGAGGCCAATTCATATTGCTTTCTCTATTGACCTTGATGAAATTGATGTGTTTGACTCTGTTTTTGAAGTTTTTCATTTGAGAATGGATGAAGGATTGCAGGAAGGGTTGTATGCTGAGGGGCCTGAGATGAATGTGTTTACATATTTCCTGGGGAAAGATGTAACTTATATTTCCCACTCCTTTGATGATGTCAAGATGTGTCCCAAAGCATCGAAACATAGTTGTTGGCAACCAAGTTTGTGTGGAAGGCACCAGGGTGAGGATTCCCCGAGTTGTGTATCCTCCTTGTTGTACTATGAGGGTTTGTGTAACATGCACATAGATTTATATGAAAGTTTTCAATTTTATGAACAAACTGATGATAATGCTAGGATGTGTGATGTTGCAGACATTATAAATTATGAATGTTTCCATTTCTCAACTCTTTTTATTCAGCGATCTATGGGGTGTGACCAGGTGCATGGTAAAGAAAATTTTCATTATGATCATATGTTACAGTTAATGCTTGAATACAGGGTGCTGACTGATCACATACATGGGAGTATGAGTAAACATTGTGATACATCCAGGCATATTGTTTCCAATATTTCAGGGGCATCAAAAGGTGAAATTAACAAACTTTGTTTACTCCAGGTACTTGAGAATTTTGTTTTTGACAGGGGCAAGTTTTGATTTTCTTGTTTGGTAGCCTAGGGCCACCAAGTTAGTATGCACAAGTCCAATTGGCAAAGCATGGTGAAATATTTGTCAAGGAACTTGTGTAATTTAGTAATCTGGTCTGTGAAGCTAGAGATTCTGGATTCTTGCAATGCCCGCAGGGGCCATACATCCCCAGTCGGAGCCACTGATGGGACTCTCAAAAAATATATGTTTTAAATTGGCCATGACTGGTTACTTTTACAAGATTGGAGGTCTGGCAGGTTGGGTTTAGGGTTTTGATCTCTCATGAAATATTGATCGGTATTCTTTTGAAACCCTCATGTTATATTTTAGTGTTGACTTGCTATTGAGGGTAACCGGTCACTTAAGTTGTCTGATTGAGCCTTTCCTTCATGCCCTTACCAGCCCCTTTTACCTAGCCTATCGGTCTCTTTTTGCCACCTAAGCTTAAATGTTTATATCGCTGAAGGTTTTACCGGTCGGTCCCACTTGAATATTCTTTTTGTTTTATGTTGTTTGGCTAACCGTCCGATCACAGGCTTTGATCTGGACCGTTTCTTGCAAACCTCACAGGTTTTCCTATTACTGTCACTAAAGTAGTGCGAGGTCTACAAGATGCCGCCATCTGGCATATATGGAGGAGTGGGGTATTTTCCCGAGGCGCCAGCAATGACATCTGGATGTCATTTCACATGTGGGATTTTAATGACGGGGATTAATAATGACCATCCATCGCAGGCCATGCACGAGCAGAGTAAATGTTCCTAAAGTACTACGAGGTCTGCGAAAATGTGACATGCGGCCTGGCTCTTGAAGCGACAGGGCTAGGTGGGGCCTATTGTCCGATTGCTACCTCCTGTTTTCGTGGGTTGTGATTGGTTGTGTTTTCTCCCAGGTGGTGATGTGGATCTTCAACGATTGTTGACTCGATCTAAGTCATCTGACTTGCCAGGTCTGTTCTACATCAATGGTGCAATTTCAAATGGGTTACCGATCATCCGTGTGAGGAGCTTTTGCGCTCTGCAACTTGTTTTATTAATGGTGCGGGTTTTTCAGAGGATTTTCTCTTGATCTCCTCGCGTGCGAGTGGTAACCTCCTGATAAATACAATGATGCATTGTACGCCTAAAATAATTTTGTGGTGGCAATATCAGTCACTAATTGTTCGCATAACCGTGCGAGCATTTGGGAAATTAATACTCCCTGCACTAGATTATTCTATAAGTATCTGCTAAATTGCTCTATATTATCATTGCAATTTTTGAGTTGGCAGATGGTGGATTTGTTTGCAGTCTCTAAGCTACACTTTTTCAATGGAAAAATATGAGCCACGCCGTAGTGCCAGGATAGATGCAAGGAGTTTGCAGCAAAAGAAAGAACAACATCCTCCTGATGTTCCTAAGGCAGGTGGCCAAGGTATGGGAAAAAGGTCAGGACGTTGTAATTCCCCCGTTGTGCTTTCCTCAGGTTCTGGCAGTGATGGTTCTGAGATTGACTCAAACTATCGCTATTATCTTGCAGCCTTGACCGAGCTCATGGGAGTTAATGAAGAGGTCCTTGCATTTTCACCAATAATTGCAATGGCACTGTGCCAGGTTGCTGGAGCTTGTGCTAATGTGGGTGAAAAGAAGAAAGTGGTTCCGCCTCTAACTAAGGCGAGAACTAGAAGCGGTCGCCTGTATCGGGGTTGTGTGTCAACCAAATGATTGCTAGTGTTAGGTGTGTTCCTCGTGGGTGGTGTTTTTTCTGGTGGTTCGTCTTATAGATGTGGATGTGCACATGCCTGGCGCGCTTTTTTGTTTTTCTCTCTGACTGGTTATTGGGTGTAACCATTTTTTGATTCCTCGGATCATGCACTTTGTTTTCCAATGATGAGGAATTTTTTGAAATGTAATTTCGAATTTCATTTAGAATGATTCATTTTGAAATTAACAATGTAGCACGGTGCTTGTTGCTCTCATGTCTATAAAGGAGATTTCACGGCTCATTGTTAGGGGTCAGATTTTGGATCCAAGAGGTTTTGAATATATGTACAGTCAGTTCATTTACTGCAGTTTTCTTGAAGGTTTTAGTTAATATCTTTTTTGGTCAGGATTTCTATGAAGCAAGCAAGCTATATTGATGTAATTACAGATATTAAAGCAATAAATGATAATCATTTTGGAACAATTGCTCTCCTACTTGTATGTCATAAGTTGTGAATGAGCCTATTAATGATTTTTTTCATTCACTTTCAATGGTATATTTGAATGTGTTCTTCATTTCCCTGCTTTAACTCAATGAGTTAATAAAATTGCTTCAAAATGAGTTATAGATTTATGATTATACATTCAGGATTTGCTAAGGAGTGTTGTTTTAAAACTAAAATTCGCATGATGTAAATCATTATGGTGATATGTCCATAATATTTGGATTATGTTTTGTATGACTCATGCCCAATGGATGAGGCACTAGCTATTTTCTTTAGGATTACTACGGGGCTGTAATTCTAAACATGGTGGTCTAAGATCTGAACAAACCAAAATATTAAACCCTTTCTCTTTACGAGATACAAATTTTATATTGAAGTCTTCAGTCTTGTTGCTCTAAGATAACTATTGTTATTCTTTGGTCTGCCATTACCAGAGTAATTACTATCTTATTGTGTGTGTAGGGATTGTAATCTATAAGAAGAAGTGATCTTACCAGTCATAAAACATTCTTATGAACACACTTGGGTTTACCCACCTTGTTTTCACAGAGCCAAAAGTGTAGGAGATGTCAGTCTTTGACTGAATCTCGTTAATTGGCCACTAGCCTTTATTGTTCTTTATCATAGAGGTTGGCTACCTCTTAGAGAGTTTCAAAGCCTAGCGAGAAAAAACACCAACAAAATGCATGAAAAATAAGATAAGTCAAAAATACAAAGATAAAGTAAACAAACAACCTAATGTTCTGCATACTACTAGCCAAGACTAAACTACAGTGATGCTTGATGTTGATGTCCATTGTAGGAAGGATGCATCCTAGGACATGATGTTATCAAATGATGGTGCCACTTATTGGATGATAAGCTATTGATATTCCGAGTTGACTACCTTGCTTACCTACTGACCTAGACTTAAGACCCTGACGATTAGGTTTTCACTTTTGAACCTACTAGACTTGCTTTCAATCGGTTTTGCCAAAGGGTGAAGGTGACAGTTGATTTATTATGAGTGAAGTTTATTTCGGGTGAAGGAGAGATGAAATGGATGGATTTTCTCAAATATTTGGATTTTTTGGGTATTTTGAAATAGTTTGAAGTTGTTTTAAATTTTCGAGATGTTTTACAAATGTTTTAATTTTTAAATTTTCCATTTTTTTGGTATTTTATGAGATTTTATGTATGTTTTTGGATTTTGTATCTTAGGGGCCGATCAAGGATCAGCCTTACCTATGTTTAAGCTTAGAGACGACGTAGTTCGGATACCATTTTTTTTACTTTTTATGCATATCCTTCCAGCGCCATAATGTGAGACAAATCTGCAATTCCTAACAATAGATGGATTAGCTATTGTTAGTAAACTGAAATAAACCCCTCCCTATGAAATTGTTGATCAAACATAGAAAAGAAAAACATGAAGTAAAGCATGTGCAAACTAAAATATGTAAATCTAATCTAAGTTAACCAACCACCATCCCATAGGGGGATTGGTGCCCCTTGATGTGAGAAGAGAGCCCTTTCCCAATCCCTGATAAGCAAGAATGCCAAGATGATAGTGCAAATGTTTGTGATTGTGCATCAAGTTGTGTTGTAGTGTTATTGTCATATTGTGTTGTGTTGTGTTGTGTTGAAATGCTTTGCATTTATAGATTCAAGGTTAGAAGATTGAGGGATTTGGATGAATGTGGGATCATTCATGAGCCAATGACAAGATGCCACTTGTCAAGATGTGAGAGGATAAGATTTGTGCACATTTTGGTCAATGGGCCAATTTGAAATTTGAATTTGGATGAAATGACATGTTTAGGTGGGATGAAAGAAGAGAGTTAATCCCAAGTTGACTTGTGTAAGATACATGTAAGAGATGTGTAAGAGCATTTAATGCTATGTTGGAAGGGACAAGTCATTTTGGAGGGAAAATTCAAATTAAGAGAATATTCTCTCAAAGATGCCAAGTTGGAGGAAATTAGAAGAAATAATAAATCAAAGAAATGATTTATTGGTGCAAGTGGGTGGGTTAGTTAAGAATTTAGTTTTGACTCAAATTGAGTCAAAAGCTAGAGAATGGGTGATTATGATTTGAGGTTAATTAATTCGGATTAATTAACTTGGAGGATTTTAGGGGTTTTGATATTTAATTTAAATCATTTTGATTTATTGAATCAAATAAGAAGAACTTAAAGACTTAATTAAATAATTTGATTTATTTAATTAAATACGATGAAGCTAGGGAATTAATCAATAAATTATTTTAATTGATTAATAGAAGAGTTTGATGTTAATTAGAGCGGATGTCTATTTTACGTGTCTACAATAATTAATCAATTAATTTTAAAATAAATTTATGCACACATAATTAATTATTTATTTAAATAATTAATTGAATATCCTTCCAAATATTCAATAAAAATAAACTTCATATGCACATGTATACATTCATGCATGCATGCATACATACACACATAAATAAATATATGTATGTATGTATATATTTATATATGTGTGTGTGTATGTGTGACACACATATATATATGCATATTGTTGGTGTGAATAAATGTCTTGTATCTAGTTAATTCACTTATTAGGGACTTAGGGGACATATTCACATATGTCTTGTACCTAGTTAATTCACTTATTAGGGAATTAAGGGACATATTCATATGTTAAGTTTACTTAGGTCCTAAGATTCTTTCTAGAAGACTCAATCGTCATGTCTAGATTTTATCTTTTCCTAGGTAGTTATGATAATTTGTCTTAAATCATTATATTAAGACACTTGTCATAATCTTATAACATCTTATGTCTCACCTTGGCTATATAACCAAGAGTTTTTCATACATTGTATATTGAGAGGAATTCTTGGATAATCAATTTCATTACAATCTTGAGCATTGTATATTGGTCTCTTTGTGCTTTCCATTTTGCTTCTAGATATTGAGTATCTCCATAGCCAACTATAACATGGTATCAAAGCGATTTGGGTGCCATTGGATAGTCTTTTTTGCAAAAAACTTGGTAGATCTTGAAAAGTTGAGTATGCTCTTCTCTTGCATCATATGATGATCTGAAGAATCAGAAAAATTTGATAGAAAAACTAGATTTTAAAAGGGTTTCTATTTGTGGCTTTTTTCAAGTTCATTTTGGAATTTGTTGGTGCAAATCAGAGCTCACCATTGAGTTCAGGGTGTTCGAGAAAGTTATTTTTACCTTTTATTTGGTCCAAATCAGACATATGAGGCCAAATCTATGAGGATTTGAAGTTGAAGAGTGGTTGCCAGATCCGGGAAGTAGCTACAATTTTGGAGCATTTTGGGTCCAATATGACCCTATCATCGCATCCAGAAGGCCCAAAAACACCAAGATCGACTTTCACTTCGTCAAGATTCAAGCACTTCAACTGGGGCTTGAGGGTAAAAACTCCCCCTATTTGACCATATGGTCGCCATTATTGTTGTCGATACAATTTTTTGAAATATGTATATGTATATGTATGTATGTATGTATGTATGTATGTATGTATGTATGTATATTTTATTTCAATAAAAAAAATTGAAAATTTTCAAAAAAAAATTATGAAGTTTCAAAAATAATTATTTGAAAGTTTTTATTAAAAAATCAAAACATAATAAGGACTTTGCGGACTACACAGTCTGCAAACCTGCAGTACCACAGAAGGTACCGATGAGGGTACTGTGGTGCCTAGCGGGCGCCACGTGGCACTATTGTAGGCTCGCCCTCCCTAATCGAGCGATTAAAAAAATCGGCGCTTATTTTTAATAATTAGAAGCATATTAAATAAGTCGATAGATAATTCAAAAACGTGGTGCTTTTAAAAAAATCGGCTATCAAAACCCGACAATGACTGGTGAACCAGAAAATATTTTGACATTTATTGAAGATTCCACTCAAACTATCGACCAAAGAATATTCCTTCTATATATTTTGAAGATTCCAACATATTTTGGGGCATAGAATATTGCAATCGGGAGAAAGAATATTTTGTTTTGACAGGAGCCAAGATGTCAAATTTAAGCTCAAAATTTGTTGACATCAGTGCTATGTCAGCGCCCCTTTGAAATTTTTAGGCCCCCTCACGGATGGAGATATTTTTTCTATAGTTTATGATCAAACGCTCATAACTCGAGCTTTCGACCTCTTCTTTCGAGAATTTTTTTTATTTAGGCTAGAATTTTGTGCTCTTCACAATGGTGCAATCATTTTTTTATTTTTCTGCCTTATTTTTCTAGAAATTACATATTCTCATAGGTGTTGTTGAGTCATTCTCATTTTGTTTGAAATATTTTTGGGTGAATTTTTTTGAAAGTGCATAATTTTTCGTGTACTTTCTATGGTGTGATCAAATTGATCTCATTCTTTGTAAAAAAATTGCTTTGAGCTTGTGGTCGATTTTGGCATCTCTAAGCACTAAGATCAAGTCTAGTCTTTTGTTTTTGGCATCTAACATTTATAATGCACTAAATATAAAGTGCCACAATCATATATTGTTGGGGATTTTCTTGATTGAGTTATTTAGAAGGGTTTCTTGGTGCATTCTTTTGATCTATTTGTTTTTTCTCTTCTTTTCCATGGATCATTCTAAAGTTCATTTGCTCACATCATATAATTATTCAACATGTCATCAACATGTATGAGTGCTCTAATGACTCAAGGTCATTCTCTATATGTTGAAAAAAAGGTGCCTGAACCTACAAATGCAGATAAGAAGATAAAATGGATGATTAAACATACTAAAGCTCTTGGATGTCTTCGTAGCCTAGTTTCTCAAGATTTGTTGTTTCAAATTGAATCATGTAAGAATTATCATGAAGCTTGTAACAAATTTAAAACATTGTATGCTGCTATAGATGAATTAAAAGGCTATCAAATTGATAATGAATTGATGAGCCTTGATCCTAAGAACTTTGAAAACATCTAAGACTACATCACTAAGGTTAATGATCTAAGAGAGCAATGTAAAGCATGTGGAATTGATAAGGACATTTAGTTAGTCTACAATACATTGAACAAAATTGGTCTTGATTATGCTTCTTTTGTTTCTATCTTTCATACTCATAGATTGGCTATGGGGTTTGCATATACTACACCTTCATTTGCATCATTTTCCGAAATGTTAATTCATGAGCAACAAAAGCTTATCTCAATGGGTATCATCAAGAATTCTAAATCTTAGGCATTGTTGGTTAGTCGGGTGAGAGAATCAGATAAGAAACAAAAGAAACCAAAGAATAATACACATTCCAATCAAGCAAAGAATAAATTATCTTCCAAAGAGAAATCATCTAAGAAGGAGAAGACAACTTGTTGATATTTCAAGCTTGGACATGATGAACATTCTTGTTATAAGAAAGATATTGATGAATTGAAACATCTTCTTGAGAAGAATTATATTGATCTACCTTCTAGAATGTTTGAGTCAACTTCTTTAAAAAAATCTAATAAGGACAAAGGTCATGCTAGTTTGGCTTCTACATCAAGAAATAAAGTGAAAGCTCTTTGTGCTTCTATTGGTCTTGGATCAAGGAGATGGCTTCTAGATTCAGGAGCAGCTCCTCATACAGCATCTTCGCAATCTATATTCTCTTCTTTTGAAACTTGTGCTATGTCTTCTAGTTTTATGGGAAACAATACATACATGAGTCTAATTGGGAACTTTCAATTATGTTTTGTGTGTACCTCATTTGTCAAATAATATTCTTTCCATCTATTAGAACATGGTGGAGATGGGAAGACTACGGAATTCACTCCTAATTCAATTATCATTAGAGAATTGGAGAGTAAAGAGATTATTGTTATAGGGATGGTTGATCATTCATCTTGGTTGTATACCTTTGCAGATTGTGCTTCTGATGATGACATTGTTCCTTCAATTGTTGATCAAACTTCCAGTGTGAACCATGATTTTAAGGAAACTTTTGGCTACTTGAAGTTGGGAGTTCTCACATTGGATCTCATTCTTGAGCCTTGCATTTCATCTCTTCCATCTACTGTTGCATTTGATGATGCTTGTGTTGCTACAAATATGGCTTCTTGTGATTCAATGCAGCAAGATCTTCATAGTCTCCTAGCTACATCTACTTTAGATGCATACTTGAAAAACATTGGTGGGTTGTTTGGTGAGTCTCATATTTCAAATTTGGGAGACACCATTGATTGCATACATTTTCTCTTTGATGGAGGTGATCCTTTGTCAAATGTTGTGAGGGAATACTCTAACCCTCTTGTTCATTCTCTACATTATAATTCTTCGCAATTTGATGTGAGTGTGGATATTTTTGGACAACATTTGGAGGAGGCTTCTTTGCCTTTAGAGGAGGCATCTTGTCTTTGGAATGTGTTTTGCATCCATCTCTAGGAGATTCTAGTTTGACATCTTTAGTTGTGTGGCCTAAAACGCCTGTTTGGAGTGTATCATCTTTGGACATCGACATAAAGACACTTGAGCATAGTTTAGAGACATCATACATCATTCTTCTTTCCACATCTTCCTTTGATGAATGGGAAGACATCATGCATATCTTCTTGGTTTTGTTTCTTCCTAAGGAGAGGAATGTTGTTCGACGAGATTGGATCATCTTAAGCATTCAATGTTGAGCTTCTACCATTGCAAGAGACTCACCATTGGCGGGGGGGGTATTTTTCCTCATATGGGGTTTTGGTCTTCTCATTCTTCAATGAATATTTTGTTTTTTATCTCTTTTGGGGAAGATTTTTGTCCCACTGGATTTTCTCATTTTCTCTATTTGTGAGAGATTGCATTTTCATTTGTACATGGGTACCTAACATGGTCTTGTAGTCGAGACCCATATTTGCATCATTTGCATTATAATCCCTAAGTTGCACTTAAGGGGGGTGTTGGTGTGAATAAATTTCTTGTACCTAGTTAATTCACTTATTAGGGACTTAGGGGACATATTCACATGTTAAGTTTACTTAGGTTCTAAGATTCTTTCTAGAAGGCTTAGTTGTCATATCTATATTTTATCTTTTCTTAGGTAGTTATGATGAGTTGTCTCATATCATAAGATTAAGATACTTGTCATAATCTTATAACATCTTATGTCTCACCTTGGATATATACATGGTGATAGAAATGGTGTTAAAAGAAATTTTAAGTGTCTATTTTGCCCTTCTTTGAAACAACATTACAACTAAAAGAAGTATTAGTGTTCCAAAGAAAATCGATATAAGAACTTGATGGGATGTCATTTGTGACAATATTACCTAGAGCATTGAGATTTTAATTTTAAGATTTGATAGTTTGAATTGATTTAAAAACTGATTAATTAAAAGTAATGGATTGAATTGATTGAATGATTATTGGCAATTGGAATGAATCAATTGAATGACAATTGACAATTGGATTGGATGATTTTAACACTTAGATGAATTTTGGATCCAAAATATCAACCTTTCTTTTGGATGATTTGATTTAGGGATTTTAATACCATGCAAGATTTGGCTATGAAGATAACCACCTAAGATCTAAGAGCTTCAAAAGTACAAGAGACCCAACATGAAAGAACAATTTTCTTCCATCAAAGGAATCAAATATAAATTATGATTACATTGATAAACCCTTGTAGGGAGGAATGAGATAGCATAGTCACATATGTCTTAATCTTATAAGTGGAGACTTGTGAAAATACCTTAAGTAAACTCAAGCAAAGAAATGTGAAAGGGACCTAAGAGGGGGTAATATACCTCATTTACACCAACACTCCCACTAAATGCAACTAAGGAGAATGAAAAAGCATGCAATAATACAATGATAGGTTCCAACTACAAGGCTTGATAAGGCATCCATTTATAAAAGAATTTACCAAAAATGAAGAAAAAAAGAAACCTTTGTGGGAAGGAAAAAAAAAAACCCTCTCCAAAAGAGCTAGCATAAAAGTGTGTCAAAAGGAGAAAACACCATGTGAAGAAAAAGTTGCCCCCCATAAGAGAGAAGAAGAGAGACCATGCTACTCGCCCCCACCCCCCTCCTCAACTCCCCACTTTGCCCCCTACCCCCATGCCTACATTTAAAATCCCTTGTGCCAATGATGAAGTTGGACAATGAATACTAAAGATGATCTAAGATTGTCAAACAACATTTCTCTCCTTAGGAAGAAACAGACAAGGATGTATTTAGGATGCCTTTAAATTCTTGAAAGAAATACAAGGGAAGAAAACACAAAATGTATGATGTCTCTAAACTCTACTCTAGTGCCCACATGTTAGTGTTGTGAGGTGTAACAATCAAATCAATAGTCTTTGGCCTAATTGAGAAAGGTGGAAATCAAAAACTTAATAGAGACAAATGTAGAACAAGATCAAAAGAAGATGCCTCCTCCAAATGTTGCTCAAGGATCTCCAAATGTGATTATTATAAATGTATAAAGAAAATTTTCCTATGTATTTGCTCTATTTTTTATTTTGTTCGCCATTTGATCAGATCTAAATGTTTGTTACTTAGATCTTAGGGTTAAGGCTACATGGTTGAAGAGTCTTTCATTAGACCCTCCATCCATGACTACATCAATTATCTAGCCAAATGCTCTTGTTGTTGTCCCAATCGTTGTTGATTTTCCTTGATACCTTTCATGTGGCCGTCAAATAAAATTACTCTTGCATTCAATTCCCCCATGGCTATCTTTTGAGCTCTATTGCCCTATCATAGAAACCTTTCCATATGCCCACAAAAATAAAATTGCTGACACCAAAATGATTGATAAACTCTTAAAACTAGAACTCAAGAACTACAGAATTGTTTCAAATACTTGCTACTTGTTAATGCAAATGAAGTTTACTTTAAGGGTAGAGAATATTGTGATCAAAAACAAAAATATAAACTTGCAACAACTCACAAAACTCAAATTTTAACCTAAAACCCCCCAATGTGGAGGAAAGACCTGTTTTCTACCTTCTTTGCTATCTTGCGAAGATAATTACAAGTAGGACTTCCATTCTGCCCTCTTTTGTTATCTCCTTCCTATGAACAGTTGAATTTTCCCTTCAATATTTCTCCTTTCCTCTCAATCTCCAAAACATGCTTTCAAATCAAGTTACAATTCCCTTTCATAGATTTCTATGAACAATAAGGTTCCCCCTAGCCTTAGAAGAAATCTTATGCACACAAGAAGCTGAAACAGAGATTGTACAGTTCACATTCGCAATCTAAAGTGCTCAATATCAGAGAACAGTAACAGTTGCAGTCCATGCCATGCCTCTACCACAAATCAAGTTACAGTGCCCTTTAATAGATTTCTGTAAACAGCAGGGTTCTCCTCTGCCCTAGAATTGCTGTGCACACAAGAAGCTGAAATGGCAATTGTAGAGTTCACATTCCAAAACTGAAGTGCTCACTATCAGTGGATAGCAATGTGGTTGCAGTCCAGACCATGTCTCTGCCACAATTGTGGTTCCGTCCAACTGCATTTCACTATCTGTTTTATGTTTTGTTCATATAGTGAGTCTAAGTTCACTTTATTATTCAAATACATTTTCCAAATCCAGTATGTATCACCAAAAAAGCAATAATGCTTGCACTAGCATCATCAGAGAACCAGTAGAGCTCCATATAGAGTATAGGGGCTCAAATTTAGGTGGTTTTGGACTCAAACGAGGGTTAAACCATCAGGTAAGTAAATGAGTGTGTTCAGTATATAGATATGCAGTAGTAAAATAGTCAAAAAAATCCCCTAGCATGTGATGAAACAGGTTCTTTGTTCCAGTATTTTTCCTTTGAAAAAAGCCCTATATTCACTTGGTATATGATCCAGGTTAAAGAGGAAGAAGTAGCACAAACTATATAACTCTGGAAAGGTATGCCTCTTACAGGCAAAAGCCAGCTATAGATTATGAATAGCTTGTGTGTCTCTCAATAATGCCGTAGAAAACTTCCAAACGTAATCCATGTTAAGTATAGTTCTTAAAATTCCTATTTTGAAAAACTAAGACATGTAACTTGCAAATGATTTTCACAGATTCACTACAGAATCTTGTGTCAGCTATGATTTTACAAACAGATTTTGACTGTGACCCAGAAGGTAGTCAGTCTCTTCTCAAATAAATGGCCTTATATCATATCTCAAGATATTCTTCTCTTCAAAGAGTAAAAAGTCAATGAATGCGAACACAAGAGAATTTTTGGGCTTTTTCAAGTAAACCATGCTCCTGAATGCACCTGTCATGATTGAGGCTGTACATCCAATCGAGTCAAGCAGTACAGTTCATTGTCATTGGGAAAATGATCCAACAATAAAACATCTGAATGATCATTGAGTTCATCAATGAACCCAAACCAGTAAATCACCAGTCCCGGGCCAAATCTGTTTACATACCTACATCAAAGAAATAAAATTGATCACAAACTATAAAATTAAAAGTAACAAAAGGATAAAAATATATAAATAGTACAGGAAAAGTTATGTCTTCAAACCTGATCACATCAAAGGCTTGGCTTACCTCTTTCATACCAATAGAAAACATGAAATGCAAACAAGTCATTATGAATCTAGCAGTCTTTCTAACACATAAAAATTCAGGAAAACCATGGCAATATAACAACAAAAAATAATACCAAAAAATAGGAACAAAAAAGAAATAGTAAACCTGTGTTTTATTCACGTTTTCCTGTCTTACTCAACTTATGTTTTAGTTGCCTGTTTTGATTCGGCATTGTATTTTTTTCATTTGAAGACAAGTTTGACTTAGTTTTTGCAGTTTACCTGTTGTGCCAAACGGCATGTCTGAAAGGCATGGAAAATGAGCTGGGATGGTTTTAAAGAGCTTAAATTCTCAGTATTACACGGGGACGCGTCCCCTGGGTCTTTTCCCCCGTACCCGTCCTGGAAACGTTTCAAGGACAAGGGACGCCTGGGGGACGGCTGACAACCATCCCCAAAAGGTCCCCGATTGGAGGAAACAGCCCCAACACAGAAGGGGGACGGCCAGCCGTCCAGGGGACGGATAGGGGACGCCTAGCCGTCTCTCGACCGTCCCGGGGACGGCCGGCCGTCCCCCTTTGCCTAGCAGCGATTTTAACCAAAAAAAAAAAAGTAATTTTTAATTTTCTTTTTTTTATTCTTTTCTTTGTGGACTCCACGCCCTCCCAACCCGAATATGGCCACTTAAAACATTTTCTTACCTTCATTTGACCTCATTTTAACTTGCCAAAAAAAAATAGCAGCCAAGAGCAAAAGTGAGAAGAGAAAGAGGAGGGTTTGAAGGAGCTATTGGAGAAGAAAAATCAGCATTTAGGAGGAAAAAAGGAGAGAATTAAGGCAGCAACCAGCAAGAGAAGTGAAAGAGGTAAGTTATTCTTCCATTATCTTTCATTTTTTTCCATTTTTGTCTAAGTTAAAATGATAAAATGTATTATTTTTTGTATTTTTTTTTATTTTCAGTTTGCAAAAACCAAAACAAAACAAAATGAGCAGCAATAGTGAAGATAGTGGGCATGTTGAGAGGGGGGAAGAAAACCAATCAGTTCATAGGGGGCAGCCTCAAACAAACCTATTTGATATCCCTTCTGAAGATTTGAAAAAATATGCAAAAGGCCCTTTTAATCCTAAAAAACCTCTTCAACTAGCATCACGTATAGACCAAGGCAAAGGGAAAAACACTGGGGGTAGTAGATTGTGGCAATGTCACATTTGCAAAGATAAATATTATGGGAGCTATACAAGAGTCTATTCTCATCTATTGGGTTTTGGAGGCCATGGGGTCAAGGGTTGTACAGATATAAAAGATTTTGAGAGGATAGAGTGTTATAGATTGCACATGGAGGCCGGAGGAAGGCCTATAGATCAGCAAATGCAAACTCAATCAGCACATTCAACCTCACCTATGCCCTCTATGCTTGGTAGTCCTAGTGTTGGTAGTGGTAATAGTGGTGCGGGTGATGTTCATATTTCCACAAGAGGGAAGAGGAAGGCTGCTACTTCTAGTGAGCAGCAAAATACAGTTGCAATTATGTTCAATGTGCAAGCACGAGATGTGGCAAAGTCTTCCATTGCCAATTTTTTCTATGCCCATGCCATCCCATTCCATGTAGCACGTTCTCCCTACTTCAAACAAATGTTTAGAGATGTGGCAACAATTGGTACCTCATTGGTTCCCCCTGAAGAAAATAAATTACGCACTACACTCCTTGAAAAAGAATATTCTAAAGTGAGTGTGGTGATGGAGGACATGAAACAGTGTTGGATTAGAACAGGCTGCTCTATAATCATGGATGGGTGGACCGATATTAGACAATGGCCATATAAACATCATAGTCACATGTTCAGCTGGTCCATATTTCCTTAGAGCCGCTGATTGTTTTGGAAAGCGCAAGGATGCAGAATTCCAATTTAATCTTTTGAAAGGTGCTATAGAGGAGGTTGAGGCAGCTAATGTTGTGCAGGTGGTTACTGATTCAACACGTGTGCAAATTAGCAGGTTTGATGGTTGAGAGTGCTTACAAGCACATATTTTGGAGCCCTTGTTGTGTTCATGTGTTGAACAACGCATTGAAAGACATAGAGAAGATAGATTGGGTGCACCAAGTGGTTGTAGAGGCTAGAGACAATCAGATGTTTATTTGCAACCATCACACCTCACTTGCCCTCTTTAGGACATTTTCAAGGAAAGAATTTCTCAAGCCTGTAGCAACAAGGTATGCCAGCTACTTTATTTTGTTAGAGAGGATGCTTGAGGTACAGGAGGCTCTATAGTCGATGGTGGTTAATTCAAGGGAATAGATGGTCTATGGCAAGCACTGCAAAAGGGAGAAGCATCAACCAAAAAAAATTTGATGATAATTGGTGGTCCAATGTGAGGTAAAAAATTGTTATTGATTGCTGATTTTATAAAAAAAAATATATGATTTTATTATTTTTTGATTTTCTAAGTTTTAACTTGTCTTTCTTGATTTTTCAAATTTTTGTTTGCAAATATATTTGTTCCATCATTTCACCAGTTGTGGATGTCATTAGATATGCTATTACAAACTCTCCAAGTCTTGGAGAAATTTATGAAACTTTTGACTCCATGCTTGCAAAAATGAAGAAAGCAATTTCTAATAGGGATCCTAATTCGGGATTATATGAGCAAAAAATTAGGCCCATTGTGATGCAGCGGTGGAACACTATGAACACCCTACTTCATATGGCAGTCTTTGCTCTTAATCCCAAATGGTATGTACCTAGACCTGGTAGGATGCCTCCTTGTGATGATGATGAGGTGAAAGAAGGGTTTATGAGGGCCCTTGCAAAAATATATTCAGTTGAGGAGGCCAATCTAGTTCGTACACAGTTCACGCACTTTGTTAATCTCCGAGGTCCAACATTCGGCAAACCAGAGGCTAGGGTAGATAGAACTACAGTAGCTCAAAGGGATCTTATTGGATGGTGGTCATGGCATGGGAAGGATGCACCACAATTGAGGACGCTTGCTATTCACCTCCTTTCACAGTTAATACATTAGATTAACTGTTTAAGTTTTAACATAATTTGACTTAGATTAGTGTTGAAGTTTGAACATTTATATAATCATAGTTTAAATTGAATGTCCTAATTAGTAAATTTAAAATTACTAATTTAGTTTTTGTCTCGTCTCACAGGTTGCTAGTTCCTCTACTGCAGAGAGGAATTGGTCAACATACGGCTTTATTCACTCTATCAAGAGGAATAGGCTGACCTCTAGACGGGCAGAAAAATTAGTGGTTGTGCATAGTGCTTTGCGACTCCAGGATCGTCAGACTCCAGCATTACGGTGGGATATTGATCCAAAGGATGTCGCACGAATTGATGAGGAGGAGGAGAGACAGGAGGGATTGGTTGGAGTTGCATTAGATGAGTCAGCCCCTCACAGTGACAGTGACAGTGACTCAGACTCTGAGTCTGATTTTGATGCAATGTTGGCAGATGCCGAGTAGCGGCAGCCATCATACTTTCTATTACTATGTTTTAGACACTTGTGACTTTGTCATTTTGACATTTGTAGTACAAACTTGTAGCCTTTTGGGCATTCTATTATTTAAAATCATATGCACATTGACTATTTGACATGAATTATGATCCATGGAAGCAATTAGGTAGTTGTAGTATTTATTTTTTTGATAATTCAATTCTATGATGCATATGTCAAAATGATTGGTGATTACATTTGCAACTTTATGAATGTTCATTGTTATGATTATCATTACTCATATGAATATTTGAAATTTCCCTATATTAATTTATCTCTCTCTCTCTCTATATATATATATAATATATATAGCCGTCCCCCCGTCCCCTAAAATCCCCTCAAAAAATTGCCATTCCCGAAACTCGTCCCCCCGTCCCGGAGACTTGGTGGAACATAGTAAATTCTAGAATACACCCTAAAAAGTTTCCTGCTTCTATGCCTTTGAGTTTGTTATAACAAATGAGATGGCATCAAAGTGCAGCATGCACGCACCTTTGCAAAGCCAATATCTAATCAAGGATTCTGCACCAAGGTCTATATATTTAATTGACGAGAGAAAAATGATGGAAAGAAATTTGCTACATTTAAGAATTAAGTGTTTGAGGTAAGACACATTCTGTCTTTTTTGTCTTTAAGGTTCATTCTCCTTTTTGCACGTTCACCTAGTTCTTAGATTGACGAGAGAAAAATGATGGAAATAAATTTGCTACATTTAAGAATTAAGTGTTTGAGGTAAAACATATTCTGTCTTTTTTGTCTTTTAGGTTCATTCTCCTTTTTGCACGTTCACCTAGTTCTTAGACTTATTTTCAATATAAGTTCTTACGAAATTTCTTGGCAAAATCGGCAAATATAAAGTCCTAAATACATACTGTATCACATAATTAGCACAACCTGCGAAGCATTGACATAATCTCCTAAAATTAAAATCTATCTAGATGTTATTGGCTGCTCATATAAGTCAGCCATCCATCATAGAGGAATTAGATCTGTATGTATGGAGGTATGTATCTCTGGGAAAAAAACATTTACTGCCATCATGCTACAAAGAATCATATAAATTTCACATAAAGAACTCAAATCCTGAGGTGGGCTCAAATCAAAGTTTCATGCAGAAAGGTGTCATAAATTCACATGTAAGTTTTACCAAAACTCTGACATACTGAAGGCCTCAATTCCAAGACCTGTTCTAACAAATTATGAGTTCACGTAAATTTAGTTAGTATCACTTCCCTTAATGAGTCATTTCAAGAAGCTAATGCTCAACCAAGTTGAGCTATAAGGGCCTCCAATCAGGTTTCATGACAACTCTTCCCCTTAGAAGACTTGCTATCATTGATGTCTTTGATACTATTAAAGTCTAAAGATTGTTCCATCTTACATACATATATGAAGATATGAAAGTACTGCCATGTCATCCATGTGCAATGCATTCTATTCAAGCTCTATTAGTATATGATGGTTAAGTTATTGCTGATCTGCATAGGGACATAAGTGACAGGGCTATGGTTCATACGATTCCAAGGCTATAAACCTATCCCCTTTGAAACATTAGCTCAACATAATCTCACATCCCTTTCAAACATAGTTCAACATAATCTCATTGTATTTGGAAGCCACAACCCACCATTGTATTTGCATCTCCATGACACATATAAATATAACTATAAACACATGGAATGATAAAAACGGACTCCCAATCAGAACGCATGTGAAAGTTGATAAGATCTTAGTCACAAGACTGACAACAAAAATTCCCTTAGCTTACTTCACAACTCCAAGTCAGTCATCCTACCTAAAGGGCTTAATATAAAAAAACACATAATGTTCATGGTCTTTGCACCTAGTCAACCTACCTAAGGGGCTTTCTTTTTGAGTTTATGGAGGCGTTCACTCCTAATTAAAGTGAAATCCAGTCAGGCAGTTTTGTTGTGAGCTTCTTATAAACATGCATATTTGGCATTCTGAGATTGACCTGCAATAATAAAAGAGTGCTTATCATAGTTGAACTACTCGCCAAAAACTCGCGAGTTTTTTATTTTAAACGAGTAAATACGATAAGAACTTGCAAAAAAAAATTGCCAACTTTTTGACAAAAACTCGTCGTTTTTTTTGGTGAGTTTTTGTCAAAAAGTCGGCAAGTTTTAAAAAAAAAAACCGCACGATCAAGCACTTAAGCCCGCAACCGACCAAAAGCTCATTTGCATTTCATTTTCTGAGTTGTTTTCACACTTGGCAAAGCAAAAACCCAATCCAAAGCATTTTGCACCATTTTTCAGTGATTTTGCATCAATGAGACAACATTTGAAGGAGATTTTCATCAAATTTCGAAGGCAAATTGGGTTTCCAAGTAGGTTTTCTAATTTTTCTTGTTCTTTCTTTTTTTTTTCTTTTTTTTTTCATTTTTGTTGATTGTATGTTTAAAAAACATCATGAATGAATTGTAAAATAGATTTAAATACATTTATATTGTTGAAAAGAAAATTTAGATTCATCAAAACAAAAATTTGTGACACTTTTTTCTGATTTTTTTACATATTTTTCTGTTTTTTTCATTTTTTTCAAATTTTCTTCAAACCCTAGTTATTTTTTTTATTTTGATTCTTCTTGTTTGTTGAAAACATGTTTAAAATCATGTATTAGCTTAATTTGTTACTAATTTTGTTGGCGTTTCAATTAGCACCTTTGGAGTGCTTATTGGAAATGGGTAGCTATTGCAAGTGTGTTAGTACATGCTCTTCGGATTATAGAGAGGAAGATCTCTCTTTGCTGATTTTCTATGTAAAAAAGGCGTACTAAGGTTCCTATCTTTTTTACTTAGCGGCAGGACACAAGGGTGCATAAACATAATGCACCGTAGCTAAGATTTTTCTCTAGTTTCCGCAAATCTTAACTAAGACTAACTAGCTTCTAGACTATCCTACCTCCTCAAGATAAACAAAGCATGAGGGCATAGGAGCGAAATGGATGGGTTGGATTACTTGAACCCTCCGTCTCAATGGAATATGGCCGAGGCTCTGAACTCTCGGATATATACCAAGATAAGGCTCGATACAAGTAAACACTCTTTTATGGTAAACTGGATCTGAGACTTGCCAGGGAGGAGGAACCCCTGTCCGAGGTGTAGGCTTGGAAACAGCTCACTGGAAACAACAAGGTACGATGACCTGACTAACAGGATTCCCGAGGAGTTGACGACACTTGTCCAAAGTGTAGGCTGAAAGACAAATCATTAGACAACATCATACGATAATGATCAATGACAAAATATCCAAGGAGGCGACGACACCTGTCCAAGGAGGAGATTGAAACAGTACACTATTTAGAACAAGACTTTGAATAGACTCGAGTATTTAGATCAAGCAAGCATGCGCCATCTGATTTATTTCTTCAAACTTCTCCAAAGAATTACAAAGGTCGGGACAGCAAAGGCACGAAATCATGCACAATTACGATCAAGCAACGAACTCTCATCCAAGAGTGAGCAGATATGAACAAGCTAACTCTGGCAACAATGGCGCAGCAATTTTGCTTCGCAAATAAAGGTTCAAAAAATAATGAGCCCAAGGCTCTTATTTATAGAAACTCAAAGGAGTAGGCAACCCTAAAATCTCCTTGAGTTAACAATCAGTTCTTGCCAATCAGCAAGATTTATTCCTATGTCTAAAAGTAGGTGAGCAAGAAGTTAACTGGAAATCTACTTCAGTTAACTGAAACTAAACAAAATCAACTAGGAGTCTACCTCAGTTGACTGACACCTAACTAAAAGTGAACTATAATTACAAATGTGTCTCCAAATAGACATCCACCTTTTAAGGAGATCTGAGATCCATAAATCGTGGGAGTCAATTAGACATCCTAGATCGGTGGGATCTGACATGCATGATTTGTGGAGATCTGGAGTCAACTTGGGAACGGGCATCAAGTTGACTTCAGTGTATTTATTGCTATTTGGAGGGTAGGACGTCCTTCCTTGGTGCTTTACACCTCTTCACCACTGGTCAACAAAGTCTCAATCCAGTTGTTGACCTCTTCGGCCTCCGGGCAATTAATGCTTCTCAAGATGACTATGTGGCGTCTAAGCATTTCTTCACCTGTCACAAGCTGTTGCTGATAGTTTATGCATTGGGTAGTTGCTTCATCCAACTAAATAGACATGGCTACAATTTTGGCTAATTTGCAACCATTGGGATCTTCAAGGAATGAACCACGGATGATGTCTTGAAACCATCTCTGTACCGTTTCAAGCTCAACGTATTCCCCTCCTTCACGCTGATATTCTAACTCAGGGAAGGATATTACCAACGTTCTTGCGAAGTTGATAATATTAGCGACAAAGCATCTATAGTCAATCAACTCCACTGAATTGGCATCGTAGGCTCTCACCTTGTATGCCAATTGTTCTTTCCACTCAAAGAGATGGTGTTTGTTCTCAATGGTTGTAACTGATTGGTATGCGTGTTGTAGATCAGCAATTGTCGCTTCCTCTCTTGGCCTCTCTTGAGCTGCCTTCAAGTTTGACTGTTGGATTTATGGTCGAAGACCATGTGCTCTGCCTCTCAATTGATATGTTTCTGCTAATACACACCGTCCTTTGACGACAAACTCATCCGCTTGACGTCTCAAGTGTTTGCCATATGTGATCAACTGATGATGGTTTCTTTCAGCTAGGAGATCCAATAGTCCTTGAGGCAAAGCCGAGGAGTTGAGAGTGTCGTGCATCAAGCTAGAAATGTACAGTCTTAGTTGACGATTTTCAGCCTTCAAGGCTGCTTTGTCTTGTCCATCCTTTGTCATTCTTTCATTGACGCTCGCTGAGGCGATTCTGAGAAGGTCTGCCTCTACCTGTCGAGTGGTCTTTCCAAGGTTCACCTTTGAAAGCGTGAAATCCTCAACCCTCACATTGTGTATGTCTTTATCTTCAAGCAAGGAAGCAGTCTCTATGACAACCTCGTTCTTTGCATTCCTCTCTACATGTGTCTGCTTCTTCAACTTCTTTGTCGGCATGTCTTGTGGGACATGGTGCAACTCAGTGAAGTCAAGCTGGTAAGAAGGTCTCTCCCTTTTCCTTCCAAGCGAGCTTTTCAGCCGGATAGAATCTTGGCTAGCATCGATGGGAGGAGGAACATAGGCCCCCTGAATACTAAAAGAACCAGACTGTGTCGTGGCAATGCCTCGTGGTGGCGAGTCCAAATCAATGGGACTTTGCGACCTCTGTGATGGTGGTGAAGCTGGTGGCTCTGTTTCTATCACAGGTACCGTTTCTGTTGCAACTTCTTCTACAATAGATTCCATCTCTGTAGCGATTATTTCAATCACTGGCTCTGGTGTAGCTGCAGCGTTCACAACTATTTCAAGTAAATTGGTGGTTGTCTCCACCTGTATCTCTTGCTGGCTTGTACTAGCAATTTCTCTTCTTCCCCATGTGCACCCTGACATTCGCATTCCTTCTAGAAGAATGCTCATCTTCTTTTGTCTAGGTTTTTTCCTAGAAGAGGAAGGTAGTGTAGACTGAACCGTTGGCGGCTCTGATCGGGGAAGTTCTACCTTCCTTGTCCTTTTACTGTCAAGGTAGAGTTGACTGTGTCGAACTACTCTACCAGTTCTTTCTTCGATAGACGTACTCTCTTCGCGTACAAGTCTACTTTGTCGAGTGGTTGTGCATCTACTTGACCTGTGAAGAAGGAAGAAAGAATGGCCTCTTCTTCGTCATCAGATAAACCCTCGATGTACTCTGACATGAATTCTGCAATTTGCGAGAGTCTGAATCTACTGTAGTTTTTTCTTCTCACTTCGAACTCATCTTCGCAATTGGCCCAAAAATCCTCCATGAAAGGTTCATGTGATGATCTTTGCTCGATATGTGCCGCGAAGATTCCTTTGGGATCATATGATGACCTCCTGTCAATGAGGTATTTGAGATTAAATCTCACTATTTCCTGGCTTATCAACCTAGCATCGGTTGCAATCCTGCATCTATAGAGTCCCATCTGAAAAGGGATGTTTGCAGCAGACTTCTTCTTTTGGCGTAGGTAAGAGTGAACCTCGGCCAACTACCTCAGGAATTCCATGAACACTACCCTGTCTGAGGGGTAGCGCAGCATCATAGCGGGGTGGCCATTGTAGTCGTACACGTGTATGTAGGTGAAAGTGGGGAATTGGATGAACCAACCCGCCCAGTCCACCATTGCCGCCTTGGCTGCTAGTGAAATACGGACGTGCATCTCATGGTCTAGCTCGTGCACGGTGTGCATAGTAAAAAAGTCGTTTATCTTCTTGAAGTGCCTTTCCGCTAGATTGAACTCAAGGCGAGAAAAGTATTCTTGGACCTTTTGCACACCCAAGGTTCCCATAGTGTTCTGAAATCACCTTGGAAGGCTATCAAGTAAACCAGGTAGGAACAAATGTGGAAACGGTGCTCTTTTAGAAACCTGGTAAATTGTTGGTGGAGCGTGTCACTGATCAGAGAGGCCCAGTCGTAATGTTCTTTCTTGTTGATTATTTTGCCAATAATATAGAACATCCACGGCTGGAAGGATTTTCCCTCTTCTTGTCCAGTGACTCTGCTGAGTAGAGTGATTAACACTCCATACTCATCTTTGAATTCTCCTCGCCCAACCAATTTGGGCAAGCTGGTTCTCTTCGTTTTTAACCAATGTTCAGCCATTATAAGTGAACACTCATCCCTTGAAGCCTCGAATGCCTTTTCGCATTCTGTCACAAATATGACCTTCTTGGTATGGCATGGTGGAATTGCAAAACACGTCTCTATGTCCTTCGGCTTTAAGCTGCAAATCACCTTTTCGTCCACTGACAGGATCTCTCTTGTAGTAGGGTTGTAATGCTTTGTGCAAGCAGTTACAAGCTCAATGCTCTGTAAAGTGATCGGAATGGATGCAACTTGGAACAAGCAGAACTCTTCAATGTTCTGCAATGTAATTTGGTTCGTGCCCTCCAAGTCCTCAGAACTGACTTCTGGATTTTTCTGCCATAAGTCTGTGTTAGTTGTTTTCAAATAATCATGGTACAAGACCGTCTTGGTCTTGTATTGTACCTGGGAGTACTGCATTCTACAAGACTTAAAGATTAACTGGGCACTTGACCTTGTTCTGACACTTTCCTGAAAACCTTAAATATAACACTTGTCGAGAAGTATTTTTCCGAGAAAAATCTGGCAAGTGGGTTTTGTTCGTGCTTGGAAGTTGAATAGACCCAGTTCCTTGGATTTTTGATTTGGAGACTTTTCCGAAAAGATCCTTAAAAATAGGGGCAGCAACTTTGTTGATTTTGGTAAATCTGAGAAGATGGGTTTTGCTGGAAAAATGCGTTGATCATACCCAGTTGATCAAATCTGAGGTAATATGTCGTTTCCTGTGACATGCAAAGAAATAGAGGAAGTAGACAGAAGGTGGATTGGAAGTTATAAACTGCCACTTTGCTATAATCTCTTCTGGAAACAATCCTCGGGGAAGAATACTTTTACTGCCACTGATCTTCAGAAATATCGAAGATCCGTCCAAACCTCTGCTAGATCTTGAAACTGTGTTCTTGGGAACTATTTTTTGTTTTATCCTTCAACCTGCAAAAGAATAATGAAGAATGGGACGCCTAGCAAGAATATAAGGTGATTTGAGTTGAGATCCACCAAGTATGGATGCCAACTCATGATTTAGGTTTGATTTGGAGTTCAAAAAGGTGATTTCCACTAATTGTGGAGTGTTTGGCCTCTTTTTGGCTCCAAATTTGCTAACTCAAGTCAACGTTATTGCTTTGACTTCTTTAAGGGGTCCATCCTTAGAGTTGATCTTTTTTTGTTCATTTTGCAAGTTGAGGTGCCTCTGTTTGATCTTTGATTCTGGCTATTCAGCTGATCTCTAGCAGTGGCTGGCAGTTTTGTTGTTGAGGTGGGATTGATCTGACGAAATATGTTAGGGAGAGATCAACTCAGAAAACTGAGTTTAGGCCTCCAGAAAGAAGGGTGCCTTTCCTTAAGAGGGGCGCTTTTGACAATGCCTTAGTCAATTTTCATTAACTGTTCTTCGTTTTGATCTTTTTAGACCCTCTTTGCTTTGATTTGACGTTCTTGATGCTAGATGAATCAGATGACTCTGCTTGACGATGCATCGGGTAGCCAGCTCGATCTTGCTTAGGATGACAGACTTCTCAGTTGGAAATGACAAGTTCAGGTCTTTCAAGCTTAAGGGCGCCCCTAGCCAGCAGAGGCGCTTTTAGCTTTTGACTGGTTTTATTCATGCTCTGAACTGACTGTCTTTGATCTCCGCCATCAGATGACTGATTTGTCAGAATTTCTTGCTGATGGTTTCACTAGCAAGACTGGTCATAGCTGAGAAGATCATCCTAGGAGGCAGTAAAGATTCTGGCTGAATCTCGATGCCTTGAAGAAAGGGCGCCTTTCTTCAAGAGGGGCGCTTTTGGCAATGCCTGAGCCAATTTCTGGCTTGTCTTTCCAGTTCTTCAATTCTGGCTTTTTTTGCTTGACCTCAGCATGTGATCGTTTGGCGTGTCCTATGAACTTGCTGTCAGATTGATCACGTAGCTAGGAGGAAGCTGGAAAGATATCATGTATAGAGCAATTGTTGATGGATTCATCTAGTACCTTGAACTGAGGGGCGCCCCTGGCCAGCAAGGGCGCTTTTGGCTTGAAGCTCTCTGATTTGGCATCTTTGTTTCTTGTAGATCTTCCATACTTTGTTGATGATTCGTCGTTGATCTCTGAATCAGATGATATTGTTGATGATCGCGTTGTCAAGATAGCACGAACACGAAGGAGATGAATGATCTGAAGGAGCAAAGAGATTTGATTTGCCCTCTGAGATACAAGGGCGCCTTTCTTCAAGAGGGGCGCCTTTTTCACCTTTAGACTGTGTTTTGCCTTGGCAGCAAAACGTGCTCCTTCCAGAGTTAGCCAAATTTTGGCCTTTCTCGTTTTGAGAAACTCCTTCGCTATAACAGCATCTTTTGGACCTTTTCCCCCATGGCTTCTTCATTGGAGCTTTTGAGGTTTAGCTTTCAACACCTGTTATTGGCCAATCTGCCATTAATGGTTGCGGAGCTCCTAACTTTGTTCCTGAAAAATGGGAATAGACCCACTAGAGTAAAACATGTCTTTTGATAATTCTAACTTGATCAATGTGATCGTGAAGGCAATTAACCCTATCAAAATTATTTTCAATCATTTCCCGAAAGGTCCTATTTTTAAGGGTTTCCTTAAAAATAGGGGCATAAAACCCTAATTTTCATTTTTTCGGAATTTTAACCATAGGTTCCTTGACAAAAACCCACAAAGACTTCATGTTTGGATTGACCTAAAACATACTTTCGATGGCATTTTTACATTGTTTGGCTCAATTTAAGCAGAATGCCAAAAATTTCATTTTGGGTGTAAAAAATTTAAAGTAGTTTTCTGATTTTTACATTTTTTTCACATTTTTTTGTAACCCTAGTTTATTATTTTCTTTTTTAAATCCATTTTTTTTAATAAAAATGTTTAGAATCTTAGATTAGTTTAGATTTTACTAATTTAAAGTAATCTATTTTCAATTTTGATTTAATCTAATTCAGCTTGTTTTTAAATTTTCTGTCAAAAAACTAACAAGTTGTGCTTTCACTTTGTGTGTGTAGGTTAATTGATAATGACTTTTGAATCCGCTTCTAGCCCTACCCTAGCCCCATCCATGCTTGGGAGTGGGGAATATGTAGGCAAGCGTCCAACAGGAGCTAGAGATCCTGCTTGGAAATATGCATATGAAGGACCAGAACTTGGATCAGTGTATTGCATTAGATGTAAAAATGTATATTGTGGAGGCATCAATCGCCTCAAATACCACCCTGCAGACATCCCTAGATGTGATGCTAAGGCTTGCACAAACACCAATGAGGAAATAAAAAGACAAATGAATGCAAAACTTTTCGTTGCAGAAGAAGAAAAAGGTGCAAAGAGCGAAGGCAAAAGCGGCAATGCAAGCTGTCATAGCTTCTTCTCAAGGTGTTGCAGTCAACCTTGAGTCACTGTCAAATGATGATGATGTAGCAGCCGGCATAGTGGACTCTCTTCGTGGTCCACATGTGTGAAGGAAATCAATGCAACCCACCACCACCTCCATCCTTTCATCTACCTCTAGTAGAGTACTAGGGACAAGATCAACACAAACACCTACAGCCACAGGTTCACGCATTGGTGAGTTTTTTTGTGCCTAGAAACACACCTGGTGCACAACCTTCTTTAGAGGCAACTGGGTGGAATAAGGAGGTGCATGAGCATGCAGATGTTGCTTGTGCCGATTTTTGGTACTTCAACATCCCTTTCAATGTGGCAAGCTCACCTTACTGGGAAAATTTGGTGATCGCATTGACAGTTGCAGGGAAAGGCTAGAAGGTGCCTTCGCGCAAAGACTTGAGTGGGAGGTTAGTTTATGTTCTTTAATTTATGTTTTTTAAGTTTAATTTATGATTAACTTAAGTTATTTTTTTGTTTACAAATTAAAATTGTGTACTTAATTTCACTTACTACTTGTAGGTTGCTTTCTAATGCAACTGAAAGGGCAAAGGCAGCGATGGAAGAACAAAGAGAAGAATGGCAAAAATATGGCTGCACTATTCTTTCTGATGGGTGGACGAATGGAAAAAACCGTACCATCATTAATTTTTTGGTTTATTGCAAAAATGAGGTGATGTTCTTGAAATCCGTGGATGCCTCCAGCATAGTAAAAAATGCGAAAAAATTTGGCTAGAATGTTGGAGCAAGTGTGCATGGAGGTTGGGCTTGAAAATGTGGTGCAAATTGTAACGGACAAAGCAGCGACATATGTGGCATTAGGAAGAATCCTCCAAGATAGACACCACACAATTTTTTGGACACCATGTGTTGCCCATGTCCTTGACCTTCTTTTGGAGGACATAGGCAAATTAGATTGGGTCACACCGATTGTAGAGGATGGAAGGAGGATCACTAAATATATCTACAATCACCCTTGGGTTCTTAACTTGATGAGGGAGCACACCAAAGGGAAAGAATTGGTGAGACCCGATGTGACAAGGTTTGCAACGGTTTTCTTAACGTTGAAAAGCATTCTTGGTGCATTGACGGCTTTGAAACAAATGTTTGTGAGTCAAGCATGGATAGACTCGCCTTATTTGAAGAAGTCGGAAGGAGAAAGAGTTCAAAACATTGTCTTCGACCCCCTCTTTGCACAAAGAGCAACAAAGATTGTGAAGGTAACTTCAAAACTTTGAGTTTGAATCTAAATTCAAATTGAACATTTTTCTTAAAGTTAATGTCTTTCATTGTAAATTACTAAATTGTAACTCTAATCTTTTTTTGCATTTTTAAATTTATATTGTAGGTGTCAGAACGCTTGGTTAGAGTGCTCCGCTTGGTGGATGGGGATCAAACCCCAATGGGGTATCTTTATGAAGCCATGGATAGGGCCAAGGAGGCTATTAGAAATTATTACAGTGAACCCCGGGGACACGTCCCCACCTAAGCCCTAGCACTCCCGGAACGGGGATGTCTTGGAGACGTGGGGACGACGTTCCCAAGTCTCTGACAACGCCACCATTTTTTTCCCTCGCTGTCGAAGACGCAAAAACGTCCCGACATCTCCAAGACGCTTGGGTGTCCCTCAAGCGTCTCGAGAACGCCTAGGCGTCCCCAGGGACGATTAGAGGCCTCCGCCTCCTTCACTACATTTTGTCATTTTGACATTTTGATTTTGTACTTGTTTTGATATCATGCTACTCATTGTAATCATCTTTATGATCAGATATTTTTGATATCATATAATAGAAATCTTCCATTTGCCGATTCGTCAATTGTTACATTGTAGTATTGAGTATTCTAATTTCTAATTAGTAGTTTGGTATTGAAAACTTCAATGTTCAATGTTCAATGTTCAAGTATTTACTATTTAGTATTTCAATTTAGCATTTGCAATTTTGCTATTTTACTTCTTAATAGTCTTATACATCTTTTCATAACTAGCATTTTAAGTACCATATGTATAGTATATAGTATATACAACTCCCCTCCCCCCCCCCCCGCCGTCGTCCCCAAATTGAGACCCCTTTGTCCCCCCATCCCAAAAACCTATCCCCCCGTTCCAGTGTCCACCCGTCCCCAACGCCGGTGTAACATAGAATTATTATAAGGGGGACAGCCTCAAATTTGATCCCATTTGGGAGATTATTGACAAGAGGTGGAACAATCAACTCCACCAACCTGTCCATGCAGCAGGGTACTTCTTGAACCCCTGTTTCATCCATTCAGGCACCTATGTAGATCCTACTGGAGAGGTTATGGAGAGCCTCACTACTTGCATTCAACGGATGACATCCACACCTGACGAGGCAGACTGCATTGTTAATGAATTGCAAAGTTATAGGGAAAAAAGGGGTGCACTCTTCTCTTCAGACCTGGCAAAGAGAGCAGTAACTAGGCTGCCACCAGGTATAAAATTTGAAATTTACAAGTTACAAAAATGAAAAATTGATAATTACAAGTTACAAGTTACAATTTTCTAACTCTTTCTTTTTTTGTAGATGTTTGGTGGACAAATTGGGGTGGAAAAACCCCAAATCTTCAAAAACTTGCCCTTCGTGTCTTGAGCCAGCCTTGTAGTTCGTCCAATTGTGAGCGCAATTGGAAATTGTTTGAGGCCATCCACACAAAGAAGAGGAACAAACTCGCTCAAAAACGCCTCAATGACCTTGTCTATGTGCAATATAATCTTCAATTGCGCACAAGAAAGGTAGAGGAAATATCATATGATGATCCAATTGATTTGGATGAGATAGATCCATACAGTGATTGGACAGGGTGAGGGGAGCAGCCTCCATTGTTTACTAAGGATGAGATTTATGATTTAGAGTGACAGGCAATGAAGGAGGGTGGATTTGCATTCTCATTGGATGACATTGAGGATGACCCTGAGCAGGAGTCATTGCCAATGCCACCACCAGCAACTGCAAGAGGTTCTACATCTAGGATGGAGGTTGAGGAGCCACAGGAGCAAAGTCCTACGATTACACCCTCTTTTGGTCCCTTACTGAGATCTAGACATGGGAAGAGGAAGATATGATTCATGTGAATTTGTAAAAACTGAAATATATTAATGTTTATGTAGTATTTACTTTCAGTTTTACAAAAACAATTTGCTATTTTCATTTTGTTTCAGACTATTATCATATCAGCGCATTGAGCATTCCACGTGCGGATGCCATTTTGTATCCAATTTTCTTTCAAATCAATCAAATACAGCTTGTTTCTTATATGTACTCATTTATTAACTCATTGGATGCATCTTATCTTTGAATTTTGCAAAAAAAATGTGTTTTTAGTGAAGTTTAAGCAATTTTTTTAGTTCTCGAGTTTTTTTTTTTAGTTTTTTGCCGAGTTTTTTCAAGCCGAGTTTTTCGGGCTTGTCAAGTACTTGCAAATGGTGAGTATTCCAACTATGGTGCTTATAAATGAGTTCATGCAGAAATGATATCTAAGATTAACCTAGAAGTAAGTCCCCAATATGAAATATTAGACTAATCAAGACAAGTAGACATATGTTGTTCCCACATCAACTTTTAGCGCATTATATGCAAATGCATGTCAACACATACTTCTCCTATAATGGTTCATTTCCAATGATTTGTTATAGGCCAGGCCAGATTATGCAGCTCGATCTTCTTGGAATGATGTTTTAATTCACTAAAACTTGCATTCGCTTTAGCTATGTTACATATATTTTCCAATCATTTTTAAAAGATCCTTCCACAATCCTAAAGAAGGTTCTAGCCTCTATAATATTTACAAAATTAATAGCAACCAAATAAACTCCACTCTAGTGTTGGTTGTGAATGAAATCTTATTTTTATCTTAGATAACATTAAAAAATTATTACTTCATTGTTAGAATCTTCAAACAAATTCTCATCTCAATCAAAAAGGGAAAATACCACCATCACTAACCATAAATTAGAAATCTTTTTTGTTAAGGACAACTAGATTTATCTTCTGCATTACATATATTTCAATGAGTTTATGGTACCTTGAACTCTTTGAGAAACAATTAAACTGAAATTTTTTGTCTTTTCTCAAAAAATGTGGTCATTTCCTAGGTGTTTTGTATCACGGCTGCCTAGGATACTTTGAACTGCCCAGAATCCCTGTGGAATCAACCAAGGTGCACAATATAAAGCACTGCAAATCTGATAAGGAACTCACTGGCCAAACCCAGGCAAATCCAATGCTGACATGGCATTTCCAGGTGGATTCCAACATGATCCAAAAGTTGCACAAATTGTTTGTGGTTTTTTTTAGCTTTTTCACATGGATAAAAACCTTGACGCCAAATATTGTTTTGCAAAGAATAACATTTTCATTTCACTGCTCAATGTGCCCACAATAAGAGACAAAGTGTTAAAATTTAAAATGGAAAACCCTATTCGGAAGCATAACAATGCACTGTCATTGCTCCTCCATCCTCAACTGATCAACAATTCTCTACCCTTCACCCATCACCAAGGCACAATTTCATTTTATTATTTTAAAGAAAATATTATTAAACTGTATGCTTGCTTTTGATTTTAACTGTATATTTTTCAATCTACATGCACTGGAAAACTCATGCCAACTATTATTAAACTGTATATTCTAAATTTAATAGTGTTAATATTGTATCATAGTATATACAATTCAATTTATATATATTAATAAATAAGATTGTTTAATAATAAACTAAGTTGTCAGTTCTGGTACTGGTTCGGATTCAAGTTCGAGGGTTTGGTTTGCAGGTCTGGCTAAAAACTTTTGGTTCGTTTGTACAAAAAACATGTAAAAATCATATATATATACTAAAAGCTAAGTTACCGGGTTCGGAACCCGGACTGTGGGTCCGACCAGGGTTCGAATTTTTCGAACCCGGGTAGAATTTCGCGCCCAGGCGGACTTCAAAGCACGAATTTGACTTTTTTTTATAATTTTTTAAGTCTTTGTTGACTTTTAAATATTTTTTTATTCTTTCCAACCCTAATATGTGCCTCTAAAACATGAAATAGGTAAAGTGATAGTCATTTACCAATTTGTGAATGAAAAAAAAGGATTTTTTGCCTCCATTGCTGAACTTTCTCTTTTGCTTGCACAAGCTTGAATAGATTTGAAGGTTGATTGTAGATTGTTCGAAGTTGGTTGTTGTGCTATTCCTAAGCACTTGCAAGTGCCTATTTGTTGCCAAGAAGATCATTGAGCAAGATTTCTTCAAAAGAGGTAGGTTTTTTTAAGTTTTTTGATTATTTTTTTTACATTTTTTTTAAACAAATGGACTTCAACTCTTTTGTTTTGTTTTTTAGTTTTAGTTTTGTTTTACTTTTCATTCCTCTAAATGTCTATAACACATGTTCAATTTTTTCATTTTTTGAAATTAATTAAGTCTGTTAGTTTCAAATTCAATCAATCAATACCAAAATTTCAATATGTTGTGCCTTAGGTATTCCATATTACAATGGCAACCGGTACCTCCTCAGGCTCAAGCCAATCTCGTTTCAAAACAAACCCAAACTCTCCCCTTTGGAAATATGTAGAAATGGTTCAACAACTTCCAGGTGGTGGAGGATATGTTTGGATTTGTAGTCATTGCCATGTTCAGTATTCAAGCTCATACAGTCGAGTGAAAGGGCACTTGTGTGGGATCTCTGAAACAGGCATAAAAAATTGTCCAGGTGAAGATGAGAAAGGCATTCCAGATAATATAGTGTTGAAATATATTGCTGAGCAAGAAAAGGCAGACCAAAGAGCAGCCAGTGGTAAAACAAGCCATCCTTTGAAGAAAGGATCTCGTTTCATGAAACCCCCTACACCGCCTTCTTATTTTCCACCTACAGGAAGCCATCCATTTATGGACATCCCTCAAGAGCAAACCACGCCCTCTTCAAATAAAAGATCTAAGGGACCGTTGGAAGCTTCATTTCAGAATGAGGCAAGAGAGATTGCTGATCAAGACATAGCAAGATGTGTCTATGCCAATGGATTGGCATTCAATGTTGTTCGTTCACCATATTGGCAAAAAATGGTGAAATCTATTAATGAGGCTCCAAAGGGGTATAAGGGCCCAGGTTTTGAGAAGGTTCGTTGCACCTTATTGGAGAAAGAGGTGAAACATGTAGCAGACTCTTTGAAGCCCATAAGGGATTCGTGGATCGAAACAGGGGTGACCATCGTTTCTGATGGATGGAAAGATGCAAAAAATCGCCCATTGATCAATGTTATTGCTGTGTCCCCTAAAGGGGCAATGTTTTTGAGAGCAGTGGATTGTGAAGGACAGGTGAAGGATGGTCCATTTATTGCTAACATCATTTGCCAAGCTATTGAAGAAGTGGGCCATAAAAATGTTGTGCAAGTTGTAACTGATAATGCCAAAAATTGTAGGGCTGCTGGGTTATTGGTTGAGGAGAAGTATCCACACATTTTTTGGACACCTTGTGCTGTCCACTCCCTTAATCTAATGCTACAAAAAATTGGATCCAAAATTGAATGGATCAAACAGGTGTATGCTGAGGGCGAAGACATTCAAATGTTTGTCACCAACCACCATATGACACAAGGAATATTTAGACAATTCTCAAAATTGGAGTTGTTGAAGGTAAGTTAATTCTCAATATTTTTAATTTTTTTAATTTTTTAATTTTTTGTTAATTTTAAATTTTGATTTTGTAAATTTAAATTATATTTTAGTTTTAATTTTGATTTTCAAACAGGTTGCCGAGACTCGTTTTGCCTCCAACACAATTGTGTTGAGACGCCTTATAAAGGTTCGTGAGGCACTCTCTGCAATGGTAATCAGCCCTAATTGGGCCATATGGAGGCAATCTACCAGTGAAAGGGCAAATAGGATCAAGCAAAGGATCCTAGATGATAGTTGGTGGGACCTTGTTGAGTATCTCGTCAGTTTCACTGAGCCCATATTGAGCATGATCCGTTACACTGACATGGATAGACCTTGTTTGGGTGAAGTATATGATGGTATCGACTCAATGATTGAGAAGATGAAAATCATCATCAATGCAAAAGAGGAAGATCCCGAAGAAAAGTTCTTCAAAGAGCTACAAGAAATCATTGTTGATAGATGGAACAAAATGACCACTCCGTTGCATCTTCTTGCTTTTGCATTGAGTCCCAAATATTATAGTCCAGAGATACTTTCTGCTTCATCAAGAGTTGCTCCATATAGGGATGTTGAAGTGGGTCAAGGGTACAAGGCAGCAATTCGTAGACTCTTCACTGATCGTGACCAACGTGATCGAGTGAGGGCTGAGTTCATGGCTTTTGCATGCTCTGGTACTGTTGATCATAATCTTGATGCTGTTCGAGACAAGGTTAGGGTGGATGCTCATAGTTGGTGGTACTTCCATGGGCAAGAATACAGGCACCTCCAACCTATTGCAATAAAAATTTTATCCCAAGTAAGTTTTATATTTTGTAATTTTAATTTTAATTTTAAATTTATATTTATATTAAATTATTAATTAATATTTTTGTTTAGTTAAATCAACTTAAATTTTGTAACTCCTAACTATTTAATTTGGTCTTAATAGGTTGCTAGTTCATCTTCTTCTGAGAGGAATTGGAGCACATACTCCTTCATCCACTCAATAAAACGCAATAGGCTACATTCGAAAAAGGCAGAGGACTTGGTGTATGTGCATTCAAACTTGCGCCTCCTTACACACAAGCAAGTTTCCTACAAAGAAGGAGACACAAGGAGGTGGGATATTGAGCCAGAGCAGCTTGACTTGGATGCTTCCACAAGTCACTTAGCTGCACTTGATATTGATGATGACTATGAGCCTGAAGCAACCGCTAAGCATGAGAGTGGTAGTGTTAGTGCTAGTGGCAGTGCTTGTGCGAGTGCAACTAATGCTATTTGTGGTTCTACACATAATGTAGCATCTAATGATGATGATGATGCTGCTTTTTTTGATGACCCATATGACTCAGATTGATCAATGATAAAAAATTATTAATTATTAATGGCTGATTGTAAACACTTTACATTTTTATGTTTGAACTTTGATGATTTGAGTATAAAATGGTGGTGTATTTTTCATTTTTGCTATGTTATTTAACTATTAATATGGTGGTGTATTCTGAACTTAATTACTGCTGCAAATCTGTATATATTTCTGATTTTTATATGTTTTTGTATTACCGAACCCAAAACGAACCCAAATCGAACCCAAATCAAAAAAAAAAAAATCCCGAACCGGCGAACCGGGTTCTCGAACCCGAACCCGAACCCAAAACCGAACCGGTAACTTAGACTAAAAGCATGAATTAATATTAAAATATCACATAGTATCATATAAACTGATGAGCACACAGTTCTACTAAGAGGAAGGGGGGGAAGGTGGGGGGGGGCGAGATGTATCAGTATAATGCAACTTTTACCAATTTAAAACTTTATTAATCACAATAGCAACTATGCAAGAATATAACAATAAGAACAAGTTGACACCAATATTTTACGTGGAAACCCTTACGGGAGAAAACCACAATACAAATAATTTACTTTATATTTATATTAGTTTACAATGATTGTAGGCACCAACCTACTAGAGGCACCAACCTCTTAATCTGTTTTGTAGGCACCAACCTACAAAGAGCACCAACTCCCTTTTCCAAGGCACCAACCTTGGCTAACAAGAGGCACCAACCACTTATGATAAACCGAAAAATCTGAATTATGCTTTTTACTTCACTCCAATCCTTTCTTTGTGAAGTATGCTGTCACTTTTGTTAGAGTAAAGGTTTTAACTTAATTATGTTAATTAAGTTACCTTTATTCCTCTCTTAAGATTTCACTTTAGTTTGCATATTGTGACATTTAATAATTATATTAATTATTAAATGTCTACCTATTAGAGTTACTTTTAGGTTTGCATGATCTCCTTTCTTACGGATTGATCTATTGTATATTATTCATTCTATTGTTCTGATAATATATCTTTCATATTGCAGAGCTTCAAACCCTCTCTTGTTTTTTTCTCCATTCTCTTCCCTGTGACAAGTATGTCTTTGCATGCAGATGTTCTTGGACTCTGAAGTTGGTTTTAACAACTTCTACATGGTATCAGAGCGTGGACCTACTGCAGCCTGTTTTTGTTTTGAAGAATTTGGAGCTACGAAGGTTTGATCTGGTTTTCATAGGTTTTCAATTTGATTTTTTGTGGATCTGGCATACTTCGTTCTTTGGGTTCATGTTGGGCCCAAACGGACCTCGCCATTGAGTCCACAACGCCCAAAAACCCCTAAATCAACTATTCATTCGTCCATTTTGGACACAATCGACCGGAGAGGCAAAAAAGGTTTGCCCCAAGGCCGTACGACCCCAGAGCACGCAAATTAAGGCAAGAAATTCCAAAAAAAAAAATTAAAAACAAAGGTTTTTTGTTATTTGTTTTTACGCCTCCAATGCAAAAGGAGGTCGCCACCCTCCCACCACCTAGCAGCCACCAGCCACCACAACGCCGTCGTTGGTAACCACCTCCGTCGCCACTCCCAGGCATAAGCCCCACCACCCCCAAGCTGTGGTCACGTGGGGACCGAGAGCCAATCCCAGCCCCAACGGCCGCCTAAGCCCTAGCCTGTTACACCCCGATTGTATAGCTACTATTGCATAGGGCAATTGAGTGTAATGTTTGAATCTTTGTGATGAATAAAACATGTTTTTGTTATCAAAATGAATGAGTTCTATTTTAAATGATTGTCTCATTTGATTGATACTTCTATTGATGTTATGTTGCATGCATAGAATTAAAATTATGAATATTCTAACTTAAGATGTTTTGTATACTGTTGGCGTTGTGAACAAGTAACTGCCGAGATTGTATGTCTATGGATGCAGGAACAGGAACTATTCCTCCAGGCGGAGGGGAGACATCACTCGGGAGAGGGGCTTGGTCGGGTAACCAGTAAAGTTGATCAAGTTGAGCATACACACACTTCACTGAGGGTTTTGGGAACTGAGTCAGATTGAGTTGTCTTAATAAGTCATCCTTAGGCTTAGGAGTTTTTGATTACTTCTTTATGCTTTATGAGTGGTGTTACTTGTTGACTGACTTATTGTTCTATGAACCTTGAATGTGAAATATGAACTGATAAGTGTGGTATAGACAGGATGTATATGCGTATACATGTACCACTCATATGTACGTAACAACATGCATGACATGTCGATACATATGTATGATGGGCAATTATTATGCCATACACATGTGTCGACATGGCATACATACGGATACGTATACATGGTTGGCACACCTATAAACATATGCACACTAGCTATAATGTTGTTATAACGTTATATTGATGCCTGGAATTTACAATTAAACGTACGTATACATGTTTGTACAAACACGTGTATTAAGGGTACGCTGACTGGCCTGTAATACACGTATTTGGATAATTAAATACAAATATGTATAGATATATTTAAATGTAAATATTTGAATGTGTTTATATATATATTTAATATAAACGTTATTATAGTTTTACTCGGAATAAAATATATAGATATATCTATAGTAATATTTAAATATTATATAGATATATACATATATTTAAAAACGGTAAATAAAACTATAATATGATATATATTAAATATAATGAAAAATATAAATATAATATCTTGCTTATATTTTAAATAAACATTGCCTTGGAAATAATTAAAATTTGACTTGTATAGTCATAAGGCAAATAAAATGCATTTACCATAAGTAAAGAAAGTATTTTCGACTTCCATAGTCTATTGGGAAAATACGTTGGAAATATCATGAGAATTTAAATGGTAAAAACTATAGTCTTTTTAAAAGATTTAAAACAAATACATTTTAAAAACTTTGGCTAAGTGGAAATCGCGGATTTCCTTATGAGGAAAAAAACGCGAACAGTAGAAAATGGCCGAAATAGTGAATGGAATGAAACCGCGCGCAGCTCCTCATGGCACAAGACCTGGTCGCGATTTTCTGAGACTCCATTCCGTGAATACGTGAGGAGTTACCCGCCATTGTTCATAAATTGCGCCATTTTTGGGAGACGCCTGTAGGTGTCAATCCGCCTTTCTTATCAAATGAAAGTTTGAACTTTTCTCTGAATTGTTGGAAGTCGATTCACCTCTTAAAGCTATGAGTAAGTATGGAAATTCGCCACATTTCGTTTTGAAATATTCAAAGAGTAGTTCTGTCATTTTACATGCCTACAAAAGTGGAAATTGTTGGGCTGAGGACTCTATAAATAGCCGCCCAGTTCATTCATCAAGAATCACTTGCAAATTCCGAATTTTCTTTTGAGAGAGCTGCAATTTGTCCTTGCTGTATTGCATTTGTTAGAACCATATTTTGACAATTCTGTAGAGAGACTGGTATTTATATGTTGTAAGCATAAAATACATAACCAGTAAAAGGAACCAGAATTGAGAGGAGGGAAACCACAGAAGGAGGAGAAGCAGTTGCTGACTGGAATCATTTACAGCAGAAAACAGGCATGTGAAATGTTTTAGATTAATCTTGTATGTTAATTAATTTGCTTGATTTAGATTTTGCTTGAAAAAGGGTAGTAAAATAGAAAAGTACTAGAGGAAATTTTGTTGGAATAGAATAGCTTGTTGTTATGAAATAACATAAGGAAAGCTTGATTGTGAAAGGAATGCTGGTTGTGGAAAGGATAGCTTGTTATTAAGGAAATACTTAATTTCATAGAGAAGGCATGTTATTAAGGTAAATAGCTTGATTTCATAAGATTAGCTTGAAGCCTTGGGATTGACTTGTTTATAAGGGAAAAGCATGATTATAGCTTGTTATGGAAGAAAAGCTAGTCCATGTTATAAAGGGAATGTTTGAAATGAATTTACTTGAATACTGCTTGATTCCTTATATAGAGGAAAAGAGGAACTAGTTATTAAATACTAGGTCGAGAATGGAACCAGTACCAAGGTAGTCTAAAGCTTTAAAGTTAGTAGGTTAACTAAGAAAAGCTATGTACTCCATGAAAAAAGGAATTCCATGTTAGGAGTTACCCGAGGGACCCTTGTTGACTGCATTTCAATTCCTGATTAAGTAGTTTGTTTGAAGGTAGGTTGTCTGAAACAGGATATACCTCCCTTATGTAGCTATTGAAATAGAATGTCTGAAGGTAGGTAATCTGAAACAGGATATACCTATCTTGTGTAAACCTCTTAGAAAAATGTTGTAGGTTAGTCTGGGATAAAAGATTATCCAAAAGTAAAGGACGATACCTATGCGTAGTGTAAGATAGCCTTAAGTCAAATCAGCCCTGGATAGTGTATATGATAGATGACCTTCATTCGAAGTACTGAATGTGAATACTTTGGCCAAAGTAGTGGAAGGTACGACATCCACTTAGATGTGAGATAGTTGAGACTACACTGTCAGTTCATTGTGATCCATCATGCTAGTTCGAGATTGTGAAATAGCAAGTTCTAGATGTATAGGACACAACACTATGCTTAGTTGGGTTGTCGCAGCCGATTACTTTACCAATCTCTTTGTTCGAAGGGAGGGCCATCTATCGAATGATAGATGTGTGGGGGATCGCATTAACAGTCCGTGGTTGGCGGAAAAGCACCTGAGTGATGTTTCTCCTCCACAGCAGGCGACAGATACACCAAGATTTGAAAGGAAAGGAACTTGGACCGTCTTACTACTATTTGTGCAAAAGCTTACGAGCTATGTATGTAATTGTTTTACTTTTGTACTCTGATTTATATTTACAATGAAAATGGAATTCATGTGGAAATATATATTGTAACTTGCAAGTATTTATCAATAAAGAAAGGAAGAATTTTATTGCAATGTCTTTGTTACTTGTTACATTTATATGTTTGAAGTGAAATGTGGAAAAATTTTAATTACCCAAGGATGGGGTCGTTACATAGCCAATGGTCATATAGAAGACCAAGGGCTCCGCCGCCAAGCCCCAGCCGCCAGCCCCCTAGTCGCTGAGAGGACCACGGGCCAAAAATTTTTTAGCCCCCAGGGCTTGAAGGAGGACTATTTGATTATTTTGGAGGTATTTTCACTAAATCAAGCATAAAATGGGCATACGGTCTTCGTTTTTTGAACGAAAAAATAGGCGTTGGAAAGTTGGCTCCGAGCTTGTCGTGATGGTTCAAGATTTTTTCCAAAATTTTACAATTTGGTTGCCTTTTTTTGCAGTCAAAGTTAGATGATGCTTTTTGCACTCCGCGGGGCATAATTTTGTCATTTTTGCTCCGTTTTTCAAAAACGAATAGGCATCGAAAATCTCTTCTCGTGCTCTATTTAGATCTTCTGTTATTTTTTCCAGAAAAATACCTAGGTACACAAGATTCAGTCTGAAGCTTTTTTTGCTTTTTCCTGCTTTTCACTGAAAAATCACTACTGGGGTTTGGTTTCTTGCATTATGGGGGGATTTTTTTTCTTGCTTTCTATCATTTACTTCAGAAAACCAGAAACTCTTCACATTAAACATTCATTAAACCTCTCCAAACATGGCCAAAAACTCTTCTTTTGTTGAACTTCTCACACCTCATAACTATCATACATGGAAAGCATTCATGACACGTCTTCTCAGATCAAAGGGGTTGTGGTCCTATTTAGATGCGGTTCAACCAGTTTTGACACGGCCATTTGAGGTTATGCAACATAGAAATAAGATGGATGAGGCTATGGGTTTTCTTTCCTTACATGTTTCAGACAGCTTGGTGTTTCATCTTGATGGGTGTAACAGTCCTCTTGAAATGTGGACCAAGTTCAATGATTTATTTGGTACCATCAATCAGTTCCATGCACTATAGATTGAGGCAGAGTTGACTTCACTTGTACCTGATTCTTTTCCCTCCATTGAGGACTTTCTGATGAAATTCAAACAGCAGAGATCTCTTCTACATGGTTGTGGTAAGGTTAAGACTGATACAGTGTATTTACCTGATTTTGTCAAAGCTTCGTGGGAACTTTCAGATATTCTCATCTACCTTCCATTCCACTATGGATGCCTTGGGTGCACGCTTTACCATGCCTACTTTTGAGGTGTTTTGTGATCGATAGACATGAGAGCAGGCCAAGATATCACAGTTGGATGCTCTCACAGGATCACAGCACCAAGCATTGGTAGCACAATCATCTCAGGGGAAGCAGAAATAGAAACCAAAGACCACAAAGCATTGGAAGGATTCTAGTTCACAGAACACCTCTGATTCACCTTCTCCGAAGGGGGAATCATCGAAGAAAGACAGACCTCAGTGTGCTTATTGTACTAAGCCAAGACATGATGAGTCCAAGTGTTATGAGAAGAAGATAGATGGATATGCAAAACAGGTTTCAGATTTGACAGCTCTTCTTGAGAGGAACAATATTCATCACTCCTCTTCATCTACATCAAGCGGTCTTCTTCTTCACCATCATTCCAGACAGATGGACAGGCCCCACATAAGGGTCATGCATTATGTGCAACCACCAATTCACATTCATCTAGATGGCTACTAGATTCAGGTGCTTCACACCATATGGCATCTTCTCAGGACATGTTCTCATCTTTTGAGGCTGTGTCCTCACCACACATATTGTTGGGTAATAACACTTATATGAGTGTATGTGGGAAAGGTTCTATTGACATTGATGACGATACATTCAATGATGTACTATGTGTACCATCTTTGTCCACTAACCTTCTCTCTATCTATCAATTTGCTCACAGTGGAACAGGGAAGACGGTTGAGTTCACACCTGATTTAGTGCACATCAGAGACATTCAGACTGGCAACATTGTTGCAACAAGGATAGTTGATCATTCTTCCCGATTGTATGCATTCACACACTTTGGTCCACCATCTCCACTGTCTAGGTATTCCTCTCTTTCTACAAGAGAGCATGCAATATCTAAGGAGAAGTTTGGTCACTTGAACTTATGTGTTCTTCCATTTGTTCATGAGACTAGTGTTGAGACTTCTACACCTCTACCTCCTGTTGAGATCACATCTATTCAGCAAGATTCCTCTTCAGCTGTGACTGACATTGTAGCTCCACTCATCGAGCCATCAAGTGCAATTGTTGAGTCCATATCAGAGGATATTCCTTTCCTCACAGATGACAGATTCAGCACACCTGTTATCCCTTCTTCATTGGAGATCCCATTTCAAGATCATCTTGAGTTGTTTAATTCACCATTCTGTTATTCAGACACTCATGCTGCAGTTCAGTTCTTCAGTGAGCATCATCCAGGACTTCTATTTTCACCTCACATCCAAGGATTTCCTCTTCCTCGGTCGTTGGATCTGTTTCTTCCTCCGAGGAGACACATTGGTTTGATCATTGGCACAGGGGTTCTTTCATTCTGGGGCGGCTTTGGAGTCTCCACTCTCTCTCATGGGCGGTATTTGATTGTATATCTGCATATGTTCTTGAGAGAGTCTCTTGAGACATTCCATTTGTACTTTTTTTTTTGCATCTCTTTTTGGAGAGGAGTTTTTTCCCACTGGGTTTTCTCCTTTTCTCCACTTTATAAATTTGGTTGTATTCGGAGGCCTAGTTGTCGGGACCCTTGTTTACTTTCATGCATTGTAGTTACTTTTGCTTTCTTTCACATGTTTGTAGCTGCACTCTTGCTCATCTTAAGGGGGGGTGTTAGAATAAAGGTTTTAACTTAATTATGTTAATTAAGTTACCTTTATTCCTCTCTTAAGATTTCACTTTAGTTTGCATATTGTGACATTTAATAATTATATCAATTATTAAATGTCTACCTATTAGGGTTACTTTTAGGTTTGCATGATCTCCTTTCTTAAGGATTGATCCATCGTATATCTTTCATTCTATTGTTCTGATAATATATATTTCATATTGCAGAGCTTCAAACCCTCTCTTGATTTTTTCTCCATTCTCTTCCCTGTGACAGGTATCTCTTTGCATGCAGGTGTTCTTGGACTCTGAAGTTGGTTTTGACAACTTCAACTTTAATGCCCACACAAGAAATATAATCTTTTGCACTTCTATTCACATACTCATTCTTACACTCTCACTCTTCCTCTCATTACAAAAGAGCATTTTATGCATGCGTGAACAGCCACGGTTTTCATGAAGGAATGCATCCTTTCATTCAGAATTTTCAACCTTTACTAATTGCACCACTTCATATTTAACATGAATAAGACAAATTTTTGTCTTATTATGATTTGTCTTTTCTCTTTTTTGTCTTATTCCCAACCTGTTTTGTCTTTTTTAATTACGTTGCTTTTAGTGATGAAATTGTATCATTCCATTGCGGATCACATCTTTTAAACGTATCATTTCAATTTAATGAACATTGCCTTCTAATCGTGGCCTTCTCTTTGCACTTAAGACAAAATTATTTTTTGTCTTATTCAACTTTTGTTTGCTTTATAATAAATCTGGTTTTAAACATAATTCTGAAGTTGCATTTGTAAAGAAGAATCGTATTGCTTCAGAAAATGAGTCACACCATTTCACTTAATCACATTTGATTTGTTTTAATAAACTGGAATGAATCGATTTCTTCTACTTTAATTGCTTTTGTTATTTATACACTTGTTAGTCTTAATGAGATCAATTATCCTTTAATTGCTTTCCAGATTTCATTTGCTGTTTGTTGCTTTCTTTGAATCTGTACAAATCAATCCAAGCTCTTTTATATCTGATCGATCTGATTTCTTCTTCCATTCTAAGTTTGAAACTTTACCTTCATATCTTTGCATCGATCATACTTTTACCTTCATGTTGTTTAGGGGTTTCATTTGCTGTTTCAAAGTTATTTAAAGGTGTTAGAAACACTTGACATAATTTCCAACATAAACAACAAAACCACCATAAACTTGAATGTCATTTAAAACATTCATGATAAATATTCATCGTTCAAAATTCAAGTTCAATATTAAAATAATATTATCAAGTTCAGCACTTATAATCATCAAATAGATTTTCTAAATCATCAATATCATCATCATCATTGACATTAGATGATGTATGAACATTAGATGAACCACAAGCAATGCCAATGCCACTTGCACTTGCACTTGCACTAATAGTGTGCTCATTCTGGTTTTCGGACTAATAGTCTTGCTTGTATAGATGATTGTGAAGATCGACCACCTCCAACATCTCTTTCTTCTGAACATCCAAGGGTTTCTTGGAGTGGCTGCGAGTACAAGTACAAGTACCCACTCCAACAGATTGAGATCCCTATTTTCCTTTAACCTTACCTTCATCAGCAGCATCAAAGTCCTTCAATAGCCCCGCTAAGTCCTCATCTCTCAAGTTTTTGACTCTCATTTAGGATGTGGAGCCCCTAAGCACTGTTATGAAGAGTAGTTTCACTAACCTGCACCACCTTCTCAAGGTTTTGATGGACTTTTTGAATTTCGTCCTCTAACACCATGATTCGAGACTCGTAGTCATTCTTCATCAAACCCACATCTTTGGCCACCTCTTCAAGGATTGTAAGCATTTTGTTGTTCTCGACCCTATTTTTGAACACATCATCGTTGGCTTCCTTCTTCTCAACCTTATTTTGCAGAGACCAAACCTTCACATTAATCTGATTAATTTCCATGAAGAACCACTTAAAACATTTTAAAATAGTTCACTGCACCCTCCTTTGCCAGACTAAAACATTGTAAATCTCCTCCCTATTACAATTAAAGACATTAAGGTCTTTAGAGAAATCATTCAAAGGGGTGCCATGTTCCTCATGTAGCGAATCATCACCCATAACTTCTTTACCTTTAGCTTTCTCCTAGATTTTAGCGAGGTCTTCATCAATTTGATTTTGGGCTTCTCTCTCTCCTTCAGTCCTCTTGGAGAGGACTTCTTTTTCCCCTTATCAGCACCAAGTTTCTTCCCCATCAAATTACCCTCGGGAACCCCCTTTTTAAGTTAAATTTCTTACCTTTAGCAACAGATGAGGGAACAATAATCTCCATTTCCTCTTCCCCAGTTATAAAACCACCAGACCAAGAGATTTGAGGCTTTTCACGTTTCTTGGAGACCTTGGTTTTGGTAACCTCATCTGAGAGGGGGGTTGGAGTAAATCTCCATAGAATCCCCATCTTCTTCCTCAGCAACCTTGTCATCCTCCTCCATATCATCACCCGTATCATAAGAGTCTGAGAGGTGGACAAAAAAAGGGCATATTTATAATTAATTGCGCTACTATACCATTAAGTGGGATTACAAGGCAAACTAAAGCCTACTTAGCTTGCATTTTTGTAAAATATTTGTAGAAGAGGTGAAGTATAGTGGTTTTCAATATATTACAAACCATGTGCCAAGTATTTAGCATTATTCACAACACTTCATGGCTTGCAATAGTCAATTTCCTTGTTCTAATCCCTATGAAAAAAATCAACTTGAAATTTAACTATTTCTTTTGTTTGCATCAGTGTTCCACAAGGATGCGTCCCCCCCCCTAAAAAAACCCCACGTTTCCTAGACGTCCCCATCTCAAAGACTTGGGGACTTGGGGGGGGACATCCCCCCACCATCCCACCACCAGCACTGTCGTCTCCAAGACGTTGTGGTGTCCTCAAGATGTCAAGGGGACTCCTGGTTGTCTCTAGATTGCCTTGAAGACGCCCAAGCATCTCCTATGACCAAATGACCAAAAAGCAAATCTTAAAAAAAAACAAAATTTGATTTGACAAGGCCAAACACTAATGGCCTATGGGCCCCACCCAAACCCCACAAACTCTATAAACTGCCTCCTATCCTCATTTCAATTCACAAAAATCAAATCAACAAGAAGCTAATAGTGTGTGAGAGTGAAAGTTACAAGTGTAAGGTGAAAGAGTGAGAATGAAGAGCAAAAGGGTTGAGGAGTAAGATGAAGAGCAAGAAGTGGAGTGATGTCAAGTTAAGGTTCACTTCAAAATTCAAATGCTTAAAACTAGTTTGCCAAAGTTTCATTTGTAATTCTTATAGTTATACATCTTTTTATAACTATACTTTCAAGTACTATATGTATTACAATGTCGCTGCCCTGCCGCCACCCCACCACCATCCCCCTGCCATTCCCCCACCATACCCAAACTTAGGCCCTTGGTCCCGCTGTCCCCGAAACCCATCCCCACATCCCACGTCCCCCCGTCAAGAAACTCCATGGAACTATGGTTTGCATTAATATTATTCTCTCGCATGAGACTCAAGCACAAACATCGACTCATTCCCTTTGAAAAAACCAAAATGTCATTTTAGATTAGGCAATTCTTTGATTTCGTATCTCTGCCACACCCATTATTACTTTCAAATCTACCTGTTATGCATGCTAAGAAGTCACTAGAGACTCTCTCCATAAATGTAGGAGACACATGAAACCATGAAAATTTAATGGTCATGTCTGACATTTGGCTACTATACAAACTGATTTTAAATGTTGATGCAAAATATGCTAGAGATGCCTTGCTTATAAAGGCAAGGTTAGAGATAGGATTAGACAAGATCATGACAAGTGTCTTAATCCTATCACATGAGACAACTAACTCATAGCTACCTAGGATAATGTGAAATCTAGATAAGACAGCTAAGACTTCTAGAAGAAAGCTTATCTCCTAAGTTGTTAATTATGATTAAATTGATCAGATTATAAACAGATCAATGAACTTGAATTTATGAAGTTGATATCAAATCAAATCTTGGAAGTATTTATCATGAATTTACTAGTCTGAATTTCTTTCTACGATATTCGATCCTCAAGAGCAAAACATTTATTTATTTCGATATTTGTTCTTGTGGATCGGATCTGTCATAAATACAAATGGGGAGACACGTCCGCTCATGGGACGTGCCTTTTCGTCTAACTAAGACAACTGATCACCAATCGGTTTAGTTACTTAGTAAACATGAAAGTTCGAATTGTATTTATCTTTGCACAAATAATTATTATCCAATCTGGAACTCAATCTGGATTCTATATGAAACATATACAACCAATAGTCTGCAATTAATAACCTCTAAATGCAGATCGAAACTATACCTGGGATGTAGCGATTTCGATATATATAAATGATGATGTTCAATATATTCAGTCATTATTCATATCTGACCGAAGCTACTTTAATTCAACACTCCCTCTTAGCTAGGGAAGATAACTCTAACCAAGTATATAGTGATATCACCTTACTCGTGATATCAGGAGATATGGTATGCTTCTAAGAGTGTCAAGTCACATGACATTCTTCATAACACATCTTCATTATGGTATGTGCATTGACATCAAGTCTCATGATGTCTACCATAACAAATCATGGCATATCCACGGATACATTTATCCACCATGATTATCCCATAAGGATCATAATGATCTTCAACTAATATCAAGCCTCATGATATCTATCAAAATGTCCACGAGATACTATCATGACATATCCACAGATATCAAGTCACAAGATATCCATCATGATAGTGAAACTAATCATTGTAGAGTCGTCACCTTACAATGTTAAATACAAGTGTTCATTATCAGAAAGATCGTCACCTTTCAATAATGTACACAGGGGGAGAGGGCCCATAAAGTCATGGAGTCACACACATGACAAAAGAGTTTACACATTAAACATCTTTTAAATACATTAGTACAAAATTTGAATCTCAATTTCAATAATGATTTACATTTCAACCATACCAAGTTTCTTCCTGAAGTGTTCAACTTTAACTTTGAAGAGAGGCTTGGTGAGAATGTCTGTTGTTTGATAATTTGTACTAATATACTCCAACTGGATCACATTCCTTTCTACCATGTCTCTCACATAGTGGTAAGGGATCTCTATATGCTTTGATCTATCATGGAATATTGGATTCACTGAAAGCTTAATGCAACTCTGATTGTCACAGTGGATAAAAGTAGGATTCAGGGACTCACCGAATAATCCCACAAGCAATTTCCGGAACCATACTACTTCTCTTGCTCCCATAGAGGCTGCAATATATTCAGCTTTTGTTGAGCTTTGTGCCACTGAAGACTATTTCCTGCTGATCTAAGAGATCATAGCCAATCCTAAACTGAAGCAACATCTTGATGTGCTTTTTTGATCGATTACACTTCCAACCCAATCTGAATCAGAGTATCCATGTAAATCTAAGTTGACATTCCTGAATCTAAGACCATATCCAATAGTACCTTGAAGGTATCTCAATATATGTTTCACAGCAACAAGGTGAATTTCCTTTGGCTCACACATAAACTGGCTTAGGGCAATGACTGCATAGCAAATATCCGGTCTGGTGTTAACCAAGTACATTAATGATCCAATTATCTGTCTATAGAGAGTAGGATTTGCAAATTTTGATTCTGCTACTGCTTCTTTCAGTTTGTGTAAGTTGGTTTCCATAGGTGTAGACATGGGTCTACAGTCTAACATCCCAAATCGCTTCAGAATATCAATAGTATACTTTCCTTGATTTAGAATGATACCATTTGATTTCTGCCAGACTTCTAACCCCAGGAAGTAATGTAAAATGACCAAGTCTTTCATGTCAAATTATGAAGCCAAGTCCTTTTTACATTGAGTAATAAGGTGATCTTCTCCTGTTATTAGCAGGTCATCAACATATAAAATTAGTATTAACATATCACCTTTAATTACTTTAAAATAGAGATTTGGATCTACATCAGTCTTGGAAAATCCTAGTCCCAAAAGATAGCTATCAATTCTTTCATACCAGGCTCTAGGAGCCTGTTCAAGTCCATATAGAGCTTTCTTCAATCTGCATACATGTGAGTCAGCTTTATGTATCACAAAACCTTCAGGTTGCTCTAAATAAACTTTTTCTTCAATGGTCCCATTCAAGAAAGCAGTTTTCACATCCATTTGATGGATCTTCCAGCCTTTAGCAGCCTTTAGCTGTTGCAATAGCTATTACTGCTCTCACAGAGGTGTATCGGGCAACAGGTGCAAATGTCTCTTCATAATCAATACCTTCCTTTTGTGAGAAACCTATGGCCACAAAATGTGCCTTGTGTTTCTCTATACTGCCATCAGCAGCATGTTTGATTTTGAGGAGCCATTTGGAAAAGACAACAGATTTCTTTTTTGGTCTAGGTACTATATCCCATACATCATTTTTCAAAATGGACTGATACTCTTCCGTCATAGCATCTTTCCACACTTGATGCTTGAGAGCTTTCGTAACACTTGTTGGTTCTGAACTAATGATCTCATTCATTAAGGCAACATAGCTTGAGAATCTTTTGGGTCTCTTACTTTCTCTAAAAGTTCCTTTGAGTGTTGTATGATTCTCAGCTTCCTTAATCATCTTTCTAGCCTAAAGTGGTCTCCTCTTGTTGTTGTTATTAGGATTCTCTTTTGGAGCAGTTTGGTTTTCATTTATGATTTCTTCAGGATACTCCCTCTGAATCTCAGGAGCAAGATCCTCCTCCACGACTTTAGGAGAATCTTGAATTTCTATCTCATTAGAACTCTTTGCCCTTTTGAAAGCAATGTCTTCCTCAAAGATGACATCTCTACTTAATTCAATTTGTTTTTGTCCGGATATGTATATTTTGTAAGCTTTTGAGGTTTCACTGTAGCCCACAAATATCCCTTTCTTTCCGGTAGGTTTTAATTTAGATCTCTTTTCTTTAGGTACATGAATGCAGACACGGCAACAAAAGATCCCTAAGTGACTTATGTCAGGTTTTACACTGGTAAATGCTTCTTCAGGAGTCTTGTTATCTAGATGTGAGTGGGGACATCTATTTTGAATGTAGACAGCTATCCTAGAAGCTTCTACCCAAAATGAAGTTTCTATGTTTTGGTCGAAAAACATTGCTCTAGCAGCTTCTACAATAGTTCTATTTTTCCTCTCAACAACACCATTTTGTTGAAGATTGTAGGCTACAGTAAACTCCCTCTTAATCCCAGCATTTACACAAAATTCCTTAAAGATTTTTGAGGTGTATTCCTTCCCATTATTTGTTCTTAGTATTTTGATTTTCTTCCCAGAAAAGTTTTTTGTAAGAGCTTTGAACTCCTTAAACCTTTTAAGGATTTCTATCGACTCTTTACATTTAAGAAAATATATCCAGGTCTTCCTAGAGAAGTCATCTACAAATATTACATAATATAAGAACCCTGCCATGGAGGGTACAGACATGGGTCCACATAAGTCAGAGTGTACTAGTTCTAATACATTTCTGCTTTTACTCAAACTATTTTGGAAGGTCCCCTTTGTATCTTCCCTAGGGCACACCCTTTGCATGCTCCTTCATGAATTTGTTTTAGTTTGGACAATCCTGTTACTAATTTTTCTACAGAAGGTAGGGCACGGAAATGAATATGTCCTAATCTTCGATGCCAAATTTCATTTGAATCAGAGGTCTCATGAATAAGAGCTTTTTTAGTGTCAGTGAGCAGTTTGTAGAGATATCCTTGTCTTATACCTATAGTTTGTGCTTTCTTCATAGTGGAGTTCTTTGGCCATGCTAGAACTTTTCCATCCATAAAGGTAACCCTATATCCGTTGTCTTCAAGAGCAGAAATGGATATTAGATTCCTCTTTATTCCTGGTACAAACAATACTCCAGTGAGTTGTAGAGAGAGGCCAGACTTCAAATTTATGGTGCAAGTTCCAACCCCCTTTACTGGATGTGCAGAATCATCCCCAATAGTTACTTCTTCGTCAGTTTCTTCTATCATAGTATCTAGGTGTTCTCTGAACCCTGTGATGTGCCTTGATGAACCACTATCAATTACCTAGTTGTTGACTTTGTTTGATACTTGGCTTGATAATGCTGAGTAGAAGACAAATTTCTCAGAATCATATTTTGTATTTGTCTTTCCAACTTTAGCAAAGGATGCTTGTTGTTTTGTTTTATCAGGGCACTTCATTGCATAGTGTCCATATTGATCACATCTGAAACATTGTATTCGGGTGATGTCTTTCCTTTTCTTGAATGATCCCTTTCCATAAGAATTCTTCTTTCTCTTGAAGTTTTTCTTCTTACCTTTCTTATGAGAATTTGTGTTTAGCACATGAATATCCTCATCTATGGGTTTCTGATTGTTTTCTTTCACAAATGAGTCTAACTTATTTTCTTTCAAAATCATCATGATTCTGAATTTCCATGAAGTAAAGTTGTTTGTACCTTCAAGACGATCCTCGAATCTGATTACACTTGACATTATGAAGAATGAAATGTGTTTGCGATTTCAATAGAAAATACGATTTTCAATAATCTGATATCTGGATTTAATCGGATCTTTCTCAACGTGGCTCTGATACCATGTTAATTATGATTAAATTGATCAGATTATAAACAGATCAATGAACTTGAATTTATGAAGTTGATATCAGATCAAATCTTGGAAGTATTTATCATGAATTTACTAGTCTGAATTTCTTTCTATGATATTCGATCCTCAAGAGCAGAACATTTATTTATTTCAATATCTATTTTTGTGGATCAGATCTGTCATAAATGCAAATGGGGAGACACGTCCGCTCATGGGACGTGCCTTTTCGTCTAACTAAGACAACCGATCACCAATCGGTTTAGTTACTTAGTAAACATGAAAGTTCGGATTGTATTTATCTTTACACAAATAAATATTATCCAATCAGGAACTCGATCTAGATTCTATATGAAACATATAAAGCCAATAGTCTGCAATTAATAACCTCTAAATGTAAATCGAAACTATACCTGGGATGTAGCGATTTCAATATATATAAATGATGATGTTGAATATATTCAATCATCATTTATATCTGACCAAAGCTACTTTAATTCAACATAAGTAAACTTAACATGTGAATAAAGTCCCCTAAGTCCCTAGTAATAATTAATTAGTTACAAGACTTTATTCACACCAACAGCCCCCTCTCCTTAAGTGCAACTTAGGGAGGAACAAACCAATGCAAATATGCAAAATATGGGTCCCGACAACAAGGCTTGATGAGGTACCCATGTACAAAACAAACTCTCACAAGCGAAGAAAAGGAGAAAAACCCTGTGGGAGAAAACTCCTCTTCGAAAGAGAGAAAAACCTACAAAGAAAACTAAAGGAGGAGGACTCATCAAGACCCCCCCAAGAACAAATTTCACCCCAAGCATCGATCACAACTAAAGATAGCGAGGTGATGCCAAAGGTTTAGAGATGTCAGCAACCTACTGCTCCATAGGCAAATACTCCAAGCTAAGAACACCATCTTAGATGAGCTGCCTAATGAAGTGCATGTGGATCTCAATATGCTTAGTTCGTTGATGCTCCACTGGGTTGCGAGAGATATGGATGGCACTTTGGTTGTCACACGAAAGAGTAGTGGGAAAAGTGGAATGGAATCCAAACTCATTCATCAACTAATGAAGCCACAAAACCTCTTGACTAGCAAGAACAGCACCTCAATACTAAGCCTCTATCAATGATAATGCAATAGCAATTTGCTTCTTGCATGACCATGCAATAGGACGAAAACCAAAGCAAAAGGCAAAGCCAAAAGTAGACTTTTGATCATTGACATCACCAGCCCAATCTAAGTCGTTGAAGCCTACAATCTGAGAAGCTCCTAATGTGTAATGAATTCCAAAATGAGTAGTGCCCTGAATGTATCTCAAGATACGTTTGGCGGCCTTCCAACGACTCTCATGAGGCTCCTGAGAGAAGCGAGAGACAAGTCCAACCACAAAAGAAATATCAAGACAACTATGTGTCAAGTACAAAATACTACCAATCAACTACCGATACAAGGTAGGATCAACTATAGGAGTAGTGCAACTGCTAGACAATACAACACCTGACTGAAGAGGAGTGGAAGCAGGCTTGCAATCAGCCATGCCAAATCTCTGAAGCAAATCAAGAGCATACTTCTGCTGGAAAATGAAGATCCCCTCAAAAGTCTGATGGACCTGAAGACCAAGGAAGTAATGCAAAAGACCAAGATCAATCATATCAAATCGCCCCATCAATGCTTGTTGAGTACTCTGAATCATGGAAGTGGAACTCCCTATGAGAATCAAATCATCCACATAGAGCACAAGAATGAGAAGATTCTCTCCATGTCTCTGAGTATAAACTATAGGATCGGAATGGCAACATGTACCCAGATGCAAGCAAGAAGCTATCCATCTTTTCATACCAAGCCCAAGGGGCCTGTTTGAGACTATACAATGAACGTCGAATCCCGCAAACAAGTGCAGAGTCTTGCACAAAACCTGGTGGCTGCTCCATATATATTTCCTCACGAAGATCCCCATACAAGAAAGCACTCTTCACATCCATCTGAAACACTGACCATCCCTGTGATGCAGCTATAGCAAGAACAAGACGAATAGAATCCATCTTGGCAACAGGAGCAAAGGTCTCAGAATAGTCAATTCCTTCAACCTAAGAAAGCCCCTTTGCAACAAGACAAGCCTTGTACTTGTCAATGGAACCATCTGCTGCATATTTGGTACAATACACCCACTCGCACCGAACCAACTTTCTTCCCTTAGGAAGAGGTACAAAATCCCAAGTATGATTCTCCATCAAAGAAGAATACTCATTAGCCATAGCACTATCCCACTCAAGAATACCTGAAGCATCTGAAAAATTTAGAGGATCATTTGAAATGGCATGATTCAAAAGACTAACACTTGAAGTCTGAGAACGAGTGCAGCGAGTGACTGCGGAATTACCAACAAGAGGACCAATCTCCTCAAGAGTAACACAAGCCCATCATGGCCTAATGGGTGGATTAGGAGGTGGATCAAGGCCATCATCAGAATCTTCCTCAAGAAGCAAAATATCCTCAATTGAAGAATATTGAGTAGGTTGTGATGAAGAAGAATTCAAAGGAGGGTCCATATGGGTGAAAGACTCAACAAACTGAACATCACAACGAAAATGAACCTCTCGTGTGTCAGGATCAAACAATTTGTATGCCTTCACATCCTCGCAATAGCCAACAAAAAAGAACCGTTGACACTTTTTCTCCATTGATTTACACCGACCATCCACAATGAATGCCCAAGCCTCGCTACCACATACTTTGAAGAAAGATACATTAGGCTTGTGATGAGACCAAGCCTCCTAAGGAGTCATATTCCACACTGCCTTGTGAGACATACGATTCTGAATATAATTGGCACAATTGACAACTTCGGCCTAAAATGTTGAAGTCGTGGACCTAGACTAAATCATGCAATTGGCCATCTCACATAGAGTCCCATTCTTCCTCTCTGCCACACCATTCTATTGAGGAGTGTAAGGAACTATGTGCTGATAAAGAATATCATGCTCACTGCAAAAATCTTGAAATGCCTAATTGACATACTCCCCCCCATTATCTGTGCGTATCCATCGAAGAGAAAAGCCTGATTGCTTCTCCACAAATGTTTTGAAGGTCTTGAAGATGGTGAGAACCTCACTCTCGAGCTTCAAAAAGTAGACCCATGTGCATCAAGAAAAATCATCAATGAAAGTAAGCACATACTTAGCCCCTCAAAAAGGAGTTGGGAATGACATGAGATCACTATGGACCAACTCAAGAGGTGTGGTTGCATGTGTAGCTTGACCCTTAGGAAAAGGATTTTGATATTGTTTGCTAAGAACACAACCTTGACAAACTCCATCTATGCAAGAGATCTTAGGAAGACCAACCGCTAAGTTATGTGTGTGCATCTACTGAAGATATCTATAGTTCAAGTGCCCAAATCTTTCATGCCAAAGCTTGCTCATTGAATCGGCATGAGCAATAAAACATGAACCTGATGAAAGACTCAAAGCCATCACACCAATACAAATGGTTCTCATGATCAACTATCCCTGTAGCAACAACCTTCTCAAGATCTTGCAACAGTCAAATAGTCACATTTTGTAGAGTAAACTCAATAGTCTTTCCATCTCCAGAATGAAAAATCTGATATATGGAAAGTAGATTTGCTGAAATGTCAAGAACAAGAAGAACATCCTCAATGCACCCATCTAGAATCTGAAGGGAGCCTGTCCCCAAAACTGGAATCTATGAAGAGTTCCCAACTACAATCTGAGAAGTAGAAGTATGAGCAATGGAATCAAGATCACATGAATTTGTCATGTGATGTGAAGCACCTAAATCAAGAATCCAACTATCAATAAATGAATGAATGGCACGTGCTCAAAGAGATTGCCCTTTGCCCATGAAAGAATACTTAGGCATTGAAATGTTATGTCTCTCCATAGCTTCCTCCAAGGCTTCTAGTCTTTTGAAACAATGAGACTCATCATGCCCAGTTTTGCCACAAAATGAACAAGGATCTCCTTTCTTTTTCTTGGACTTGGAAGAAGAATCTCCAAAGGTAGAAGAAGGAGATAGAGTGGACTTTTGATTGTTCTTCTACTTCAGTTTGGAGGGAGACTTACCACCTAAAGATGATTTTGTCTTGGGCTTCTTCTTATTCTTTCCTTTACCCTTGGGCTTCTTCTTATTATTTCCTTTACCCTTGGAAGATTGAGCCATTAGAGCTTGATTCTTAGAACTACATAGTGCATCCAACTAAACCAACTTGGCCTACTCCCTAGTAAGATGCTTATAAAACAACTCAAAAGAAGGCATTTTATAATCTTTCCCCATGGCATCCATAGTAGAATAGAAAGTAAAAGAGAACACTTGATAAGGGCCTCTTAACTTAGACAGAATCAAGAAGATACATTCATCATCAGGTTTATCATGCCCACATCCTTGTAATTGTGACAAAATCAATTTGACCTGTGCAAGAAAATCTTGAATAGAAGGAAATGCATCCGGAGAGAGTGATTGTAAATCCGCGTGAAGCTACAAGATTCTAAATTGATTGACTTTACCATACAATTCTTCAAATTTGTCCCAAACATTCTTAGTTGTTTTACACTCCGCAATATGAAAAAAGTTATCAAATACATGTAAGCCAATGAGCCCTTTTGCTTCATCCATTTTACATCTATGGGTAAATTTTTCATATTCCCTTGTGAAATCAGGTTGGTGTGCATCTAACATTGGCCATAGACCCTTAGATTGTAACAATTGAGTCATTTTTAGCTTCCATGTATGATAATTGTGTGGAGTATGTGGTTCAATTTGCCTTAGATCTGCCATGTTGGACAGAAGAACACCAAGAGAAAGAAGACAATGTGGCACTTAAATTGTGCCTTTCACCCCCCAAAATGTATTAAAACTCAATTTGCAACCCCCTAGCAAATTACAATGAAGAAATTTTGCAATTTGTACAAGTGACAAGCTCAAATCAACTGTTTATAACACACAGTGATTTTTACAATTTTTGAAAAAACAACTTGTACAAACTGAAAATAGAGGCTACAAACAGATTCCTTGCGATTTTTTGAGCAATTTTTAAAAAAAGTTTGCCAAATTTCAACTTTGTATGTAAAAGTTATGCCAGTTAGAAGTAATTAATGCAAGTGTACATTCGGGCTGAAAAAATTGGCAAAAAATAGCAAAATCTGCTAAAATCACCTGCACCACTGTGAAGTTCGTCGAACCACCTTTCCAAGGACATCTAGTTGGTGAAAATTCGATATCCTAACCCAAAGTTATGCAAAATTGAAAAAAACACCTATTTTAGGCACTTTTGAAGGCTAAAATTAGGTGCAATTTTTTAGCCCTCAAGGGCTGGTCTTCGATCACCAATGTGACCACACGTTGTTCAGAGGCAAAAATTCCATGATTTGCAAAAATCTGCTGCAGTTAACATTAAAAATTGGCGGTTTATCTATAGACCGCCCACCTGGTCGTTTCTACAAGCGACTTCTAGGCCGCTAGGCTTGTGGCTGCAACTTAAGGCCACAGCACTAGCCTTAGCGCTAGCGTTGAGCGCTAAGCGCCAAAGCGCTTTATTATTTTTTTATTTTATTTTTAAATAATATTTAAAAACGAGCCGCCCTAAAAAAAATTGAATATTTTAAAAAATCGTCGACTGTACTTGCATACCTACGACCTAGGGGGCCGTACGGCCCTTCAAATAAAAAAATTTTGCCCCGAAAATAACTTTTGTAGAATATAGGCAAATTATATATCAAAATTCATGGAATCAACCACCCGAACACAATGGCAAGGTTATTTTTGCCAAAAATGCTCCTATAAAAGATTGTTTCCCAAATCTGAGCTTCAAACCCTTGTTTGCCAAAGTTTCAAATGGTGACCAAATTGAGTGAAACAAAAGCCAAATCTGACTTTCTCGAGCCTCCTGGACACAATGGGACAGCCAAAAATACTGCCACTATAGCCAAAAGTGCTACAATCACCATATCTCACCAAAAAGAATACATACAATATAGGATTAACAAATCTTTGCAAACCCTTTCTAATTCTCAAAATCGTATTGAAACGCAAAAGAAGAGCATACGGAAATTTACAAGATCATAAAAGAAACTCAAATCACAATAGAAAACTTGATGGTAGAAACTCTCTAATAAAAAAGGAAGGCGCTTGCCAGATTCAAAGCTCTAATACCATGTTGAAGTGATCAACCAAGATCTTCAATTTGCAACACCAAATAACCTCCACAAGCAATAGAGAGAAGCAACAATGAAAGATGCTATTCCACCAAACAAAAATTGCAATATGATCAAGATGCAAAATATGCTAGAGATGCCTTGCTTATAAAAGCAAGGTGAGAGATAGGATTAGACGAGTTCATGACAAGTGTCTTAATCCTATCACATGAGACAACTAACTCATAACTACCTAGGATAATTGTGAAATCTAGATAACAACTAAAAATTCTAGAAGAAAGCTTATATCCTAAGTAAACTTAGCATGTGAATAAGTCCCCTAAGTCCCTAGTCAATAATTAACTAGGTACAAGACTTTATTCACACCAACACTCATAAGAGAAATGAACACTAAACTAACAATTTCCTGGTGTGCTCAAAAATATTGTACCTGAACCAATACATTCGTTCTTTGCCATGACAAAAGATAGGTTTGAGGAGTCAACATCAAAAATTTGGCACCTGGAGTGCACATGTACCTCGGATATCATATTACTTGATAGCTTGCAGCATCATTATGATAGTCATGCTTGATTGCAGAGTATCTTGCAGAGCAGAGAAAGAGAAAGTGTTTGTTTGTTTACGGCTGAATTGGATGCTCTAGTTAAATTGATATGAGTTTAGCATTGAAATTTTAAAAATCTCTAATGAAAGATATATTAAGGTTTGAGCCAAAGATTTTAGGGCCTTCAGCGTAGAATGTGCTTCATAATTTAAGTGTCATTCATTTTCATCTGGTTCAGAGAAAAAAGCTAATTTCAAGTTACATTCATTCATGCTGAAAACAGTTTCATCATTTTTGTGAAAGGGAGACTTGGAGGAGGAATAAGCATCACCACCAGATTGAAATGTATTTGACACAAAAGAATAACTAAGGAATTTTCTTAAAGTAACTCAAAGTACATGCACTAACTTCCTCACTCCGAGACAGACCAAAACCTAGTCCATTATAAACTGTCCAATTTCCTCGATATGAATTAAAAAAGTGATCATGTGCAAAGATAAGTAGATAAACAAATAGTCATAATATCTGCCTAGTGCTATGTGGATACAAGAGTGATGTATCAAAAGCCTATTCTAATATAATAAAAAATTCAAATATCCTATTCAAGCAAAAACTGATAGAAGCCAAGAATATTACATCTGGAATTGTTGAATTCCCTGGGTCTTGTGACTGTACTCGTCTCCAAAGGAAGCCTTGCTGTCAATCCAATTAACTATGCGACCACACACACCAATAGGAACCTCCAATTTGATATCTGGAGTTTTGCTAAATCCTGCTGCACGTAAAGCTTCTTCTGATTGGAATGGAATCTCCAGTTTCTGTAGCCTTCTCCTTAGCAAATGCTCATACCTGCAAATCACACATTATAGAACTAAGCCAAAACAGCAATGAATTGATTAAATAACTGGAGACAGATTATTGTTCATGGAAAAAAGACAATAATTTTGAATCCAGGATATCAGCAAAATTTAATGGAAGAAAATTATAAAGCAAGGTAAAACCTTAGAAAGAAAGGCCAACTTTACAATCTGAAAAAACTAAAATCCACTCAAGACAATCTCATAGTCATACAATAAATAGAACACAAAATAATAAATTATTGGTAGGAATAGTATTTATAAATATTAAATATAGAATACAAAAGGAAAATTTTAAATAAGAAAGTGGGGGAAATCAAATTCTATTCATAAATTTGATTTGATGATAGGGTTGTATGTCAGCTTGATGCCATTGTTGTAATATTATTGATAACTTTATAATGTAAACCAGACAAAACTGAGAAGATAGGTATTAGGATCCAACAATAAACATTTTTTTATGTTTGGTAAAGTATTTTGATATATCCTAGCATGCACATCACAAATAATAGGCAACACACCTTAGCAAAGTGGTAGGTCTCCATGGATGCAAATAATGAAAGAATGTAATGGTTTAATGATTAGTGATTAAGAAATTATAAGACAATGATTCAAAAAGCATTTTGGATTGAAAAAAATGGCACATACGAAGATGGTGCTAAAATAAAATCATTCTGTTGGTGCTAAAAAGTAACACGATTTAAAATTCCAGATTGCATCCTCTTTGCTTAGTTAGATATACATTTTCTTGAAAAAGTTAAAAGCTTTGTATTAAAAAATAATGAAGGATATACTAACATCCTCTTAAGTTTGCAATGTAAGTTTGGAGGGACATCCCTAAAATATTGAAATGACATCTACAGTAGGCATGTTTACGTCATTATTGCAATGCTTGATAGCCCTTCAGCAACTACTAGGAAGATGATGCATCTAATAAGTAAATTACCACTACTTAAGATGATTTGACATCAACATACCCTCCGTGTTGCAGGCTATATGCTGCCACTGGCATTGTAATTTGACACCTAAATTGAGATTGGAGATAGAGTTTTGACAATCTGTAGAGGTAATTGTCACATCCCCGTGGTAGGTGGAAAGGAAGGGACAAATTAAATGCTTTGAATTTTGTGAAATTCGGAGTTGAAAAGCAGGCATGGAGGTGGATTCGAACATAGGCAGTGCAGTTGTCAAGGAAGATTAACAAAAGCTTTCATAATGCCATTTTTGGACCTCACTTTCATAATTCTCAGCAAGAAAAGCATTTCTTCAAGTTTTGTCATTGTACCAATAGGATGCATGCTTGGTCTATGGTGCAAGTTTGGGGCTTTGTAAAGTATGGTTTTCATTTACATTTAGTGGTAAAATCTTGAGGGTATAATGCCCTGCTGTCATTTTATACAATTTTTCTTCCCATGTCAGGTTAGGGATTCTACTAGAGCATGTAAAAATCCTGAATATAAATCTGCTCACTCATCACTTGGCAAAGCAACTTTACTAGGGCATAAAGAAGGCATGAACATAAATCCACTCAATCATCCCTAAGAAAACAAGAGGCTTGTAACAGTTTACGGATATTCATCAAAGGTTAATAAAAATGAATTTTTGTAATGTTTATCCACTATTGTTGATGTTGCTCAATGTGTTTCTGATTAAAGGTGAGTCTCTAATTCCTATGGCTTGTTTCAGTTTAAAAATGATTTTGGTCAAACAATATGCTACCCGATGAATTCTAATATATTTCTTTGAGGCATTTGATCAAACAGTTGGCATGCCTTCTCTATGCTTCAACATTTTGTATAAATGTCCACAAAAGGCATTGCAATTTCCTTTATGTTACAAAAAATGTCCATACTCTTTTATAAAACCAGGGTAATAGGTTTGTGTAGAATTAAGTAGTGATTTTTTTTAAAAGAGGTAAAGCAGGTTTTGATGGGGCCAGTGCCCCGAAACCCAATACAACAGGTTTTGAAGGGCTTCGTAACCCTATCCAAGGCAGGCACGCTGCAGAAAAGATAAATCGCATACAATCAGCAGCAAAACAGCAGCAACAATTAACAAGAAGACATGACAACACAAGCTACAACAAAAAACAAGAGAGGGATTAGGTCCCTAAACAACCAAATTTTAACTAGGACCTGGAAACCTTAAGTGAACATAGAACCCGCCTACATCAGCCAAGCATCAACAAACCATCTGCTCAGGAAAAACATCACTAAGCCAAGAGAAAAAGGCATTTTGATGGTTAAGAACACCATCAACCCCAAACCCATGATCAAAAACACCAGCAACTCCAAGATCCCCACCTCAATAGGGGAGTTAGAGAGCACACCAAAACACTGAAGCACATCCATCTTCATGTAATAGCACCCCACCAAAGCCAATCCCACTTCCACCTCTATAGGAGAGGGCTCCCCTCTATAGGAGAAAAAGAGATGAGAGCCCCACCCTCCAAAGCCTTCACACAACTGCCCACACAAGCTTCACCTCGATAGGAACAAGCTAACCAGAATCTCCACCAAATCTACAACAACCATCTCCTCCTCAATATAAGAGGGCTCCGCCTCAATGGGAGCAGTCTCCACCTCCATAGAAGACCCCACCTGTAGATCCAAAGAGAACACAAAGACTTCGGAAGGCCAAACCAACATATCCAATTTTGGCATTATAGAGTGCAAATACAGAACAGAAAAACACACTTCAACCAATCGGACAAGACCCAACAAAATCTGAGCCTTCAAAATAAAAACATGAAGCAGCTCAGCCCAAGAAAGAACCTCAAGCCCCTGCATCAACAAAACCTTCGAAACCCAATCAGGGCACAGAAGAAACCAAATCAAGACAAGGCCCAAAGCCCAGAACAAAGAGAAACCAGAAGGCTTCCACAAGCAGAAGTAAAACTTCAGAACAAAGGATCCAAACCCAACCAGAAGAGAGAACATCATAAGCCACCTAGGGGTCAAGAGGAACATCCGTGACCTCGGTAAAGAGGATCCAAAGACACTCAGCCAAAGAGAACATGGCCGCAACAAACACTCAACCAGAGAGAACAAGGCTGCAGAGAACACAACAGCAAAAAGAAACACAAGACAAAAGACCACCAAAGGCAGAGTCCCAGTCTCATAATGAACAGGAACAACCAAGTCCCAAGAGGAACAAGGGTCCCCAAACAGGACGGAAATAAGGAGAAGGCCCAGCAAAAAAGAGCACCAAGCAACCCCAACACACCGATCAGAGTCAGAGAAGGGCCAAAACTCCACACAACCAACCAGAGGGAGACACCACCACTCCATAGAGAGGGGACAAGAAGAACCTAAAACACTCCGAGAACAAAAACTCCAAAAGAGATCCACCAAACAAACAGCGGGCAAAAGCGAAGGACAACCAAGAAGAAGCTAGAAGCAGAACAGGCCAACACGAGGAACCCCCAAGCCATCCTACTACGCCAAATAGGAGCATAAATAAGCCCATTCTTCAACCGGTCTTCCTCAAAGAAACCAACGCACACCCAGACCCACTACAAGGAAAGAAGCCAGAAAAACAATAGGAAGGGCAAAATCTCAAAACCCTCAGACACAATGGGTAGTTGTTTTGCAGGACGGCACCCATCACCAACCACAGCAGCACCTTCAGAAACTTCCGCAAAGAGCAAAGATCCACCTCCAAGGCCACTCCCGCCTCGCAATCCAAGGATGGAAGCAGAACAAAGCCATCCTCCATTCAGATCTACCCTCATCGTCTGCAAAAATCAAACTGCAGACTCCCGCTTGTTTCCCGCCCGACGCCGCTCTCGAACGCTCCATTACATCTTTTTATCTAAGTAGTGATTGTTAGTTGATATTGGTAAATACTTATTGTGCCCCACTAGGGTAGTATTATTGAGTGCTAGCAAAATAATTTTTTTCTTACTCAAATAAGTTCCCATACTTGTTATATGGTGTTTTCAAAATTTAATTAACTTGTGTTCTGGGTACATTGAAGGCATATGGTATTATTGATAACCAAGGAGTTAAGTTGATATAGGATAGGTTGTCCTCCTCTACTTACAATATGACTAAGATTCTTTATCTCTGTATGAACTCAAAATTAAATTGTACCATATGTTGGTGATCTTGTGTAATATGATTAAATATAAGAATCATTAGTATTTAAAAAATTATGATAAAGACCACATCTTTGTTTGGGTATGGATGGTATTACTTTACCATAGACAATGAAAGGTAAGTGTTTCTCAACCTACTAACACAATATAGTCCATATATCACTATAAAATTGACATAGTCAAGGAATGATTCCATTAAGGAAGCTGTGATGATAATACTTTGATTTCATCCAGCACTCTGTGATCATTATGGTAGGCTACTACATGATTGAAGGAGTTGTAGGCCGAAATATGATGATCGTATTTAGCAACAATATAGTTTGTTTATAACTTGCATAAATTACTTATTTCTATTTCTATTAATAATATTTTATTTTGATCATGAAATTTGTTCTACCGGATTGTCCATGTACATGAATGTTGAAGGGGATTTTCATTAACACTTTTTTGTGGGTCATAATATCATGAAACAATATGATTGTGATGTTATATTGTTGTCATTGATGTAAAAGGAGTTTTTCCATGATGTGGCCGACTTGCTTTAGCTAAGAGAAAAAACAAATAATTCACATGAGGCCGAACCCCCTCTAATTTCGATGGTTGGTGCCTTTTAATTTGCAAGATCCGAAGGTTGGAGCCTCTCACTCAAAGAGATCGAAGTCTCTTGTTGAGTTGGTGCTCAATTGAGGGGATTGGTATCTCCTATAGATTGGTGCCTACGAAGCTTGTAAGAAGATATAAATAAAAGCAATATTTTGCCATGGTTTTCTCCCATAAGGGTTTCCACGTAAAATCGTGTGTGCATCTTGTCTGCTAAATTGTTAGATCTTACTTGTGTAGATGCTTTGATTATTGCTTTATGGTTGCTAAATTTATAAATTGTAAAAGTTGGTCTTATACTAATTCACCCCCTCTCAGTATAAGTGTGTGTGTGTGTGTGTTTCTTCAATTGGTATCAAAGCAAGTTCCTTCGAAAAAGCCTAACTACTTGAAGGAAAGATCTTAAGAACACACATGGCGAGTCAAGAAGGGTTTTTCTCAAGCCAAGCACCATTGTTTGACGGGAACAACTATACCTTTTGAAGTATGAGGATGAGCATATATTTGATGGCTCATGGATTTGACATATGGCAATTTGTTGTAGATGGCTTTGTGGCACCATCTACTTCACCAACAAATCAAGTCGGAAGGAGGGCAAGTGAGAACAATGCTAAAGCTATGAAAGCAATTCTAAGTGGTCTAACTGAATCCGAATTTGTCAAAGTCATGCATTGCACATCGGCAAAAGAGATGTGGGATAAGCTTCAAAGGACTTATGAAGAAGACAACAAAGTGAAAAAGGCAACGCTCCAAACCCATAGGTGACAATATGAAATTTTGAAGATGAAGGACGAAGAGAATGTTGACACCTATTTTCTCCGCGTGGATGAAATCGCAAATACCATTCGTGGTCTTGGAGAAAAGATTGAGGATGAGGTTTGAAGAGCACAAAATATTTACTGAGAGGGGGGGGGTGAATCAGTAAATCAATCACAAACTTTTATTTCTTAATCTTTTTCAAACTTATTACAATCAACTTTTTGATATGAATCAATTTCCCCAAGTTGACACAACTTTATTGAAATAATATTTTTCCAAAGTAGGCACCAACCTACAGATTTACAAAAGGATGATTTAGTAGAGTGTAACCTACAAGGAACACCTAGACCTTTACAAATTTAGTAGGCTCCTACCTGTTGGTGTGTGTTTTGAATACGCCACCATACACAGAATAAAATGCCCAAGGACACTTTATCCTCTCTTGAAAAGTAATTGCAAATACCTAGAAGATAATACAATAACTCCAATGTTTCTTTTGGCCATGTTATGACATATGGACAAGGTCAGTGGGCGTTGTGATTTGCTGGTAATCACAAGGGGACTTACAGAAAATTCATTTCGCGAGTCGAGGACTTAGATAGTTTTATCATTGAGGCTCTTTCGATGGGTGTTTCAGATTTTCCAAAAAAAGGGCAAAAGGATAAGGGTTTAGAAATCTAAACTACGCCTAAGAACTCAAGAGACGGCAGTGACAAGATAAAATAGGGTAACCACACTTTGTTTCGCCTCCTTCGGACAACTACGCAAAGTGGGTGCAATCTTCAAAGGAAGTGATAATAATTTTCATGTTTGAATTGAAAACAAACAGAAGTTAAGCATCCACAAATCAATGGCTCAGACTAACTTTACACATCAAATGCAAATCATCCATTTGACAAAAGTATGAGCTAAATTTTATCTACCACTGCTATCAAATCTATCATCCACTTAACAAACATATAAATGAAATACTAATCTAATTCTACTCTAAGTGTTGAAGGAGAAATATTAAACCTTGCACACTATTTGAAAACAAAAGTGATTCTAAGCAAATCATGCACTAGAGCTTTTATTGACGGAAATAGTCTTGTCGCAACAATATTATACTACTCACTTCACAAATTGTAAATGAGAGTAATCAAGTTTATATAGAGTTCAAGAATTTGAATAAACGGCTCAGATTAAAAATGAGCCAATGGCCAAGATCAAAACAAATAAACCCTAATTAGGGTTTCCTAAACTGACTTCAGTGAACTGAGAGTTGATAGGGTGATGTGGCGTTTTGGAGCTATTTTCAAGGAATTACATCCCGATCCTTCGCCTTGCCGTGTGTTCGATGAATTTGGACACGATCAAGGCAACTTCATCCATGGTGACCTGAGGAAGCATTCCAATCCTGAATTCCAGTCCGTCCACACTCTCGGCGCATCTGGCAAAGGTATCCTCCCACTCTGGTTTGGTCTTCTCAAAAGACTCTCGGATGCTTAAGAAGTTCGCCAATTTGGCCCAGTCCTGCTTCAAAATGGGTCCAGTGATGGCGAAGATGCCTTCTTGGACCTTCCCTTTCAAAACTTCTAACTGCAGGTCATTCTCTCGTAGAGCCTCCTTATCTAGGATATCGGCGATCATGTTGAGAAGTTTGGCCTGAACTTCTTTGACTTGTTCTTCCAATCTGATACTGTCAACCTTCACCCTCTCCAAGACTTCGCCTCGTGCCGTCAAGGCCCAATACCAGGTGTGGAAGTCATAGGCTGCTCCTACTGCAATAACACCTCCGTCTATCAACTCCTGCTTAGGAACTCCTTTCAGAATCCTAAGGCAAGGGATTATCCTATCTTGCACATCCGGAAGGTTATCCCACACTTCTGCCAAAGCGGCCAACCTAGAAAGTAGGGCAGTGGCCTGGCCATAAACCAGAGTCAACCTCTCTACGAATGCCTCAGCTTCAATCCCCTTCACTACTATCCATTCTCTGGCTTCCCGAACTGTGACCATGTTTTCTTCTATCTCTTTAACGGCCCCCTGTGAAGAGTTCGGGAGTAGAGGAGTTGCTGTGTTGTCTTGATCAAGTGCTGGATATAATCCTTTAGGCGCTCAATTTCTAACTGGCACTCCTTCCTCTTGGCTATCTCCTTTGCCAACCTTGACTTGATAGTGGACACAGAATTGTCCAAGTCTTCAATTTCTTGGCCCTTCGTGGTTGGACCCAAGTCAATGGTTGTGATGGCATAATCTTGTGAAGCCATGTCTTCCTGTGGCCTGTCCATTGTAGGCACTGCGATCTGCACTGTCTTGTTGCCGGCTCCATCTCTCTGTATGCTCGAGAATTTCTTTGCTGGCTTCTTAACTGCAGTCTGCGTAAGTCTGGCCAAGAAGTCAGCAGTGTCATCCTCTTCTGGCTCCTCCACTGGCGCCTGTACTTTCAGCCTCTCCCTTAGCCAATCTGGGATCGTCGGCTGCTCTATGCCTTCATCTTCCGGCCTGTCTTCTCTGTCAAGAACGTCGAGAATTCCCCTAAGGGCTGACATCATTCCTTCTTGGAAAATCCTCATTTTGGGTGTCCACATTTTCATCATCGGACTCCAATATTTTTGTGCCCGTGGGAGATGGTGGCGCATCTTCGTCCGGCTGAGGCTCCATATTGTTTTCCGGAATCGGGGAAGGATCCCTAATGTCAGCCAGTGAAGCATCCACAGTAGCCAGCATCTCTTCAATATTCCTAGATGCGGTCGAGTGTGAAGGCTTTACCTTAGCATGCTTCTAAACTGGCTCCTTGCCTGCAGCTATCTCCTTCCTTTTCTTGGAAGTGGTGGCCTCTATCATCTCTACGCCCTGGGATGCATCCGCATTGGAAGAATAGGATTCCACCTCACTCAACATATCATAAGTTAAGGTTATCCTTTTTCACTTGAGTTCCTGAATCTGTTGATCAACCCACCACTGTGTATACTTGATGACAGGTCTCATCAAAGTATTTAAATCGGCATGCTCGGATTCTGACCACCTGACCACCGGCAAAGGCAAGCTCTCATCAAGGTGCGGCTGTACCTGTTGTCCATCTTCCTCCAACTGATCCGGCACTCGACAAAGTTTTGTTGCTCTGATCAAACTGACAGGCAATCTGGACCACATCTTTCGCCTAACCTCAAACTCGTCCGCAGCATTTGCCCAGAAATCTTCCAGTTCAACCCTATGCTTGTACCTCCTTCCATCCGCCGTCTTGATGTGATGATGCGGATCGAAGTGGCTTCTAGATGGATAGGTAGCAAAAGGATAATGTTGAATCTCGAGCCTGGCACTATCTGCTGCCTGTGATGATGGACAAGACTCTAGCATGTTCCCTATAAAGAAGGGAAAGGTTACTGCCGCCTTTTGCTTTGTCCGTTGGAGGCCTTGAAATTCTTCTAGCTGCCTTAGTACTTCCAACAAGACCATCTTGTTAGTTGGGAAAATGGGCAAACGATATGGGCTCCCAATGAATCCCTGGATTCTGATGTAAGTATATCGGGGATATTGGATAAACCAAGATCCATATTTGCCAATCAGCTTCTTGGCCTTAGGAGTCAGCCGTTGATGCATCCCTCCCTGGACTATTCTTGTGATATACATGAGGAAGGCGTCATGAGCTCGCCGGAAGTGCACCTTTTCTTTCAACTGCAATTGTGGATAGCAGTCGTATGCCTTCAGCTCATTTGATCCACTGCCAACCGTGCCCTTGCATATCAAGCCTGCATACTTGTAAGTCCTAGCCAACATGTAGATGACATAAGAACTCATATAAAACGTTTTTGTTTTCTCTAGGTTGACAAGCTGCTCGTGGAGGTTGTTGCTAATCATTCATGACCAGTTAAACATCTTTACGCCCTCTGTGATGTCCTCAATAAAATAGTACATCCATGGCTCAAATGGCACCCCCAAAGGACTGCCTGCTATTTTGTTCAGCAAGATAATGATGTCTCCGTAGTCCTCCTTGAAGTCCGTATGCATCAACTTCTTGGGCATTTTCTTGACCGACGGCCTAGGCTTGTCCAGCCATGACTTGTTGATGTTGGCGGCACAAAGGTCAGGCTGCTCATCATACAATCTCTGGGCATCTTCCTTAGTTTTATAAGTGGTCTTAGGATACAAAGGAATGCCAAAGGCCTCTTGTATGGCCAACTCTCCCAGATGTGCCAATATTCTCCCGTCAAGCGCCACAATTTGTCTCAACTCAGCATTATAATGAAGCGCACACTCCACCATCAATTCAGCACATTCAAGCACAGGTGGAAATCCGACAGCTTGAAAGATTCCATTTCTTACCATTCTCTTGGCTGCAGGCGTGGGTAAAGGCCCATTGTGCCCATATACTCTTCTCTTGAATTCATCGAGGTCTATATGACCAAGATTGGTGTCCGAGATGTTCTTCCATTTTGATTTTATTTTAGTCTCTGGCTGCGATCCTTTGTTTGCGAACTTCATCTGTGCTTGTCTGGACGTCTCTTCTTGATTGACTGTCAACCTGCAAGTACAAAATGCTTAACATTAATATAAGAACTTTTAAAATCAAACTACTCCAGGATGTAACTTAGACAAAATCGCACTTTCAGCTTATTAAATTAAAATTTCTGTCAAAAAGCAAGTTGAAAGTAATCAAATTTGCCCATCTGTGAATGAAAGTCGTGTCGGAAAGAAAGTAGAAGATAGAAACGAGGCACAAACACATTGTCGATTAATTTCCAAACCTCAAAGATTGTGTTTTGGCTGCAAATGAATTTAAAAATTCTGAAAATCTGCCAGAGGAAGTGCGCCAATATGCTGGGAAGTACGATTTTCAACAAAGAAATAAATTATTTCTCTCTAAAAATCACGCCTATCAACAATAAATTACTTCCTTGATTCTCACAACAACGTTACTTGCACTAAATTTTCCT
>CM021107.1:628322277-628366498 GCA_007115665.2 Sequoiadendron giganteum
CCCTCTATAGGAGAAAAAGAGATGAGAGCCCCACCCTCCAAAGCCTTCACACAACTGCCCACACAAGCTTCACCTCGATAGGAACAAGCTAACCAGAATCTCCACCAAATCTACAACAACCATCTCCTCCTCAATATAAGAGGGCTCCGCCTCAATGGGAGCAGTCTCCACCTCCATAGAAGACCCCACCTGTAGATCCAAAGAGAACACAAAGACTTCGGAAGGCCAAACCAACATATCCAATTTTGGCATTATAGAGTGCAAATACAGAACAGAAAAACACACTTCAACCAATCGGACAAGACCCAACAAAATCTGAGCCTTCAAAATAAAAACATGAAGCAGCTCAGCCCAAGAAAGAACCTCAAGCCCCTGCATCAACAAAACCTTCGAAACCCAATCAGGGCACAGAAGAAACCAAATCAAGACAAGGCCCAAAGCCCAGAACAAAGAGAAACCAGAAGGCTTCCACAAGCAGAAGTAAAACTTCAGAACAAAGGATCCAAACCCAACCAGAAGAGAGAACATCATAAGCCACCTAGGGGTCAAGAGGAACATCCGTGACCTCGGTAAAGAGGATCCAAAGACACTCAGCCAAAGAGAACATGGCCGCAACAAACACTCAACCAGAGAGAACAAGGCTGCAGAGAACACAACAGCAAAAAGAAACACAAGACAAAAGACCACCAAAGGCAGAGTCCCAGTCTCATAATGAACAGGAACAACCAAGTCCCAAGAGGAACAAGGGTCCCCAAACAGGACGGAAATAAGGAGAAGGCCCAGCAAAAAAGAGCACCAAGCAACCCCAACACACCGATCAGAGTCAGAGAAGGGCCAAAACTCCACACAACCAACCAGAGGGAGACACCACCACTCCATAGAGAGGGGACAAGAAGAACCTAAAACACTCCGAGAACAAAAACTCCAAAAGAGATCCACCAAACAAACAGCGGGCAAAAGCGAAGGACAACCAAGAAGAAGCTAGAAGCAGAACAGGCCAACACGAGGAACCCCCAAGCCATCCTACTACGCCAAATAGGAGCATAAATAAGCCCATTCTTCAACCGGTCTTCCTCAAAGAAACCAACGCACACCCAGACCCACTACAAGGAAAGAAGCCAGAAAAACAATAGGAAGGGCAAAATCTCAAAACCCTCAGACACAATGGGTAGTTGTTTTGCAGGACGGCACCCATCACCAACCACAGCAGCACCTTCAGAAACTTCCGCAAAGAGCAAAGATCCACCTCCAAGGCCACTCCCGCCTCGCAATCCAAGGATGGAAGCAGAACAAAGCCATCCTCCATTCAGATCTACCCTCATCGTCTGCAAAAATCAAACTGCAGACTCCCGCTTGTTTCCCGCCCGACGCCGCTCTCGAACGCTCCATTACATCTTTTTATCTAAGTAGTGATTGTTAGTTGATATTGGTAAATACTTATTGTGCCCCACTAGGGTAGTATTATTGAGTGCTAGCAAAATAATTTTTTTCTTACTCAAATAAGTTCCCATACTTGTTATATGGTGTTTTCAAAATTTAATTAACTTGTGTTCTGGGTACATTGAAGGCATATGGTATTATTGATAACCAAGGAGTTAAGTTGATATAGGATAGGTTGTCCTCCTCTACTTACAATATGACTAAGATTCTTTATCTCTGTATGAACTCAAAATTAAATTGTACCATATGTTGGTGATCTTGTGTAATATGATTAAATATAAGAATCATTAGTATTTAAAAAATTATGATAAAGACCACATCTTTGTTTGGGTATGGATGGTATTACTTTACCATAGACAATGAAAGGTAAGTGTTTCTCAACCTACTAACACAATATAGTCCATATATCACTATAAAATTGACATAGTCAAGGAATGATTCCATTAAGGAAGCTGTGATGATAATACTTTGATTTCATCCAGCACTCTGTGATCATTATGGTAGGCTACTACATGATTGAAGGAGTTGTAGGCCGAAATATGATGATCGTATTTAGCAACAATATAGTTTGTTTATAACTTGCATAAATTACTTATTTCTATTTCTATTAATAATATTTTATTTTGATCATGAAATTTGTTCTACCGGATTGTCCATGTACATGAATGTTGAAGGGGATTTTCATTAACACTTTTTTGTGGGTCATAATATCATGAAACAATATGATTGTGATGTTATATTGTTGTCATTGATGTAAAAGGAGTTTTTCCATGATGTGGCCGACTTGCTTTAGCTAAGAGAAAAAACAAATAATTCACATGAGGCCGAACCCCCTCTAATTTCGATGGTTGGTGCCTTTTAATTTGCAAGATCCGAAGGTTGGAGCCTCTCACTCAAAGAGATCGAAGTCTCTTGTTGAGTTGGTGCTCAATTGAGGGGATTGGTATCTCCTATAGATTGGTGCCTACGAAGCTTGTAAGAAGATATAAATAAAAGCAATATTTTGCCATGGTTTTCTCCCATAAGGGTTTCCACGTAAAATCGTGTGTGCATCTTGTCTGCTAAATTGTTAGATCTTACTTGTGTAGATGCTTTGATTATTGCTTTATGGTTGCTAAATTTATAAATTGTAAAAGTTGGTCTTATACTAATTCACCCCCTCTCAGTATAAGTGTGTGTGTGTGTGTGTTTCTTCAATTGGTATCAAAGCAAGTTCCTTCGAAAAAGCCTAACTACTTGAAGGAAAGATCTTAAGAACACACATGGCGAGTCAAGAAGGGTTTTTCTCAAGCCAAGCACCATTGTTTGACGGGAACAACTATACCTTTTGAAGTATGAGGATGAGCATATATTTGATGGCTCATGGATTTGACATATGGCAATTTGTTGTAGATGGCTTTGTGGCACCATCTACTTCACCAACAAATCAAGTCGGAAGGAGGGCAAGTGAGAACAATGCTAAAGCTATGAAAGCAATTCTAAGTGGTCTAACTGAATCCGAATTTGTCAAAGTCATGCATTGCACATCGGCAAAAGAGATGTGGGATAAGCTTCAAAGGACTTATGAAGAAGACAACAAAGTGAAAAAGGCAACGCTCCAAACCCATAGGTGACAATATGAAATTTTGAAGATGAAGGACGAAGAGAATGTTGACACCTATTTTCTCCGCGTGGATGAAATCGCAAATACCATTCGTGGTCTTGGAGAAAAGATTGAGGATGAGGTTTGAAGAGCACAAAATATTTACTGAGAGGGGGGGGGTGAATCAGTAAATCAATCACAAACTTTTATTTCTTAATCTTTTTCAAACTTATTACAATCAACTTTTTGATATGAATCAATTTCCCCAAGTTGACACAACTTTATTGAAATAATATTTTTCCAAAGTAGGCACCAACCTACAGATTTACAAAAGGATGATTTAGTAGAGTGTAACCTACAAGGAACACCTAGACCTTTACAAATTTAGTAGGCTCCTACCTGTTGGTGTGTGTTTTGAATACGCCACCATACACAGAATAAAATGCCCAAGGACACTTTATCCTCTCTTGAAAAGTAATTGCAAATACCTAGAAGATAATACAATAACTCCAATGTTTCTTTTGGCCATGTTATGACATATGGACAAGGTCAGTGGGCGTTGTGATTTGCTGGTAATCACAAGGGGACTTACAGAAAATTCATTTCGCGAGTCGAGGACTTAGATAGTTTTATCATTGAGGCTCTTTCGATGGGTGTTTCAGATTTTCCAAAAAAAGGGCAAAAGGATAAGGGTTTAGAAATCTAAACTACGCCTAAGAACTCAAGAGACGGCAGTGACAAGATAAAATAGGGTAACCACACTTTGTTTCGCCTCCTTCGGACAACTACGCAAAGTGGGTGCAATCTTCAAAGGAAGTGATAATAATTTTCATGTTTGAATTGAAAACAAACAAAAGTTAAGCATCCACAAATCAATGGCTCAGACTAACTTTACACATCAAATGCAAATCATCCATTTGACAAAAGTATGAGCTAAATTTTATCTACCACTGCTATCAAATCTATCATCCACTTAACAAACATATAAATGAAATGCTAATCTAATTCTACTCTAAGTGTTGAAGGAGAAATATTAAACCTTGCACACTATTTGAAAACAAAAGTGATTCTAAGCAAATCATGCACTAGAGCTTTTATTGACGGAAATAGTCTTGTCGCAACAATATTATACTACTCACTTCACAAATTGTAAATGAGAGTAATCAAGTTTATATAGAGTTCAAGAATTTGAATAAACGGCTCAGATTAAAAATGAGCCAATGGCCAAGATCAAAACAAATAAACCCTAATTAGGGTTTCCTAAACTGACTTCAGTGAACTGAGAGTTGATAGGGTGATGTGGCGTTTTGGAGCTATTTTCAAGGAATTACATCCCGATCCTTCGCCTTGCCGTGTGTTCGATGAATTTGGACACGATCAAGGCAACTTCATCCATGGTGACCTGAGGAAGCATTCCAATCCTGAATTCCAGTCCGTCCACACTCTCGGCGCATCTGGCAAAGGTATCCTCCCACTCTGGTTTGGTCTTCTCAAAAGACTCTCGGATGCTTAAGAAGTTCGCCAATTTGGCCCAGTCCTGCTTCAAAATGGGTCCAGTGATGGCGAAGATGCCTTCTTGGACCTTCCCTTTCAAAACTTCTAACTGCAGGTCATTCTCTCGTAGAGCCTCCTTATCTAGGATATCGGCGATCATGTTGAGAAGTTTGGCCTGAACTTCTTTGACTTGTTCTTCCAATCTGATACTGTCAACCTTCACCCTCTCCAAGACTTCGCCTCGTGCCGTCAAGGCCCAATACCAGGTGTGGAAGTCATAGGCTGCTCCTACTGCAATAACACCTCCGTCTATCAACTCCTGCTTAGGAACTCCTTTCAGAATCCTAAGGCAAGGGATTATCCTATCTTGCACATCCGGAAGGTTATCCCACACTTCTGCCAAAGCGGCCAACCTAGAAAGTAGGGCAGTGGCCTGGCCATAAACCAGAGTCAACCTCTCTACGAATGCCTCAGCTTCAATCCCCTTCACTACTATCCATTCTCTGGCTTCCCGAACTGTGACCATGTTTTCTTCTATCTCTTTAACGGCCCCCTGTGAAGAGTTCGGGAGTAGAGGAGTTGCTGTGTTGTCTTGATCAAGTGCTGGATATAATCCTTTAGGCGCTCAATTTCTAACTGGCACTCCTTCCTCTTGGCTATCTCCTTTGCCAACCTTGACTTGATAGTGGACACAGAATTGTCCAAGTCTTCAATTTCTTGGCCCTTCGTGGTTGGACCCAAGTCAATGGTTGTGATGGCATAATCTTGTGAAGCCATGTCTTCCTGTGGCCTGTCCATTGTAGGCACTGCGATCTGCACTGTCTTGTTGCCGGCTCCATCTCTCTGTATGCTCGAGAATTTCTTTGCTGGCTTCTTAACTGCAGTCTGCGTAAGTCTGGCCAAGAAGTCAGCAGTGTCATCCTCTTCTGGCTCCTCCACTGGCGCCTGTACTTTCAGCCTCTCCCTTAGCCAATCTGGGATCGTCGGCTGCTCTATGCCTTCATCTTCCGGCCTGTCTTCTCTGTCAAGAACGTCGAGAATTCCCCTAAGGGCTGACATCATTCCTTCTTGGAAAATCCTCATTTTGGGTGTCCACATTTTCATCATCGGACTCCAATATTTTTGTGCCCGTGGGAGATGGTGGCGCATCTTCGTCCGGCTGAGGCTCCATATTGTTTTCCGGAATCGGGGAAGGATCCCTAATGTCAGCCAGTGAAGCATCCACAGTAGCCAGCATCTCTTCAATATTCCTAGATGCGGTCGAGTGTGAAGGCTTTACCTTAGCATGCTTCTAAACTGGCTCCTTGCCTGCAGCTATCTCCTTCCTTTTCTTGGAAGTGGTGGCCTCTATCATCTCTACGCCCTGGGATGCATCCGCATTGGAAGAATAGGATTCCACCTCACTCAACATATCATAAGTTAAGGTTATCCTTTTTCACTTGAGTTCCTGAATCTGTTGATCAACCCACCACTGTGTATACTTGATGACAGGTCTCATCAAAGTATTTAAATCGGCATGCTCGGATTCTGACCACCTGACCACCGGCAAAGGCAAGCTCTCATCAAGGTGCGGCTGTACCTGTTGTCCATCTTCCTCCAACTGATCCGGCACTCGACAAAGTTTTGTTGCTCTGATCAAACTGACAGGCAATCTGGACCACATCTTTCGCCTAACCTCAAACTCGTCCGCAGCATTTGCCCAGAAATCTTCCAGTTCAACCCTATGCTTGTACCTCCTTCCATCCGCCGTCTTGATGTGATGATGCGGATCGAAGTGGCTTCTAGATGGATAGGTAGCAAAAGGATAATGTTGAATCTCGAGCCTGGCACTATCTGCTGCCTGTGATGATGGACAAGACTCTAGCATGTTCCCTATAAAGAAGGGAAAGGTTACTGCCGCCTTTTGCTTTGTCCGTTGGAGGCCTTGAAATTCTTCTAGCTGCCTTAGTACTTCCAACAAGACCATCTTGTTAGTTGGGAAAATGGGCAAACGATATGGGCTCCCAATGAATCCCTGGATTCTGATGTAAGTATATCGGGGATATTGGATAAACCAAGATCCATATTTGCCAATCAGCTTCTTGGCCTTAGGAGTCAGCCGTTGATGCATCCCTCCCTGGACTATTCTTGTGATATACATGAGGAAGGCGTCATGAGCTCGCCGGAAGTGCACCTTTTCTTTCAACTGCAATTGTGGATAGCAGTCGTATGCCTTCAGCTCATTTGATCCACTGCCAACCGTGCCCTTGCATATCAAGCCTGCATACTTGTAAGTCCTAGCCAACATATAGATGACGTAAGAGCTCATATAAAACGTTTTAGTTTTCTCTAGGTTGACAAGCTGCTCGTGGAGGTTGTTGCTAATCATTCGTGACTAGTTAAACATCTTTACGCCCTCTGTGATGTCCTCAATAAAATAGTACATCCATGGCTCAAATGGCGCCCCCAAAGGACTGCCTGCTATTCTGTTCAGCAAGATAATGATGTCTCCGCAGTCCTCCTTGAAGTCCGTACGCATCAACTTCTTGGGCATTTTCTTGACCGACGGCCTAGGCTTGTCCAGCCATGACTTGTTGATGTTGGCGGCACAAAGGTCAGGCTGCTCATCATACAATCTCTGGGCGTCTTCCTTAGTTTTATAAGTGGTCTTAGGATACGAAGGAATGCCAAAGGCCTCTTGTATGGCCAACTCTCCCAGATGTGCCAATATTCTCCCGTCAGGCGCCACAATTTATCTCAACTCAGCATTATAATGAAGCGCACACTCCACCATCAATTCAGCACATTCAAGCGCAGGCGGAAATCCGACAGCTTGAAAGATTCCATTTCTTACCATTCTCCTGGTTGCAGGCGCAGGTAAAGGCCCATTGTGCCCATATACTCTTCTCTTGAATTCATCGAGGTCTATATGACCAAGATTGGTGTCTGAGATGTTCTTCCATTTTGATTTTATTTTAGTCTCTGGCTGCGATCCCTTGTTCGCGAACTTCATCTGTGCTTGCCTGGACGTCTCTCCTTGATTGACTGTCAACCTGCAAGTACAAAATGCTTAACATTAATATAAGAACTTTTAAAATCAAATTACTCTGGGGTGTAGTTTGGACAAAATCGCACTTTCAGCTTATTAATTTAAAATTTCTGTCAAAAAGCAAGCTGAAAGTAATCAACTTCGCCCATCTGTGAATGAAACTTGTGCCGGAAAGAAAGTAGAAGAAAGAAACGAGGTACAAACACATTGTCGATTAATTTCCAAACCTCAAAGATCGTGTTCTGGCTGCAAATGAATTTAAAAATTCTGAAAATCTGCCAGAGGAAGTGCGCCAATATGCTGGGAAGTACGATTTTTAGCAAAGAAATAAATTATTTATCTCTAAAAATCACGCCTGTCAACAATAAATTACTTCCTTGATTCTCACAGCAACGTTACTTGCACAAATTTTCCTTCGCAAACGATTCCCAAAAGATTCGAGAAAGATAGCTTCTTCTCAGTCGAAATTGTGAAGAAATGAGTTGCTGAAACTCATTTTATGGCTGAGAAGTGCGATTTTCCTCAAGGAATTGCTTTCTTCTCTCTGATTTTCTTCCAAATTTTATAAACGTTTTCTTCTCAGATTGGCAAGTTTCTAATTTCACTTTCAGTTGCTGAGGCAAGTTTCCAATATTCATCTCTGTGCCACCTCTGTTTGAGATTTTTGAATTTCTTAAAAAATTGCCTAAGTGTTGGAGAAAATATCAAAAGATATTAAATTAATTGTTTAAAATTAATTTTCCAACGTACTTTAAATCTTCGAATCATGGCAAAGTTAAATTCAGCTAAGGCAGAATAATTTAATCTTCCAAATAATCTCCAGACTTCGAGTTTTTTTAATTAAAATTCCCCAAGTGTTAGGAAAATAATTTAAAATATTTAAATATTTAAAATTCCAACCCGTTTAACCTTGATACATGGCTAAGTTTGTTCGTCCGAGGCAAAATATCTCTTTTCAAATTGTCTGCCTAGCCAAAATGTGCTCAATAGTTCATCTGCCAAATTTCAACTCTCTAGGCGGAGTCTTGACCTCTCTGGACATTTTTATTTAGCCAAACGATCCGTCTTCTGGGTTGGGCGAACTTGGAGATCTCTGCCACTTTGCCATTTTTCATTAGTGCCTTAGGAATTTTTCCAAGCTGAGAGGGGCGGACTTCATGCTTGCTCTGCCAAACACTCTTCATTTTATGCCAAAGAATTTCATTCCGTTGTGTTGAGGCGTGATTTTTGTGCCCGTCAAACCTCTTCTCCTTCTAGACATTTCTCCGTTTTTCATGCCTTAGACAAATTTATCTTTCAAAGTTGGACGAATTTCTTGTAATTCCTAGCCAATGGCGTATCTTATCCTCCATTTGTCTAAAGCAGACTTCACACTTTCTTGCCATGGCGAATTTTATTCGTGCCTTGTCCAATGGCAAACTTCACTTGTATTGGCCATTTAATTACACATAAGGCGAGTTTTCCTTGCAATTTCACCCCTTTCCAAACATCTTGGAGCGAACCCCTTTATGTTTTTACCCTTCTCCAAACTTCTTGGGGCGGACTTCTCATACCTCATGCCATTTTCCTTTTGGGCGGACTTGCTAGCCCTCATGCCGTTGACTTTTGGGCGGACTTTGACCCTTTTGTGCCATGGGCGGACTTTACTTCTCCTTTGCCATGGGCGGACTTCATGCTCTTCATGCCAAGGGCGGACTTGGCTTCCTCCTTGCCAAGGGCGGACTTGGCTCTCCTTGTGCCATGGCGGACTTGGAGACCTCCATGCCATGGGCGGACTTCAGCCTTGGCTTGCCAATGGCTACCTTTGGCAAAGGTAGGGCGGACTTCTTAGACTTCATGCCATTCCTTCCTTGAGGGCGCCATCTTCATGACTTAGCCATTTTTCAAAACTTTTGCCATTTTTACCTTGATTCTTTTGACATCTGGAGGCGTGTTGATTTCTTGCCTGATGGGATCCAAAAATAGAAACTTTCCAAAAATAGAAAAAGCAAAAAGCATCCCTAAAAAATAGGAACTCCATAATGGCCTAAAAATGCCGAAAATCAAAAAAAAAGCAAAAAGCAAAAAAGCAGAATCCCTAAAAAATAGGAAGTGTCAGAATTGACCAAAAGCAATGGCGTTCCTCGTCTACTGGGTCTTCTGAGCATTTCCATGACGTTTAAGCATTCAAACGGGTTCAAAATCTCACCTTGGCCGACTGACTCTCAAAAAGTTATTCAAATTTAGGACTCTAAACTGGCGATTCAGAGGGCGACATCAAAACTTGGGGGTCCCCATTTGCAATGGGGCGATGTGTGAAATAGGTCACAACACTACCTACAAGGAGCACCAACCCCTATTGCAAGGCACCAAACCTTGTCTTGATGGATGTATGACAGCCTTCAATCTGATCTGCACATTCCCAACTCTCCAATCTGCTCTATGTGATAAATGATATCACCCTAAGCCCACACAAGGAGATGGGTCTTTAGACTGAACTGCTTATCCTATCACAACCACACTTCTACACACAAATCTGACTTGAATGCTCATTATATATGTTGCCCAACTTAGCAACCTTTGATAAAAGATTCGTCTTTTAAACTTGCATCTTTTCAAATTTTATGCATTGTGCCTCTTCATAAAATTAATCTGAGTTTTTGTCTTTTCTTTAATTTTGTCCTTTATGTAATTTTTTCTTATTTAAGATCGCACCTTTTGTAAATGACCACTTCTCAAAATAATCGTATCATTTCAGATCTTCCTTGGTTTGTTTTTATCAAAAGGAACCTTAAATCGCACCACTTCAGATTTTAATAAACATAAATTGTATCACCTCATAAACTAAATCGCACAATTAGAGGTGAAGCGCTTCTCTTCAAAAAATGTACTTTAAATCTGTCTTTTGATATTTGCTTTACTAAATTAATCGCACCATTCCATGAATCGCTGCCTTTTCATTTTGTCTTTTTCTGACTTTTGTCCTTTCTTTATTTTGTCTTTTGTGATTTGTCTTTATGTGCCTTTTTAATTTAATCTGTTATCTTCTTCCAAAAACGTGGCACAAATCGTGCTTTATCTTTTATGAAGGTATTTAAAATATTTTTTCATTTATTGTAAAGTCTTCATAAGATGGCGCTTCTTCAGATATTGATGGTATTAGTTATCCTTTATAAATCTGTTTAGAGTATGATCTGTTCATTAATGCTGATCTGTACATAAATTTGTTATCCTTTATGCTGATCTGTTATTTGATGATCTGTTATTGAATTGGTCTTCAATAAGGTATATAAATCTATATCTGTTCATTGTTGAACTGTAGTTATGCTTTATGTTGACATCAATGACAATATTTCCAACAATCTCCCCCTTTGTCATTGATGGCAACACAAATAGTTTCTTTTCGCATTGCTCCCCCTTACTCTATTTCTCCCCCTTTGACATCAATGGCAAAGGGTCTTCCAACAATGTTTTGTCTTCTTTTGTTCCATGGGGCTACATGATACAATGTATAGCTCCCCCTGAATGTATGCCTCCACCAATTAAGTTGATGGATGTGGGACAACTCCCAATTTGTCCCTTAAATACTCAAATGTATCCCTTGGAAGTGGTTTGGCGAATATATCAGCAGTTTGTTCTTTTGTAGCTATATACTCCAAACATACTTGTCCTTCCGCTACTTGCTCTCTTAAAAAATGATATTTAATGGGGATATGCTTGGTCCTTGAGTGCATCACTGGATTCTTGGAGATGTTGATTGCACTAGTGTTATCACAATAAATAGTGCAAGGATGATCATACTCCACCTTGATATCTCTTAAAGTTTGCCTCATCCACAAAAGTTGAGTGCAACATGCTGCTGCTGCTATATATTCAGCTTTTGCTGTAGATAGAGAGACTGATTCTTGTTTTTTGCTCATCCGGGATACTAAATTTCCTCCAAGAAAAAAGGCTCCTCCACTTGTACTTTTTCTATCATCCACATTGCCAGCCCAATCAGCATCTGTGAATGCTTCAAGAGTGAAAATATTGTTGCTAGGGTACCATAAACCATATTCCATAGTGCCTTTCAAATACTTGAATATACGCTTTACTGCATGAACATGTGTTTCTTCTGGTGCTGCTTGAAATCTTGCCACAACTCCAACAGCTTGCATTATGTCTGGTCTTGTAGAAGTTAGATACAACAAACTTCCAATCATTGATCTATAAAGTGTTTGATTCACTTCTTGGGATTCATCATCTTTGCTTAGCTTGCAACCTGTAACCATAGGAGTGCTAACAGGATTGCAATCTTCCATCCTAAACCTTTTTAACATTTCTTTCACATATTTGGCTTGGGAGATGAAAATACCTTTGCTTGATTGTGAAATTTGTAGCCCAAGGAAGAAGGATAATTCTCCCAACATTGACATCTCAAACTCTTTTTGCATACATGATGAAAATTCTTTGCACATTTTGTCCTTGTCTCCACCAAAAATGATGTCATCTACATACACCACCACAATCAATAAATGTCCATCCTCTTCTTTGATGTATAGATTGCTATCTACATCTCCTCTTTTGAAACCTTGCTCTTTAAGATACTTGTCAAGTCTAGAATACCAAGCTCTAGGAGCTTGTTTAAGCCCATAGAGAGCTTTCTTTAACTTGCACACATAATCCTTGTCTTCTGATAATAGGAAGCCTTCGGGTTGTTCAATATAAACTTCCTCCTCTAGATCTCCATTAAGAAAAGCAGATTTGACGTCCATTTGATACACCTTAAACTTCTTGGGACTTGCATAGGATAAAAACATTCTAATTGCTTCAATCCTTGCAACTGGTGCGAATGTTTCCTCAAAATCTACTCCTTCAACTTGTGCATAGCCCTTGCACACTAACCTTGCTTTGTTCCTTGTGACTTAACCATCTTCATTTAATTTGTTTCTAAAAACCCATTTTGTGCCAATTACATTCTTATCTTTTGGTCTTGGGACAAGTTCCCAAGTTTCATTTTTCTCTATTTGATCCAATTCTTCATTCATTGCACCAATCCAACATTTGTCTTTGCTTGCTTCTTCAAAAGTTTTGGGCTCAACTTGAGATAGAAATGCTGCATGACAATCTTCATTGTAATTCACCATTTTCCTTGTAGATCTACATCTATCTTGAAGAATCAAATCTTCAGGATGGTTCTTTTGAACAAACTTGGAAGGTGTCTTTGGTGTCTTCATGGGAGTCTTTTGTGAAGATTCTTCTTCCTTTGCCTCTTCCTCCTTTTCTTCCTCTTGGGAGTCCTCATCCTCTTTGTCTTCATCATTCATAGTTTGAACATGGTGATCACTTTGTCCAACTTCTTTGAATTGCTTTCCTTCATCAATTCTTACATTAGCACTTTCAACAATTTTGTGAGTTCTTTTGTTGTAGCATTTATATGCCTTACTTTTTGATGAGTAGCCAAGAAAGATTCCCTCATCTGCTCTTGTGTCAGATTTGCTCAAATCTTCTTCATCTCTTCTAATGTAGCAAGTGCTTCCAAAAATTTTGAAGTACTTGACAGTTGCTGGTCTACCTTTCCAAAGTTCATATGGTGTCTTCTCATTGTTCACTCTTATTTGTGCACGATTCAAGATGTAAACTGCTGTATGAATTGCTTCCTTCCAAAAGGAATCTGCTATCTTGGTTTCATTTAGCATTGCCCTTGCCATTTCTTGAACCGTCCTATTTTTTCTTTCTACAACCCCATTTTGTTGAGGGGTTCTTGCTGCAGAAAAATGCCTCTTAATTCCATGCTCTATGCAGAAATTTTCAAATTCCTTTGATGTGAATTCTCCTCCTCGATCTGATCTAAGACATTTTATCTTGATGTTTGCTTCATTTTCAACCAGCTCTTTGAAAGCTTTGAATTTATCAAAAGCTTCAGATTTTTCTTTCAAAAATGCAACCCAAGTCATTCTTGAGAAGTCATCAATCAGCAACATAAAATATCTTTCTCCATTCATGCTCTTGGATTTGGTTGGCCCACAAAGATCTTTATGTATGAGTTCTAATGGCTTTGATGAAGAATGCTCCTTAGACTTAAAGCTTGACCTTGTTTGCTTTCCAAGTTGACACTCTCTACAAATGATATTAGAAGGTTTTGTTATCCTTGGCATATCTCTCACAGCATTTGATTTGCTAACTTTGACAATATTATCAAAGTTGAGATGGCCTAGCCTCTTGTGCCATAACCAACTTTCATCCTCTTGTACTAGGTTGCAACTTTCACAACTTATCTCCTTTAAGATATACAAATTATGTTTCCTTTCAGCTTGAGCAACCAGCTTTCCATCTTTCTTGATATCACATGTATTATAAAGAAAAAATGTGATACTATGTCCTTGATCACAAAGTTGACTAACACTTAGAAGATTTTCTTTTAGGCCCTTAACATACAAAACATTTTCTGTTTTTGTTCTCCCATTATCTAGACTAAGTGTTCCTTTTCCTTTTATTTGTTTTCTTGTATTATCACCAAATCTTATTGATCCTTCATCAGTAGGTTCAAGAGAGATGAATTTGCTCGTCACCTGTCATGTGCTTTGAGCACCCACTATCAATGTACCATCTATCTTTCTTACTTTCAGCATGTAAGGCGGTTTGAATGAACATTGATTTCTCCTTTTTCTTCCACACTTTGATAGGCACTTCTTTCCTTTTAATGGACTTATCTTTCTTTTTGTTTTGCTTTGGAGAATCATTAAAAACTGTCCTACGAGCTTGTGCTTTGTGCCCAAGGTTATTACAATTGTAGCATAAACTATTATAGTCCATTAATGGTGTGAAAGGATTATAATCTCTCCTAAGGTAGCTAGGAATATTTTTTACTTTATTTTTACAATTTAAGGCCTTGTGGCCAAATTTGTTACATAGAAAACAATACCCATTGAATGTATATGATTGCCTAGTGTTTGATTTTCTTTTAGGATCAGCACTTATCCATTCTTCTTCAACTTGCTTTGAGAAGGTCTTGAAATCTTCTTTGGAGTTAGTGACCTTCTTGGATTGTTCTTCAAAACTACCTCCCATTTTGCTTTGAAGAAAATCTTGAGCCTTCATTAGCTCAATCAACTTGCTGGATTCTTCATCAATCTTTGTGTGTTGAACCTTTGTTTTCTCCAATTCCAATTTTAGCATTGCTATCTCTTGCTCCAGCTTGTTACATTTCATCTCCTTTGTATTGAGTTTGTTTTTCAATTCTTCTTCATTTCTTTTAGCTTCCATGATTTGAGCTCTCAAATCTTCAATGGTTTTGCTTGAATTCTCCAAGTCTTTTGTTATCACTTTGACCTTCAATTTGTACTTGCTAGCTTTCTTCTTCAAATCTTCATTCTTCTTATAAGCATAGTGCAGTTCTTCTTCAAGATCCACTTCCTCTTCTTCATTACATTCTTGATCAATCTTTTGTTCTTCATCAAAATCTTCATCAGCATTTAGTTCTTCACATTCAGCCATGAACAATATTTCCTCTTCACCATTGCTAGAGCAATCTTCACTTTGTTCTTCGGAGGTGCTACTATCTTTCTTTGAATAGAAACTCTTCTTATGTTTTTGAAACTTCTTCTTTGAGTTATTATTGAAATTCTTCTTTCCCTTTTTCTTGTTGCTGATTTCTTTTTCTTCTTCACTAGAGCTGTTTTCATTTTGAGGACATTTTGAGGCATAATGTCCAACTTTTCCACAATTGAAGCACTTAAAAGGAAATTTTCCTTTGTATTTTCCTTTTCCTTTCTTAAGTTTACCCATGAAGTAAGCTTCTGCTTCATCACTTGATTTTTCATCCTTTTCTTCATGCTTGTTCTTGCCCTTTTTGGATGCTTTGAATGAGACTTCCTTTTGTGGTGATCTTCCTTCAATCCTCATCTCATAGGCAGCAAGGATTCCATGTAATTCATCTTTGGTTAGCTGATCCAAGTTTGTTAATTCCTCCAATGCTGCAACCTTGGCTTCAAACTTTGTAGAAAGAGATCTTAGAATTTTGTCAATAATGAAGTCATCCTTGATCTCTTCACCAAGTCCCCTCATGATATTCACTGTTTCATCAACACGAAGGAAATATGAAGCAATATCTTCATCATCCTCCATTTTGAGAGTCTCCAACTTTCTTCTATGAGTTTGCAACTTTTCCTTTTTAACTTTTGCATCTCCTTCATAAATATTTTGAAGTTTGTCCCAAATTTCTTTTGCTGATTTGCATCTCATGACTTTTGTAAACTCAGAATCTGTTAGGCTGCAAAGAAGAGCATGCTTAGCCTTTGCATTGTTTTCACTTCTCTTTTTCCCTGCTTGATCCGTTGGAGGGGTAGCTGGAGGTGAATACCCATCAACAACAGATTGCCACACATCAAACCCAAGTGCATTCAAGTATGCTTCCATCTTGATATTCCAAAAGGCATAATTAGTCCCATCAAAGATGGGTGCTTTCACAGTGTTGCTTAGATTCGCCATATGTGCTCTTAAGGATCTCCTTCAAGCGATTAAGCTTTCAAGAAGGACCTCGCTCTGATACCAATTGAAGAGCACAAAAGATTTACTGAGAGGGGGGGGGTGAATCAGTAAATCAATCACAAACTTTTATTTCTTAATCTTTTTCAAACTTATTACAATCAACTTTTTGATATGAATCAATTTCCCCAAGTTGACACAACTTTATTGAAATAATATTTTTCCAAAGTAGGCACCAACCTACAGATTTACAAAAGGATGATTTAGTAGAGTGTAACCTACAAGGAACACCTAGACCTTTACAAATTTAGTAGGCTCCTACCTACAAGGAGCACCAACCCCTATTGCAAGGCACCAAACCTTGTCTTGATGGATGTATGACAGCCTTCAATCTGATCTGCACATTCCCAACTCTCCAATCTGCTCTATGTGATAAATGATATCACCCTAAGCCCACACAAGGAGATGGGTCTTTAGACTGAACTGCTTATCCTATCACAACCACACTTCTACACACAAATCTGACTTGAATGCTCATTATATATGTTGCCCAACTTAGCAACCTTTGATAAAAGATTCGTCTTTTAAACTTGGATCCTTTCAAATTTTATGCATTGTGCCTCTTCATAAAATTAATCTGAGTTTTTGTCTTTTCTTTAATTTTGTCCTTTATGTAATTTTGTCTTATTTAAGATCGCACCTTTTGTAAATGACCACTTCTCAAAATAATCGTATCATTTCAGATCTTCCTTGGTTTGTTTTTATCAAAAGGAACCTTAAATCGCACCACTTCAGATTTTAATAAACATAAATTGTATCACCTCATAAACTAAATCGCACAATTAGAGGTGAAGCGCTTCTCTTCAAAAAATGTACTTTAAATTTGTCTTTTGATATTTGCTTTACTAAATTAATCGCACCATTCCATGAATCGCTGCCTTTTCATTTTGTCTTTTTCTGACTTTTGTCCTTTCTTTATTTTGTCTTTTGTGATTTGTCTTTATGTGCCTTTTTAATTTAATCTGTTATCTTCTTCCAAAAACGTGGCACAAATCGTGCTTTATCTTTTATGAAGGTATTTAAAATATTTTTTCATTTATTGTAAAGTCTTCATAAGATGGTGCTTCTTCAGATATTGATGGTATTAGTTATCCTTTATAAATCTGTTTAGAGTATGATCTGTTCATTAATGCTGATCTGTACATAAATCTGTTATCCTTTATGCTGATCTGTTATTTGATGATCTGTTATTGAATTGGTCTTCAATAAGGTATATAAATCTATATCTGTTCATTGTTGAACTGTAGTTATGCTTTATTTTGACATCAATGACAATATTTCCAACAAGGTTGTTGTGCAAAAGGTTTTAAGATCTCTACCCATGAGATTTGATGCGAAAGTTTTTGCCATTGAATAAATGAAGGATCTAAACATTTTGAAGATGCATGAGTTATATGGCATACTTACCACTTATAAAATGAGGATCAATAAAGGAACATCATCAAAATGAGAAGCAACCTTCCAAGCATCAACAAGGATGAAGAACAAAGGACCTGTATCAAGCGAAAGTTCAAGTGATGATGAAGAGGCTAACTTTGTGAAGAAATTCAATAAGAGAACTCTCAAGTGAAAAGGTAAGTATACTCTTAAATGTTTTAGTTGCAAAAATATAGATCATTTTGCTGCCAAATGTCCACATGTTGGAAGTGATAGCAACAAAGTGTTAGTGTTTCTTAGATCAGATTATTTAATCAATTGAATAAAAGAAATGCAAACCATAAGACAATGAACACAACAAGATACCCTGGGAAAACCCTCCTCTTGAGGGAGAAAAACCCAGCAAATATATCTCTTATATATTGAAGGAATAAGAGCAGAAATCTGCTTGAACTCAGGCCCAACACAATGCCGAATTTGATACAATGAATAATAGCATCTCTCTTAGATGCAAAGATACAAATGAATATGTTTCTCCTTGAAATCGGTCTGCTGCTACAAAATGATGATCTGCTGTTCAAGTATGAACTTCTTCTAGGTATGCGAATCCAAGTATGAGCTTCTTCTATGACTGCGAATTCTGCTCTGCCAAAATAGCGAACTTCTTTGTGTGTATTCGAATGTGTATCAACATCAAAAGGTGACTTTGTATATATACCTTCTTGGCGCCTCTTCATATAGGTCGGCCTTATGATAAACATTTAATAATAAATAAAGTCGGCCAGAATAAGTACATTGAATAACTTAATTATAAGGTCGGCCCATGTATTAGTGAAGACCGACGCTGAATTAACATCAACACTCCCTCTCAGCTAGGGATGAACTACCATCTGCACAAGACACATTATGTTAGAATGAAAACAAAATAAAATATCACCTCAACGTGATATTAACCATTATGGCTACTCCCATAGATGGTAAAAACTCATCACGGATTCTCTCACGTGATGTTGTCATGGAGTCACACACATGACATCCACCATAGCTTCTCCCAGAGGGTGGAAACAAGGGCTTTCACCTCAACTCTCTCTCATCAGAGAATTGCATTATCAAGGACTTACACCTCAACTCTCTCTCAGCAGAGAATTGTATTAACAAGGGCTTGCACCTCAACTCTCACTCAGCAGAGAGTTGCATTCTCAATAAGGATCACTGATTACTGAGACTCTTTCTCAGTCAAGGCTGCATTCTCCACCATACCAAGTTTCTCTCGGAAGTATACAAACTTCATCCTGGCGAGAGGCTTGGTGAGAATGTCTGCCGTTTGCTCTTCAGTGCTGATATACCTCAACTGTATAGCTTTCCTTTGCACCATATCTCTAATATAGTGGTACTTGATCTCAACATGTTTTGTTCTGTCATGAAACACAGGATTGACAGAAAGCTTCACACAGCTTTGATTATCACAGTGTATGATAGTAGGCTCCATTGATTGACCAAACAATCCTGCAAGGAGCTTACGAAGCCACACTGCCTCACGAGCTGCCACACAAGCTGCAATATACTCTGCTTCAGTTGTACTCAAGGCCACTGAAGACTGTTTCCTGCTACACCAGGAGATCATAGCAGTCCCCAAACTGAAGCAACAACCAGAAGTACTCTTCCGATCTGAGACACATCCTGCCCAATCAGAATCAGTAAAACCATGCAGCTCCAAATCCACATTTGAAGAATATCTCAACCCATATCCAATTGTGCCACATAAATATCTCAGGATATGTTTAGCTGCTACAAGATGTATTTGCTTTGGTTCACACATAAACTGGCTAAGTGCACTCACTGCATAGCAGATATCAGGTCTAGTGTTAACTAGATACATCAATGAACCAATCAACTGTCTATACATCGTAGAATCCACTGGTTCTGAACTAGCTGCAGCTTCTTTCAACTTATCTAAATTAGACTCCATGGGTGTAGACATAGGTTTGCAGTCAAGCATACCAAACCTTTTGAGAATGTCAACAGTATACTTGCCTTGACTTAGAATCATCTCATTTGGCTTTTGCCAAACTTCTAAGCCAAGAAAGTAATGCATAAGACCTAGATTCTTCATCTCAAACTCTGAAGCTAATTCCTTCTTGCATTTTAGTATTAGATGTTCTTCACCAGTAATGATCAAGTCATCAACATATAGAACTAAAATCAATGCTTCACCATTTACTACCTTGAAGTAGAGGTTAGAATCTGCATCATTCTTTGAGAAACCCAAACTTGAAAGGTACTGATCAATTCTTTCATACCAAGCACGAGGAGCTTGTTTAAGACCATACAAGGCCTTCTTCAACTTGCAGACATGAGATTCTTTCTCATGTACCTCAAATCCTTCTGGTTGCTCAATGTAAACCTCTTCTTCTATTATGCCATTTAGAAAAGCTGTCTTTACATCCATTTGGTGAATCTTCCATCCTCTAGATGCGGCAATAGCAATGATGGTTCTAACAGACGTGTAACGAGCCACAGGAGCAAAAGTTTCTTCATAGTCAACTCCCTCTTTTTGTGAGAACCCTCTAGCCACAAATCTAGCCTTGTGTTTCTCAATGCTCCCATCAGCTGCATGCTTGATCTTGAAGAGCCACTTAGAAGACACCACAGATTTGTCTTTGGGTCTAGGAACTATATCCCAAACATTGTTCTTAAGTATAGACTGATACTCCTCAATCATGGCATCTTTCCATACTTGTTGACTAGAAGCTTCTTCAACATTTGAAGGCTCTGACTCAATAATCTGACTCATCAAGGCAACATAGCTAGAGAACTTGTGAGGTCTCTTGCTTTCTCTGAAGGTTCCTCTTGGAGCTACAAACCTTTCTGCTTCCTGCATTGTCCTGCGAGCCCAAAGGGGTCTTTTCTTTCCAATCACAATGTCTAGAGGCCCATCAGTAGGATCCAAAGGCTCAGCTGGATCAATATCTTCTTTAGGTTCTGTATCCTCCTTCAGATTCTCTGGGATATGGTCAACTTCCATATCTTGAGGAGGTTCTTCTTCATCGACCTCCATCGGAGTGCCTTTGGACTTTCTATAAGCAACATCTTCCTCAAATGTGACGTCTCTACTAATCTCAATAGACTTCTGTCCTGGAATGTAGATCCTGTAAGCTTTTGATGTCTCACTGTAGCCTACAAGAATTCCTTTCTTCCCAGAAGGTTCTAGCTTTGTTCTCTTTTCCTTTGGAATATGAACATAGACTGGACAGCCAAAGATCCTCAAGTGACTAACTTCAGGCTTCACGCCTGAGAATGCTTCTTCAGGAGTTTTATTCTCTAAGATCCTGTGGGGACTCCTGTTTTGAACATAGACGGCTGTTCTTGATGCTTCAGCCCAAAAAGAGATTTGTAAGTCTTGATCATGGATCATAGCTTTCACTGCTTCCACAATAGACCTATTCTTCCTTTCAGCAATACCATTTTGTTGTGGATTATAGGGAACACTGAACTCCCTCTTAATCCCTGCTTCAATACAAAAGTCTCGAAAGAGTGCCAGAAGTGTATTCTCCACCATTATCAGATCTTAATACTTTGATCTTCTTCCCAGACAGATTTTCAATCTGCGCTTTGAATTCTCTGAATCTTACTAATACTTCTTCTGATTCTTTCGATCTCAAGAAATAAATCCAAGTCTTTCTAGAGTAATCATCAATGAAAATAATATAATACAAGAAACCACTAGATGATGCAATAGACATTGGACCACATAAATCAGAATGAATGAGATCAAGAATACATTTAGATCTACTTTCACTGGAATGGAACATACCTTTTGTGTTCTTGCCTAGGGCACATCCCTTGCATGTACCTTCATGTTCTTGATCGAATTTCGGAAGACCGGTGACCATCTTCTCCATGATAGGTAGAGCACGAAAGTGAATGTGAGCCAATCTTCGATGCCAAAGTTCACACATGCTGGTACTGTTATGCACAAGTGCTTGAAGAGGACGAGTGCACAGCATGTAGAGACATTCATGTCTAACTCCAATCACTTGAGCAGATTTGAAGCTGGAGTTCTTTGCCCATATAAGAACTTTCCCTTTAGAGAAGGCAATTTGATAACCTTTGTCTTCTAATGCTGAAATTGAAACAAGGTTCCTCTTTATCCCTGGTACGAACAGTACATCATTCAATTCCAAAGAAATTCCAGAATCCAAGTGAAGAGTGGAATTTCCAAACCCTTTTACAGAATATCTAGCATCATCTCCAATAACAACTTGATCACTAGAGTTGCTTTCCATTAAGTTTGAAAGGTGACTTCTGAATCCGGTGATGTGTCTAGAAGCACCACTGTCAATCAACCAAGTGTAAGAGTCCGTAGAAACATTGCTAGACAAGGCTGAATAAAATAGATAATTACTGGAGTCCTTTTGTGGAGTGACTTCTTCAATATCTGCAGTGGCAACTTGAAGCTTAGGTCGTTGAGGGCACACCCTCGCAAAGTGACCATACTTATCACAACGAAAACATTGAATCTTGGACATGTCTCGTTTTCTTTTGAAGGTAGGAGCATCATCATTTCCATCTTCTCGATTCCTTTTGAAGAATCCTTTCTTAAGGCCTTTTCCTTTGTTTGATGAATGAGAGGTAAGAACTTGTAATTCTTCATTCTTAAGCTTTGACCAATCCCCCTTGCTGTTAGTCTTGACTCTTCTTGAATGCAATCAATCCTCAATCGATCAAACTTAGGAAGTTCGGATCTTGCACTGATTCCTTGGATGAATGCCTCCCATGAAAGCGGAAGACCATTGAGAGCAAGCATAGTCAGTTCTTTATCATCAATCATATGTCCAATAGTGGAGAGCTGATCTTTTATCTCTGAAATCCTCATGAAGTATGTAATAACAGATTCTCCTTTCTCCATTTTCACATGATGAAGTTGTTGCTTCAGAGCAAGGGCACGACTGGTGTTGTTGATTTCGTACATCTCTTCCAAGGTTGTAAACATCTCTCTTGCTGTATCCAACTTGAAGATAATTGGTACAATATGATCTTTGACGGAATCAACCAATGCTTTCTTTGCCCTAGTGTCTTTCTTCCTCCATTGCAGCTTCTCTTCTTCCCCCTCAGGTTCGGGAACTTTTGTTTTCACAAACTCAGCCAAATCATTCTCTTCCAAGGTTAGCATGAACCTGAATCTCCATGATATGTAGTTCGAGATCCCTTCGAGTCTATCCTCGATTTTCAGACCGTTCACCATCTTGAGAAATTTGGAAGATAGACTGAAAAAGAATAAGTGTTGCGAACTAAATCTGATCACGATCTTTTTCACACCCGCTCTGATACCATGTTAGTGTTTCTTAGATCAGATTATTTAATCAATTGAATAAAAGAAATGCAAAACATAAGACAATGAACACAACAAGATACCCTGGGAAAACCCTCCTCTTGAGGGAGAAAAACCCAGCAAATATATCTCTTATATATTGAAGGAATAAGAGCAGAAATCTGCTTGAACTCAGGCCCAACACAATGCCGAATTTGATACAATGAATAATAGCATCTCTCTTAGATGCAAAGATACAAATGAATATGTTTCTCCTTGAAATCGGTCTGCTGCTACAAAATGATGATCTGCTGTTCAAGTATGAACTTCTTCTAGGTATGCGAATCCAAGTATGAGCTTCTTCTATGACTGCGAATTCTGCTCTGCCAAAATAGCGAACTTCTTTGTGTGTGTTCGAATGTGTATCAACATCAAAAGGTGACTCTGTATATATACCTTCTTGGCGCCTCTTCATATAGGTCGGCCTTATGATAAACATTTAATAATAAATAAAGTCGGCCAGAATAAGTACATTGAATAACTTAATTATAAGGTCGGCCCATGTATTAGTGAAGACCGACGCTGAATTAACATCAACACAAAGAAGAAGTATATTACAAGGGAAAAGACAAGAAAAGTGATTATAACAAGAAGTTCACTCAAAGGAAATCTGAAAAGAAGAAGAATTTTTGAAGAAACAAGAAGAGCCTATATGTTCAAGGAAGCAAAAGTTCATCCGAGGAAAGTGATGAAAGCTTCTCCAAAAGTGATAGAGAAGAAATTCTCTTCATGGCCATGGAAACAAAAACGAAGCTCCAAGGTGTGAAGACAAAGGAAATGAAGAGATCGAAAGTGAGAAAGATACTATAGCAGATCTTGAAGAAGAACTTATTGTCGCCATAGACGAAATCAAAAGACTCAAGAAGCGGAATTCAAAGTTGAAAGACCAAATTCGAGAAGACAGTGAAAAGTCTAAAAAGATAATTTTGGATTTGAAGACTCAAGTAGAAGAAGCCAAACGCATTGAAGATGTTTTAAAAGATCAGCTAAAAGCAAAGGAATTGGAGTGTGAGAAGCTTGAATCTGAAATCGTTTCCTTGAGGAAATCAAGTTTGATAAAGTCTTGAAATGTTAGAAGACCTTATCAACTCACAAAGATCACCATTCATCAAAAGTGGTCTTGGTTTTGATGGCGAAATTTCACAAACTATAAAGACAATGGAAAGTAAGGATTATGCTACGGCCCTCAAAAATTCCAACAAAGAGGAGGTGAACAAAGAAAACAATAAAAGAGAAGAAAGAAAAAATGAGGCGAACAAAAAGGAGAACAAGGAGGATAAAGCCTCACAATTTCAAAGAACTAACAAGGACAACCTCAAACGGTCCTTTCCTCAAAAGAAGCCACACACAACCGGGTTTCAATATTCTTTCCATGGTTATTGTTTTTCATGTAATCAATTTGGGTATAAAGCAGTAAATTGTAGAGTTTGCATAAGGAATGATTTTGAATTCACGAAGATGACTTATAATTCATTTGCCCCTCTAATGGATTATAACATCATATGTCACAAGTGCAACAATTTTGGGCACACAGCATGTTTTTGTAGAACTATTTCTCCTGAGCCTCCAAGACACAATAAGGAGAAGGATGTTTGTGACAAGAAAAAGGATGAATCAAACGAAGTTTTGATAAAGAAGAAAGAAAAATCCATGATTGTACAAGTTGCACTATATGCTCAAATGAGAAAGACAAATGGTATGTTGACAGTGGTTGCTCAACCCACATGACCGATGACAAAATCAAATTTCTCTCTAAAGAAAGTGAATGAAGGAACGGCGAAATTTGGGGACAATGTTATGGAAAGCATAAAAGGTGAAGGCACACTTAGTCTGGATAATGTAAGAACTAAAACTAGGATATCTTATTTGTTGAAGGATTGAAGCATAATCTCTTAGGTGTGAGTCGGTTGTGTGACCAAGGGCACACCTTCATGTTCCATTCTAAAGGATGTAAAATCATGAAAGATGGAAAATTGATAGCTGAGTTTTATATGGCAGATGGCAATCTATACATTCTCAATCAAGTCAAAAGTGAGAAATGTTATATGGGGAAAGAAGATGAGAGTTGGCTATGGCATGGAAGGGTGGGACATTTGAACTTTGATAACATTGTCAAGATCAGCAAAAAGCAAGTCATAAGAGATATGCCGAAAATAGCAAAGCCTTCGAATATCATTTGCAAACAGTGTCAATATGGAGAACAAACAAGGACAAGCTTCAAATCTAAGGAGTATTCTACGTCAAAACATTTGGAACTTATTCACACTAAACAAATAAATAAATAAACAAATCCACTTTCATGTTTCCTCCACAAATAATTAAAAAATATAATTATCCACTGATATTCTATCATAACTCCTTTGTGATTTCATCCTCTTTTTATTCCATGCACAACTAATTAATTAAAATAAATAAATAAAAAGAACTAATTACTCTCGCCCATTTTAGAGCCCACTAAGAAGCCATCATAACTCCTTTCTTATTATTTTAGCCAATTAAGATTTTCTACTCATTCTCAATAAATCTCAACCTTTTTCCAAAGATCAAATCATCACCATTCACATCTATGATCAAACATCTATAAATCCAAGACATTCTTTCATCACAGATTCGTTACCTCATATAATGAATTCTACAAACTTTTGATTAAGAGGTTTGATCGGAGGGATCCTAAAGTGTATTTCAAAGATTTGACTTAGTTTAAATAGTGTGGTTCACTGGAAAACTATGTAATAGAGTTTCAAAAATTGTTAGTAATGGTGCCAGACATCACAAAGAGAAGATTGACTATGATATTCGTTGAAGGGCTAACTGAATCTCTCAATGGATTGGTCAAAGCCTTTGAACCACCTGCCTTTCAAGAGGCCATCAAGCAAGCCTTGGCACTAGAGATTTCCATGTAACGAATAAGTTCCAAAGAAGCCTTTTCACAAAAATGTATAACAAACCAAGAGTTTCCCATCAAGACTAGACATTGAAGCGAAGAATGAATGAATTTAGGAGGAAGAAGTTATGCTTCAACTACAAGGAACCATGGTCAACTAGACATAGATGTCTAGGGAAAGGACAAATGTACAACATTAAGGTAAGGTCTTATTACGAATCGAGCTTTGAGGAACCTAAAACACAAAGTGAAGAAATCAAACAAGAGATTGGGGAAGAATAACCACCAAAAGAGGAAGGAGACGTTTTGGGAGGCAATCTTGCCACACTCTCTGGAACTCTGAGGTACAACTCCTTTTGCATTGTAACATCATTGATGAGGGACTAGTGACCAAGCAAGACCTCAAGACAAAGGACTTTGAAGGGTTCAGTGTTATGGTAGCCAACGGTTACACTATCCAATGCAATAGAAAGATCTCTCAATTGAATCTTAATCTGAGAGGATATGATATGAAGGATGACTTCTATGTTGTCATCATAGGAGACACGACTATGGTCCTAGGTATCTAGTGGTTGCACTCATCAGAGGAGATCACACAAAACTTCTAAACATGGAACTAAAGTTTTAGTCAGAGGGAGAAGAAGTGATACTACAAGGAATAACAAATAAAGCATCAATGAAGCACAACCTCTTTACCTTCATGTTGGAATTTCAACTCCATGGTTTTGTAATTTTGTGTGAATTCCCTAATAGAATGGAGCCATTGTACCCAAAAAACCAGATTTGTTTCTTTTATGCCACCTACATAGAAGCCATCACTAATTTTGTGTTTACCAAGTGTAATGTTCAATCATTTAACCCTCCCGGAGCATGGTATAGTAAATCCATCTATCACAATACCATTAAATCCGCACAAGTCTTTTGTTGGTAGCCTCCTCTGTTTTACCCAGCTCTCATCAATAAAATTGTGGGTTGCCCTACTATCGATGAATATTGCCACCAAATGTCCTTTCAACACTCCACAAACTTTAAATGGGTGATGCCTAGGTGCACCTAAGAGTGTTAGTAAGGTACTACTAGTAGTTTGCTCTCCCTCTGTTACTTTTGCTTCTACTTATAGTTCTTCCTTTTATGTTATTGCTTCTGATTCTTCTACTTCTTCGTCATCCTTAGAAATTACCTAAATGTAATGCACTATTCTTTTGGAAGACGCCTATAACCTAGTTTCCAAGGCTCTTTGCATGAGAAGCAAAGTTATTAAAGTATTTATTGTAATATTAATGGCCATCTTAGCTTTAGTTATTTGTTAGTTTACTTTAGTTAACTTAGTTAGCTTTTAGTAACTTTTGTTTATGCTTTAGTTTGTTTTAACATCTTTCAGCTTTCTGTTTTAGTTAACTTTAGTTAACGATAGTTTCTTTTTAGAAACATCATCTTGTAATTTTCTTTATAAGGAGTTTTCATCTCCTTTTGTAAACATAGAATAACGACTATCGAATATCAATTATCATTTCATGGTATCAAAGCTTGAGCTCAAACTTTTTTGACGAATTTTTAGCAATAAAAATTCGAGTTTCCCTAAGGAACTTTTTCAAAATTCCTTAGATGTTTTTTCACTTGATTTTATAAAAAAAAAATCAAATGTTAATGGTTTACACAAAAAATTAAAAAATCTGGAAGTTTTTAAAGTTTTTAGTCAATTTTTAAGATAAAAAATTGAGGAATTTTTGAACCGGTTTTTTGAAAATCAAGGGTTTTTTTGGAGGCAGATCTTTGAAGTTTTTTTTGAAGCCGATTTTATCAAAAATTCAAAGGTTTTTATGTCTACAAATTGCATTTATCTACTTCACCAAAAATTGCGACCTAATTCATAAGCATGTTCGGCGGATTTTTTGAAGGTCATGGGCTTTTTTCATCTTGAGAAACTTGTTTGCCAAGCCATGAAGATCCTTGAAAGAGAATAGCAGGTTTTTTTAGTGGAAAAACACGAAGATTTTCTGCAAATCGTGGCCAAATTTGCGACCTGTGAAAATCGCATCTCCTTGTTTGTGTCTTTTTCTGAGGGCATCGATCTGATCTAAATGCGAGTTTTTGAAAAAATAAGAGGTTTTTTTTCACTACGGTTTCTTGAGATTTGGCGCGCAACTGAAGAAAGATAATGTATTTTTTTGAGCCACAACCTATTTTGTGACCTTTGTCTACATTTTTGTGGGCGTTTTTCTTCTCTACTTTGGCGCATGTGTCTCAATTCATGAAGGTTTTATGGGCGACGATTTTCCTTATTTTTCTACGACCTATTTTCTGAAGTTTTAGCGGCCTAGGGTTTACAGTCGTTTTACCCTTTTCTGGACCAATTTTTAAGAGTTTGTGGGCAGTTTTGCTGAAAACTCCACAATTTTTTGTGGCAGATTTGGTAGATTCGAGGTTTTTGCTCGAGTTTTGTGAAAGGTTTTTTGAGGATCTTTTTCTAGGCGTTTTTGTCATTATTTTTGGGCGGTTTTGAAAAAATTGTGTTCTTCACTATTCGTGGGCAAATTTGATGCATAGTTTTTTGACTAGTTTTTATTGATAAATATCGTTATTTCATGGCAGCCTGAAGGATTTCTTTTTTTGTGCCATTTTTTGACACAAATTTTTTGAGAAAAATAAAAATTTCTATAAAGAGTTTTTTTATTTTTTTCTAAAAAAAAATTCCAAGTTTTTGAAAAAAAATTATAGAAAATTTTTGCAAAAGTTTTTGAGGATTTTTTCTGAAAAAATCTAACTTTTTCAGAGTTTTCGAAGGTTTTCCTGAAAATCTTACAATTTTTGAGCCTCTTTTTTAGACGATTTTTGAAAAAAACATGAGTTGTGCCAGCTGATTGTCCAATGTTTGCACCAGCTAATCACAGAATTACTTCATTTTTTGTGCTTTGGAAAACGGGAGGGATGGTGTCTTTGTCCAATGTTATCTTGGAAAATATGCAGAGGTTCAATGTAAAGAATTATAACACATGGAAGCAGGGGATGTTTACCATCTTTGAATATCGATGTCTAGATGTGCTTGTTCTAGGTACAAAAGTTTGTCCCATAGTTGCAGGGACGGATCAAGACAAGTATGATGGAGATAATATGGAGGCAGTTATGCTTCTAAAATTATCTGTCACCGATGAGATGTTACCAGAAATACCATCTGGTAAATCTGCTACAGAGATTTGGAAGCATTTGAAAGATCTTCATTAGACCTCTGACAAGGGAAGGGATTTCTTCCTGAAGAATATGATGTTTCCCATTACAATGGATGATCAAGTGTCTTTGTAGGAGCACTTGACGAAAATCAAATATATTCGCAATCAACTGGAGGCCATTGGTCCTAAGATGGAAGAGGAGGGTATGGTGGTGATCACTCTAAAAAGTTTGCCACGTTCCTACGAGCACTTCATCAAAACGCTCAACATTACATCCACCAATGTTGACTTGAAGTTGGATGAGTTGTGCAACAAGCTTTTGCAGCAGGATAGGTGGATGAAGCAATTTGGGAGCAGTAGTGAGTCTCCTAATGTTGAACAAGCATTTACTGCCAAGGATGTTGGCAAAGGCAAGTCCAATCAACAGAAAGGATAAGACAATTCAGAGAAGGGCTCCAAGAAGTCTATTACTTGCCATTACTATGGGAAGATTGATCATATACAGAAGTATTGCAAAAAGTGGTTGGTTGATGAGAAGTCCAACCAAGAAGAGTCTCAACAAACTGCTCAAGTGGCGGAGTAAATTGAGCAAAAGGGGCCTACATATTATACATTTTGATGACCAGCACACCATCAAAATATGGGTAGACTTAGTTTAAGTTTGTAGGATGACCATTAAGGGAGGGTATTAAAGTATTTATTGTAATATTAATGGTCATCTTAGCTTTAGTTAGTCGTTAGTTTACTTTAATTAACTTAGTTAGCTTTTAATAACTTATGTTTACACTTTAGTTTGTTTTAGCATCTTTCATGTTTCTCCTTTAGTTAGCTTTAGTTAACAATGGTTTCTTTTTAGAAACGTCATCTTGTAATTTTCTTTATAAGGATTTTTCATCTCCTTTTGTAAACATAGAATAACGAATATTGAATATCAATTATCATTTCAAAAGTTTCTTTCTTTGTAATTCATTCCTTGATTCAATTTCCTTAGTGGTTTTTGGCAATTCTTTATTTTGATAACCTAGTTGAAAACAATTTCTTTTACTGCCCAAAAGTAGTGGTTTTTGGCTATACATAATTATAGTCAATGGTTGTCTATAAGGAACTGATCTGAATTGCCCATAGCGTGCTGACCTTTGATGTCCTATAGGCTGAAATCTACCTCTAGGGGCTGAAGTCTCAAGATCCAAAGCCTTTTAATAGCTTCCTGTAAAGAGGTAGTGATGAAAGCCTTTACTAAGCCTTTATTCCTTGTGGTGCTTGTTTCCTTTTTGGGGCCGCATGATACTTTATTTCACAAATTGACCCAATTTACATGGCTTTGGGACATCAGTATTTTTTAAAGATGGATTGTATTTACTTCCTATGATTTATATATGGTTCTATTTATCCAAAAAAATAACAATAATAAATATTAATATACAAGAATTAAATGATAAGCAAATAAGTAGATAAGCACACATGTTGACAGCTTGAAATGGAAGTGGTAAAGCAAGTTCACCATCTTGGTCAGCCCTAGGTTCATGTATCCAAGATGTTTGATGTAAATGGGCTGACCTGCACACAATCTTGTCTTCATATCTGGGTTCCCACCCAAATGCTAAAAAAAAAATTGCAAGTGTCAAGATAATAATTCAAATTTGGAGTCCATGAACATACTCCTCATATTAAAGTGTTCCTATTAACACCGGCCACCCTTGAGCCCAAGTTCAACTGAATTTGGTGGAGTTGTATTTACTTGACTAATTTGACATGAGTTTTGAACTTAATTGTGATTAACTAGACTAGAAGGAAAGTAGATTGCTCATCTAATACATCACTAGTAAAATGAAGCACCATCATGGTAGGAGAACATAAAGTCGATTAGAACTCTAAAGAAACGAAATTTTGAGGTAACAAATACAGTGACTTTAGTACCAATCCATCAATACAGTAGCCTTCATCCTTGTCATTTGAAGTTTGGGGAAAAAACCACTATAGATTAAATTGGCAGTCATTATTATTGGGGTTGATAGGTAAATAAATATATTTTATTAGGCCGAAAAAAGTTTTCATACAAAATCAGTTTGTCATATGGGATGAGCTTAAGAGGTAAAAGCGTCAAAGACTTCAAACACGGAGCCTGATTTCAAATCCAAGAGACATCTTATTGAAATTGGACAAAAAAGCATACCCAACTTGCTGCGTGTATTTTATCCAACAGATGAAGAATTTACCAAACAAAAACTAGGAAATATCAGTTTCATTAGGTACACGAAAGAAAAGCAAGCTAAAATATAAACTTGCTGTAGAAAAGGTTTCAGTGTCTTTACTCTAGTCCTGTAACTCTTCGTACCATCTCTACACAAGGCGAAACAACCTGATCACACTCCACGCATTTCTGCACATCCTCAATAACTCTGGCAATTGAAACCACACCATTCTCCTCTGCATTTGAATTTATTTGAAACCTGTTCAGAATCAGAGGATCTTTGAGGCACTGTGTGATCTGCTGCTTGTTCAACCCAAACAAATTCTCCAACAAAAACCTGCAGAGAAGGCAGGGAGGTAACCCGGAGTCCTTACTTAGGTTCAAAATCTCATCCCCTGCAATGTATCTGACCATAAAGAACACGGATGGAATTCTGGAAATTAAAAACTCTGACACGGTGATCTCAGAATCGTGCAATCAAAAGCTAAAACACTATGAAAGCCAAAAGCATTCAATTAGGTTAAATAATATTTAATAGAAGAGGGTTAAAGTTTTGTGTTGGTTGTTGTTAACAAGTGTCAGGGTACTTTCAAGGGCTACTTTTTTAGCTAATTGGCCATTTCACGTAGATTTTCCAAATCATCTGAATAGCATTTAAGTTTACAGGCGTTCGGCGCCTGCAGAATCCATCATCAAGATTTAAGACAAAGTATGTGCTTGATGCGATCTGTAGAGAGCAGATAATTTCAAAAATCCTACATGAAACAGTACACAGCAAAATTTCATTCAAAATAAATTTTTCAACTAGGGAATGGCTGTAACCATTCATTCACCAATCAAAAACCTCATTTAAAAATATAATTAATTAGTTTTTTTTTTAAACCAAAATTGGCTGATAGCAATATTACGAACAAGAAGAAAACTAATTGCTATATTTTTCCTTTAAAATCTATATAAAGTTGTTCCAAAATACACATTGTTTTTCCTCATATTCATTTACATTTCTTTTAACTGAAGACAGTCTCCTACAATTAAATACCAAAAAAAAATGCAATTCCTTAAAAAAGTTCTCCAGAGAGACGCTTACCTCGAAATGTATTGACGGAGGAGATGGGATCTGGTAAACCTGGGGATGTCAGTTCGGAGCTGGCGGGATTTTTCCTGCGAGGAAATTGCGATGAGAGTGTCAAAGGGGATGGAGGGGAATTGGGCTTGTGCAAGGGAGAGTAGTCTGGGATTGGCTTCGTTTTGGAGGAGGAATGTTCGAATCTCTTCGAACTCTGAGGCTTTCATTTTTCTCCGTTGGAGGATTGGAACAATCTGTAACTTTTTCTTTGTCTAGGGGTTTTTCTGTTCTCGAATTGTTAAAAGATTTGAGAAGCGATTATTTAACCAAAATCTGTATAAAACGTTTATTGGGACGGATTTTTGTTGAGAACAAATTCCGACATCATAAAAGATGACGCCTAATTCGAATTTTACGAATCTGCAGATGGATTTTGAATACTCTTTAAGTCGAAAGATCTAGTTATCGATCCACCACATTACCAATCAGGTATTACTTCTTGGCCTGATAACTTTTGCGCCAAATTTTGGGTCCATAACCATGACCATTTGAAATGAGGGTTCAGTTGTATAACTGGGAGGAATTTAAAACTCATAACACTTTACTATGAGAAAAGCGGGAGTAAGTTAGCCGTATGAGTTGCAAAATTAGAGCATTAAATAATAATGCTGAAGATTGCAAAGCGGCAAAAAAATTGTTTGGAATTTATGGGAAAGGAAAAGGAATATAAAAGGGTTTAGGAAAAGATATAAGATTTTATATATATATGAACAAGAGGAAAGAATTGTTTTGGTTTTGGAAAATATAAATTTATAAATTTTTTTAGAGAGAATTATAATAATATAATAATTAAGAAAAATAATGTTAAGATTATCAATGGTTAAAATACGAAAAAAAAAATTGTATGAAAGATGAAGATAAAGACATTTTTTTATTAATTAATAAAATGGTTAAATTTTTTTCCACTAAAGATATTAAAGAAGGAATTAAAAAGGTAGCAATAGATAAAGTACGTGACATATATGGTTTGTAGATAAATACCTAAAATGGAGTTTGGAAGCCCTCATACCACACATCAAAGGATATTCAATGAGGTCATTTAGAATGGTTTTATAGTAAATTGGACAAACAATGTCAACATTAGTCTTCTCAAAAGTGAAGATGTCAACCCATCAAACTATCGCATATAATGATTTATCCTCTTTTTGAAAAAACTCTTTGAGAGTATGATAAGAGTGTAGAATTAGTATTTACACCAAAAAGGAAGGAAAGGGGGAAAAAGGGAAAGATTATTTTTGTCCTAAAATCTCTATAGTTGATAATTGCATTACTTTTGCACCTGTTTGAGAAATTTTGGGATAAATGAGTGAAAGAAGTTTTCTATTGTTTTGTTAACTTTAAGTAGGCATTTGAAACCATGCCTAGAAGCAAACTTTGGGGCAAACAATGAAGAGTTGGAAATTTTGTAGATGTATGGGGCAGTTGTTCATAGGTTGTATGACAAAGTTTGAGCTAAAATTATAACAATACAATGATTATCAAAATGTTTTAGAGCACTACTGAGATGAAGCAAGGATATATGTTATTTGTTACTCTATTTGAGCTATACATTAACAAGTTAGAGGAGTGGATAAAGATGTTTAGTGGTGGATTACACTTGGTCATCTATGTAATAATGATGCTTCTATATGTGGATAACATTATATTAATAGAAAACAAGGTATGTTTTGAGAGAGTGTATGAGGGCTTGAAATTATTTTATCGAGAAGTAGGGATGCAAGTGAATATTAGTAAATTTGAGGTCGTGGTCTTTACCTTGAGAAGAAAGAAGAAACAAATAGATTGTTTTTAAGGTAGACCTTGTAAGTGGTAAATGAATATAGATATCTTGGCCTTGATTTTCACAACAAACTCAACTAAGAGACTTGTAGGACAAAAAGGATACGAGTGGGTTGGAAACCTCTATATCTATCATAAAGTAGATGTAGAAAGGTTGAATTGTGGGACTAAAAAACTAACAAGACCTTTTTTGGGTTGCTTGTCACACCAGTGGTATTATATAGGTGTGAAGTTTGGGGTAGCAATGTGGTAGTGATGACATGGAGGTAGATATAAAGATTACAAAAGCCTCTAATCACAAGTAGTCTTGAAATCAAAATACTAGTTCTATTTGAGATCCTTTTAGTTGAGGTAGGTGTCTTTCCTTTGAAGGCATCAACTTTGATCCAAATGTTAAGTTATTTAAATAGAATAGAGAGCATGAAGTTGCATCATAATCCCAAGATGAGATAGTAGGGGGAAACTTAAATAGAAGCAAGAGCATGTGGATGAAACAAAATACCAATTGGATGAGTATGTGGGATATTAACCTACAAGATTGTGCAAATACAACATTGAAATAAAAAGATATTAAGAGAAAAAGTTGGGGCAACTATGTGGACAAAATAAACTAGTAAGCAAAGAGAATACTATGTTGAACATTTCAATCATACATGGGATAGCAAGAAAAAGGATTTTATAGGAGTGGAAATAAAGTAGAAAGAAAAAATTTCAATAGCTCAACTAAGGAATAGCTCACATCATCTCAGGTGCAAAATTGAAAGATAGACAAAGTTATTTAGGAAAGTGCACAAATAGATTATATTGATTTTGTACATTAGGGTTAGTAGAAATATAATAGCACTAAATCGTAGAGTGCCTAGCTTATAAGGATATAGAAATAAGTTACATCAATACTTTAATTGTTGGATCCATGATTACCTTGTTTGAAGAGAAAAGGCTAGCAAAAATAACAATTTATTCAATCAAGAATCACAATAGAAGATCCAAGCTCAAAAAGGAAATAGATGTCAATCAAACATAATTCAAGTTACCTACTAGTTGATGCTTATGTGTATAGCTAATTTTTTTAATATCTTGCGGTCTCATAAGTTGCTTGGTCTCATGGGCATTATTAAAAACTTTTGTTTTTTAATTTTCATGTTATTTTCTCTAATATTTTTGGTCTATTTTGATTAGATTTGTTAGTGTAGGTTTTATTTTCTAACATATGTTTTTTCTACACTTTTATTTAAGCTTTCTTAGGTTAATAAAGTGAGTACAAAATTAGTGGACTGTAAGGCGTTGATATTTCCATGGGAGTTGTATTTTCTTATTTTTTAATTATTGTCTTGTATTCCTCTCATTGGTCACATTCATCACCTCATCCCTCTCACTAATGTAGTTGAGATTGGGGTTCCTTAATAGGCAACCCAATCATGCAACCACAACCATGATCAATGATAAACAATGTTTAGATAATAGAAATAGTTGAACAAATTGTTTTGTTATTACTAGCAACATTCAACATTCAAGAGTACAAGAAAAAGTGTTTTGGTTAAAATCCTTCGGCCTTCTCTCCATTCTAATCTTCTACTCACAAGTCTCCAAAATTGCCCCAAATACATTGATTTCCCATATTTAATAGTTCCATGTGTGGAATTTCAACCGTTAGAAGAGGTAGTTCAATTGTTGTGTCAAACAATTCAATCACAATACATGTGTCCATATGTAATTGGCTTTTCCAAGTGTTTGTGTGTTTCTCTCCATTTTCTCTCATGCCAAGGGTTCCTATATTGTTGGGAACTAGGAAATAAACATTCTATTGATGATTCTAACCTCCTTACGAACTTGATACTTTCTACCATCCCTATGGTTGTATTTATGAACACAATTAAATTTATAAATTTTAATCTTTTATTCAATAATCACTCTAACTTACGAAACTTAACCTATCACATTATTTTAGGCATTATATATAAACAACCTCTACATTTCACTTGCAGGAAAATATAGTGTTTGGTGGACCCTCATGCATTGTTTAATGCAGTGGATTGTATTATTGATCATGTTATCATTTCATTTCTCTACTATATATGATACAAGCAAGTATGGAGGTGCACTTAGTAAATATGATCATGTGGGAGTTGAGTGTGGATTCATGTAGATTTAATGTTTTTACAGCTTACTATAATGTGTATTCTTGAATAGTGAAAAGAATTCAATGTGGACACATAGTGGACAAATGGTGTTCAAGAAGGGGGACCAAGTGAGCCACCTTTAGTCAATTTTTTTTTACCCCCCAAAAATATTCTCATAAATCAACCTTATCCATGTGTTTGAACTCTCTACATACCTATCTATGTGGTTGTATATTTTTTTAGTGCTAGCATGGTATGTATAAGGCCATTTCAACCCCTAAAATAAAATTAGGGTGTACCACTATTGAGCCCTCTCCCCTATGATTGTACACAAAATAGTTTTATGTGCTAGGTTTGGATTCATAAATTATTTGCATCATTATGCAATGATTTTCTTCTAATACATTACAAAAATAGGCATTAAGGAATGACACATATAAAATTTAAATGATTATTTTTATTCCCTACAAATAATTATAATAAATATTTTTCATAAGACATACATAAGACATTATATTCTTTGACAAATGTATAAAACTAGAGTTCCTTTGCTTCATATTGATTGGATATCTTAGCATACTTGTAGGTCAAATAAATAAAAATAAACATGCTTCCCAACACTAATGTATAAAAAGGGTGAAATTTCAAAGTTGTGTCACACTTTAGGCCAACTTATTAGCATAAATGAATTAAAGTATTTTCAACTAAAGTTAATTTTGGTCAAACATATGTTCTAATTGGACGTATTCTAGCCAGTTTTGATCTAGACCATAATTTTTTCAAATGGAAGTGTCCACTAAATACATATGTAACATCTCTTTGGGATCATTTTATAGAAAAATTAGGTTATTTAAAAAATTGATATTCTCATAAATCCTACTCACATAAATTTTATTTAAATTTTAAAAATAGTTGTTTCATAGATCTATAAGTGTAGTTTTCAAAAAATGAAATTAAACAATATTTTAATTGGTGTCAATATATATTTACTAAAAGTAGGACATCAACACCAAAATATAAGGTTGATTATTTTCTCTAGAAAAATATTAAAGTTTATGAAAATTCTAAAAAAATATGATGCACAAGAAAATATTTCATGTCAAGAGAATATATATTTTTATTCTAAACAAATAAAGACAACAAGGTGCACCCCATTGAAATAATTGCATTTCAATACAAATAATTTTCAAAATTATTTAAAATTAATCCATGCACTAAAGCTTTAAGTTATAAATATGAAAAATTAAATTAAAGGAAAACATAAAATTTACTATATAAAAATGACAATTCATTTCTCAACAATTTATCAACAAAGTTAAATTATAGTTTCAACTTTACAAAAATTGCATTCAAATATTTTTTTTATTTATAAAATATAAACTTAAAATATACCAAACATTCTACATTTGATTAGTTTACATAATCTCATAATTAAAAACATGTATGTTACTTTCTAGTGATTCAAGTTAAAAAGTTAGATAAGTGTTAACCATTTTCTTCATAAAAGTAAGACGCAATGTTGAACTTTCAACCAAAAAAATTGTTTATGTACAAGCATTATACTTGAAAATGACATAAAATAAATTGTCACATATTAACATGAAATTGTTATCTTCACACCTATTATAAAGATTAAGAAAAAGGATTTCCAAAAAAAAAACATCAATCAGACATGGTCTTTTATGTTATGATAAATTATTATATTCAATTTGATTTATGTATTCCATACAACATACATTAAAAAATAGTTATGGATCCTAAAACTATTGAACCAAATTTATTGAAACAATGGGTTAAAGACAACAAAGATGATGCCATTGATCTTGGAGGGTAAGTGCACCAAGATGTGATACAAAAGGGGGTTTTAAATTGCCACTTTTTCTTTTCTTTTCTGAAATCAACAAAGTATGATAATCAATGAGAAAATGAAGATAGTTACACTCAAATTTTGAAGATGAAACAAGAACAAGAGTTGTAGTGCTCTGAATCTACTTTTTAAACTACTATTTTTTTTTTAAATGGTGAAGATTAACTTGGGTCTTAAAAAGAGAGAGCACACAAGGTGGTGTATAGAGCTAGTGTTGAGACTGCCTTGGGACTTTTAAGTGAGAATCTACAAGAAGGCTTGGTTGGAGACGTCATTTGTATTGCCACTACTCTCAAGAAGGAAGAAGTTAAGCAAGCTATTACCCTCTTATGCAAGGGGCTTGAGAGGAATGTAATGAAAACCTTTACATATTATGTATAATTTTATGAGAATCCCTTTTCTCCCACACAGATTGAGAGAATTTAGGAAGTCATGGAGGGTATCCACATCCTGATTCTCTCTCTTTGCATAAAAATCTTGTATTTGTGTTTATCCAATTAATATAATATGTGTGTTTTTTATGTTTAACCACTTCTTGTCATGTGGTGAATTTTGGTTTTTATTTGATAAATTTTAGTTTTGATTGATTCTCTTTTTGTAATACATTATTTCCATTCTTCCCATAAAGAAACAACACATCCTTTAACCAAGGAGAATCTTTGAACATAAAAATGGTAGGTTTAAAAGCAAGTTGTGAAACAAGTGTCAGGTCCCAACGAGGTTTTGAGAACTTTGGCGGAATCCAATGAAGCTTCAGAAACCTATGTTTTAATTATTTCCTTTGATGATGATCTCTTCAAAAAAAATTAAAGGTTTTGGAAACCCTAGAGATTCCCAAAAGGGTTCTTGAAACCAATTCAAATGTTGTTGTTTAAGTAATTTTCACCCGTTAACAAAAATAGAGTAATTTGTGACAACCCTGTCGAGGTTCGACGTAGTTACGACAACCTTGTCGGGACTCGACGATATTTTTGGAACTGCTTCAAATGACCACTTTTTAGAAAGATGGCTATGAAGAAATTTTAGGAAGTCAAGTAGTGTAGATGACCCACATGGGTGAGCTTGGAGACTTTTGGGTTTAACCAAAAAAGGATAGGGAATTAATTTGAATTTTTCTAGATATCATGTACAAATTTTAAGGTGATACATGTGTTGAAAAATACCTCTAGAAGATGCTCTTGTTTGAATTTTGGGCATGAGTTTGCAGGTCTAATCTAGAACCAAAACTTCCAAGTTGCAGTAAGGTCACCAACTTGATTACATAGTCGCTAGATACTTTGTTGAATGCCTATTTGAGGCTGAAAATGATAAGAACAACCACCACTTTCTTAGCAGAATGAATTAAAAGTTGCCACTTGATTGGTCCCACTGGGTGTGCCAAAAAATGTTGTCAAATGAAATTGCACCCTGCTAAACATATGCTCAACATTGCAATCACACAATGGAACTGACCTCAAGGTGTGGGACCTTGCAAATGAGGTCAGATCTCTGGATAAGGTTGATTTCCTCTCAAAACTAGATGCAACAATACTCGTCCAACCAAGCACTGGATAACTCTACACTAATCCTAATCTATCAAACTATAGAAGGAAAAGGGAGAAGAGGATGTTGAAAATTAGAAATATGGTGATGCACCAAGATTGAATATGTTTATTCCTTCCTATAATTGCACAAAGTATCAAAAAACCATTAAAGAAGCTCACATAGTTCTTTATTTCACCAAATTTATAAAAGAGCGTGAAGGCTATGGTCTGAAAGATCCTAAAAGAGGTACAAATTACCCACAATTAACACTTATAACAAATTAGCATAATCACATAGCTTGTAAAATGATGAAATTTTGTGCATGCATAGAGGTATTAAATGTTACACGAGATACAATCATTGAGAAGACATAAAAATAGTGATTTTATTAACTTAGAGGTGTGAAAGCCAATTTTATAGTTGCAGAATGAAAAAGTAGCATAAGTCTGCTAGAGAAAATCTAGGGAAGAACCCTTAGAATGAATACAATGCTTTCCTTTATAGTTTAGGCATAAATTAGATGATTCGGATCAAAATCTTAACCCAACTAGGATTAGCAATCAAAAGGAAATTCGATCATATTAGAAAAAGTGCCTAGCTCCTCGATACTCAAGTTGAAGGCCTAGTAAAAATAGCTCTCTAGTGTATGTCATACCCTTCTTGAGCATTATTAATTGCAAAAGCAAAAGAAACCCCTATGAAATATGTGATCTAACGTGAAAACCTGATAGAAGTGATAAATGCATGCAATAAATGATCATGGGCACTGCTTATCCCACACGTAGAAGTCAAGAGAAGCAATAAATGCCTTCTCCACCACCTTAGAAACTAATATTAGAAGTTTGAGGAGAATCGTTAGACATTAATGATGATTTTGGCTCGAGAAAATGCTTTTTGGAGTATTGTCGAAGTTTTGAGCTTGAAAGAACCACTTTTTCAAACATTAAATGGTTTAGAGCCCTGAAAAAGCACCATTGTCAAACATTGAGCATCAAAATTTTTAGAGAACACTTATTGAGAGGATGAAGAGAAGAAACATTGTGATCTTGAAAGTAAGAGGAGGAACCCCATCGGGCATCGAGCATACCTCATACCGCATAAGATGAATGTCAAAATCGCGATCTTTGGAAGATCAATTATCGGGCATTAGGTGTCAGGTCTGACACTTGTTGGAAGAAGAGAAGGAAGAATGCCAAAATATTTGAAGGTTGGTGGAGAGATTGGAAGACTATGGAAGAAGAGAAAGGTCAAGAGTTGGGAGTTAGAGAGAAGGCTTACGCCTTATCATAAAATGTGATTAGGAATAAGAGGGACATCCAATGCCTAAAGTCCAAAGGTATGGCATCAAAGATTGGGGGTTAGGAGGAAACCTTACGTCTTATTGTAAAGATAAGACTAAAGTTAGATGTAAAGTCGGATAGCTGAAATTTGAAGATGAGACATTAAGGATTGGGGATCATGAGGAAGGCTTAACACTTAAGATGAAAAGATGGTAAGAGGTAAGTAAGAAGGTTTTCTCAAAGTCTAAAATTTTGAGACACCCATATTTTCAAAGATTTCATCAAGACTTTGATGATTGGGGGAAAGAATTATAACTTATGAAAGGGAAGCGATAAGAGTTAAGGGTTAAGGTCGATGCCTGAAACCTGAAATACTTATGCAAGCAATGGAAAGAAAAGAGAAAGAGATGGAAGATTGGGAATTATAGAGAAGGCATGTCAGTATGTAGACAAGTGAAAACTCAGAAGTTTGAAATGTTAACAATTGGATCATGTTTTAATTGGTGGGTCATAGAAGGTGGCATGAAATGTCAACAATTGGATCATGTTTTATCTTCAGGCACTCACCATTTTTGCAGGAGATTATACATTGTGGGGGGGATACATAGTCTCTCGCTTTACCTCTTATTGGGGTTATCAATTGTATATTCATAACGGATGTAGTCCTTGGTGGTTGTCATTGATTCCTTCATTCATCATCCTTGTTTATATCTTTTCTCTCTTTTGGAGAGGGATTTTTTCCCATGTGGTTTTTCTCCTTTTCTCCATTTGTGATAGATTGCATTTCATTTGTAAATGGGTATCTAAAGTGGCCTCATAGCCAGGACCCATCCTTGCATCATTTGCATAATAATTGCTTCTCCCTCGACTACACTTAAAGGGGGGTGTTGGCGTAAATAAGTAATTTTCCTTTAACTAGTTATTAGTGGGATCCTATTTACATGTTAATTTCACTCAGGTCTTAGACATATATAAGTTGTTTTGATAAGATTTTATCCTTTTAGCTTTTATTAAATATTAGGGCCCTAGGTCATTTAATGGTGACTCATGCCATTTAATAATGGCATGGTCATTTAATGTTTGGTACTTCATCACACCTTATCTATATAAGCAAGGTCATTGTACACTTTTGTTATATACCTCATCATCATATTTGATACATATTAATATCAAGCAAGCTCATTTCTTGCATACTCTCGTGTGGAAGGTTTTTTATTTTTTTTGTAGGCGGTTTCGGGATAGAGCTAATTTTTAGCTCCTACAAAATATATATTATAAAACTTGGAAAATTCACACACTTCAAGTGAATCCATTATATTGGCTCCAAACGGTGCTAATCCTTCATGCCCAAAATGCAAACTAGAGCTTCATCAAGAGGTAAGTTTTAGTTTATTGAATTAATAGATTTTGTAATTAGAAGTAGAAATATAATCTTTGTATCACCAATAAAAAGGGGAAATATAATTCCTATATCACCATATCCTAAAGAGTAGTTCACACCTCCATTTAATATGTCTACTCACCCTAGGATCCTTGTTGCTAATTTAAATAGGGATTTATTTCATATTTCTCCAATCGCAGCCCCAATAAATAGAAACTTTGTGACATTTAATGGAGGCAATCCTCTTGATCTCCAGCAATATGATGATATTCCAACCTCAGCACTAAAAATCATTCCATTTTTATTAGAAAGAATGATACTATACCCATTTAACACATCCAAGATGTTGCAAACATATGCTTTGTCTACCATATCATACAAGAGAATATAGTTGTTAAAATTCTTGCTTCTTCTTTGAAGGGAAAAGCTTTGTAATGGTACAACGGGCTACAACCCAATTCCATTCACAACTGGATGAGGTAGAGCATAAGTCTGTGAAAAAAATGAGAATAGAAGTGATCACCCCTACCTAATTGAACAAATAACAATAGATAAGAGAGCACTTCATGATTTCATCATGGATTTCACTTATAGATTTCAAAAGAATTGAGAAAGAATCCCAACTTTACTAAAGTATTCTCCTAACACCACCTTCTTGTATTTCTTAAAATCTTTAAAGAGTTACATAATTGTAATGATTTAATCCATGGGAGGAAGTGTACTAATTGATTCTTATGATCTATAAGAGCTAAGATTTATTTGATACAAGTTGTTATGTTTTTGAAAAGGTAAGCAAGGTTTTGAAAGGACCAAGAACCTTTTACAGCACATAGATAGTGCCAAAGAAACAACACCAACGGAAACACCGCAGAGACACAAACAACACCTGGCCAGCAGTGACCAGGAGCAACAACACACCCAGGACCAATAATAGTCCTGAGTAAAATTTGTTTTTGAAAAGATAAGCAACATTTACAGGGTGTTGTACCCTTCATAAGGGCCAAAAAGGCCAAAGGAAAACATAGTTCAAACAAAACTTGAACTATAGGCACAACCAGAAACAACTGACAGACAGCTGTAGAACATAAGGGAATTAAGCAACCCCAGAAATAGAGGGGTCAAGGTTGCCTCCACGAATCCTGGGCCAAGAAGCAGCAACAGAATGGGGGAGTCCCTTCTTCTTTTGAAGGACAACCAACCAGGGAGGCTCGGAATCAAGAACCAACGGGGAAGGAGAGAGGAGCGGCTCCACCCCAGTCACCACAGGAGAGGATCCAACAAGCAACGAAGGAGGTGGTAGCGGAGCAACAGATATCGATTCATCCAAAGGAACAATAGAGGCATTCAACAAAGGGTGAACAGAAATAGACAGAGCAGCGTCAGCGTCAGCAGAAGCTGAAGAGATAGTCTTACCAGCATCAACAGAGCGCTCCAAAAGGGGTTCCACAGTAGGGAAGTCTGGTAGAGGATCAAAAACATGTTCTTCAACCCCCACAGAAGAAGCATCTAAAGGAGAGCCCATCATGAGGTGATCCAATAGAGCATCCTTCCACCAAGCTTCCAGCCTTACTTATGTATATGAATAAAAGTAGGCCAAGGACCCACCTAAAAAGACATCTCCATGAATTTAAAGGGAGAACTTCATATTCAAGAAGTTTGCCTCAAGCAATCAATCACCAACAAAAGTTCTAAAACCTGTGTTATTTCACAGATGTCTATTCATTAACATCCAAAGCACTGGTATGCTTCCAAACTCCTGAAGTTATAGAATCCACCATTAAGAATAACTCGTAACCAATGTAGCTGCCATTTAGCCTCAAGCATGATTCTTAAAACTCAGGAGGAAGGTTTCAAGGCTGCACCCAGTTCTTAGTGTGTCCAAATGGTTCATAAGGGCTGAAAAGACCAGACTGAATTATTGAGACTGGGTGAACGATACTCCATGTTCAAATTCCTCTCATTCAAAACATCAAGTCAGCCAAGTGGGGAGCCAAAGGTAGCAATAAAGAAGCCCCTAGCGCTAGGGTAGAGATCGATTTCCCCAGTGACCAAGGGCTTCCAGGAAGCCTCCACCTAGTCATGGAGGTTCGGGAGGGATGGCCACA